>SJYX01009029.1:47510-137942 GCA_006410675.1 Oreotragus oreotragus
CTGAGTGCCGAAGAATTAATGCTTTTGAACTGTGGTGTTGGAGAAGACTCTTGAGAGTCCCTTGTACTGCAAGGAGATCCAACCAGTCCATTCTGAAGGAGATCAGCCCTGGGTGTTCTTTGGAAGGAATGATGCTGAAGCTGAAACTCCAGTACTTTGGCCACCTCATGCGAAGAGTTGACTCATTGGAAAAGACTCTGATGCTGGGAGGGATTGGGGGCAGGAGGAGAAGGGGACGGCAGAGGATGAGATGGCTGGATGGCATCACTGACTCAATGGACGTGAATATGAGTGAACTCCGGGAGTTGGTGATGGACAGGGAGTCCTGGCGTGCTGCGATTCATGGGGTCGCAGAGTCGGACATGACTGAGTGACTGAACTGAACTGAACTGAAAAACAATATAGCAGGTCTGCAAAATCATAAACATAGAATTACCATATGATCCAACAATTTACTTCTGGGTATATATCCAAACAATCAAAATCAGGGACTCAAATAGATATTTCTACACAGTATCCATAACAGCATTATTCACAAGTAGCCAAAAGTGAAAAAACATTAACTGATAGATGAATGGATAAACAAATGTGATATATACATGAAATGGAATATTATTCAGCTTTAAAAAGTAATGAAATTCTAATACATGCTTGAACCTTGAAAATATCATGCTAAGTGAAACAAACCAGACACAAAAGAAGATTCCCCTTATACGAAGTACTTAAAATATAAAATTCATAGGGATTGAAAACAGAATAGTGGTTATCAGGGAGAAGAAAGAAATGGGTATGAGAAGTAATTGTTCAGTGGAGGTCACTGGTAGTGATAATTGTTGCACAGCAATGTGAATGTATTTAATGCTACTGAGTTGCAGAGTTTAAATTATTAAAAGCATTAATTTTATGTTATGTATATTTTAACACAATAATAAATTTATCTTCAGTTCAGTTCATTTCAGTCGCTCAGTTGTGTCCAACTCTTTGCGACCCCATGAATCCCAGAATGCCAGGCCTCCCTGTCCAACACCAACTCACGGAGTTCACCCACACTCACATCCTTTGAGTCGGTGATGCCATCCAGCCATCTCATCCTCTGTCATCCCCTTCTCCTCCTGCCCCCAATCCCTCCCAGCATCAGAGTCTTTTCCAATGAGTCAGCTCTTTGCATGAGGTGACCAAAGTACTGGAATTTCAGCTGTAGCATCATTCCTTCCAAAGAACACCCAGGACTGATCTTCTTTAGGATGGAATGGTTGGATCTCCTTGCAGTCCAAGGGACTCTCAAGGGTCTTCTCCAACACCACAGTTCAAAAGCATCAACTCTTCAGCACTCCGCTTTCTTCATAGTCCAACTCTCACATCCATACATGACTACTGGAAAAACCATAGCCTTGACTAGGCGGACCTTAGTCGGCAAAGTAATGTCTCTGCTTTTGAATATGCTATCTAGGTTGGTCATAACTTTCCTTCCAAGGAGTTATTAAGTCTTTTAATTTCCTGGCTGCAGTCACCATCTGCAGTGATTTTGGAGCCCAAGAAAATAAAGTCTTGACATTGTTTCCACTGTTTCCCCATCTTTTTCCCATGAAATGATGGGACCAGATGCCATGATCTTTGTTTTCTGAATGTTGAGCTTTAAGCCAACTTTTTACTCTCCTCTTTCACTTTCATCAAGAGGCTTTTTAGTTCCTCTTCACTTTCTGCCATAAGGGTGGTGTCATCTGCATATCTGAGGTGATTGATATTTCTCCTGGAAATCTTGATTCCAGCTTGTGCTTCTTCCAGCCCAGCGTTTCTCATTCAGTTAATTAGTATTAATTAATTAACCAGTTTTTAGTTAGTACTTATCTAGCATATTTTCTTTTAATTAATATTGCTGTATAATTTTTGTTTCATTTAAATTTCATATTAATAGCCTGCTAACCATTTTGGGGAGAAGTTCTTCATCAACTTTCTTGGGGGGGAAAAAAAAAAAACCATGTAGATGACTAATCCTCCTGCAGCCTGTATCCGTTGGGCCTCAACGTCCTCCTTTGGTGGCAATAATTGTAGCTGGGCAAGCAGGCACTGTTCTATCCTATGCTTTTTTTAAGTATTCACCTATTTTAACTAAATAGGAATATTTGAAATCAGTGTTTTATTTATTGTAGTATCTAATTAAAAAATTTCAAAGCTTTTTTATGTATTTAAGTAAGTCTTTAATCATCCCTTTGAATTTGAAGTGGATAACCCTATCAGGTCATGATAACCCTAATTTTTAATCTTAACTCATTTAAATTTCAAGATAATCATGGAAAGATTATCAGTAAATGGCTCACTTCTGTGTGAACGCAGATCTTTTTTAGCTTTTTTTAAACAAGTCTACTGAAATATAGAGTGGATTATTCTGTATTTGTTGTGTCTAATAGGAAAGAAAAGGAACAGCCAAGGTGGACTTTTTGAAGAAGATTGAGAAAGAAGTCCAACAAAAATGGGATGCCAAGAAGGTGTTTGAGGTCAATGCATCTAATTTAGAGAAACAGACCAGGTGAGCAATCATTTGTGAGGTTCTTCATGTTATACTTCCAGAACCATTGGCTCAGAAACTGCTGTGTGGCAGGAATAAAGCAGATTGTATTTATAATGTCTGAAACAGGCTAAAGGAGGTGACTTCCATTTTCTCTATTTCAAATTAGCATTCTCTTTCCTGTGGAATTCTTAAAGGATTTTTTCCTATGTAAAGGTGTTTTAAAAAACTATTATTTCTCATAGTTAGACAAAGGAGAGTGTTTTTAAGTTTCGTCTTTGCTGACTGATAAAAGGATGTCGTTCTGTCACAGAGAATCATATTATAGTGATAATTATCTCCAAAGGCACAGAATATAAATTTTGAAGGGTTTCTGTGATCTTATTTTATAAATGTATATTGCCTTGATGTTAAGAATTGATAATAACATAATTAAATGATATTGGGGAAAAAACAAAAAGTAACTGCTGATGTACAGTACCATGGTAAATATGTGCATCAATTATAAGTTGAGTTGCAATTTCAGATATGTTGGAATGTAGCAAAATGTGCTTCTTAGAATTGAGGATATACCTGGACAATAACAATAATAGTAGTTATTATTGAACACGTGTTGTTCAATATGCCAAGGCAGTAGGAAAAATACTTTTTTTAAACTGTGTGTTCTTGTTTAATATTAATAATGCTTTAAGTTTACCAATATTTTAATTCTTATTTTATTGATGAGTATACTAAGACAGAGAGGTTAAGTAACCGGCTTAAGGTTGCATAGCTAGGAACTGACAGGGCTTGGACTTCTTATCAGGACTTTATAATTCCAAAGTCTATCTTTGCTGTTAAGCTGAACTCCAATGGAATTCTTTTTCTAAGAGAGGAGAAGGATTTGCTCTAAGTTTCTGATGTTATACTTTATTTTTTCCAATTAAAAAAATTTTTTTTTATTTGGCTGTGTGGGGTCTTAGTTGCAGTACTCGGGATCTTTGATCTTTGTTGCTGCATATGAACTCTTAATTGAGGCTTGTGGGATCTGGTTCCTTGACTGGAAATGGAACCTGGGTCCCCTGCACTGGGAGCATAGAGTTTCTCTGGTGTTATCATGTAAACTAGAATTTGAAGCTTCTATTTGGTTCTAGAATTTTGGTCAACTCTAAAGTAATTTAAAATAATCTAACATGAATTTGAAAGCTCTTTTGCTCAGTGAAAGAAAATGAACTGAAGAAATTTAGAAATATAACATTGAATGAAAAAAGCGAATTGAGGAATCTGTGAAGTAGACCATATTTAAATTAAAGCTCACAAGTGAGTGAAACTAAATTATGTTTAAGAGCATAGACATAAGTGCAACTTATTAAAAAACAAAGGAATGTCAAAAGTAAATTTCAAGATAATGGTGATTTCTGGTGGGAGGCTGGGGAGGAGCACACAGGTAGCTTCAGTGAATTTCTAAGTTGGATAGTGTGCTTACACGTGTTCATTGTGTTTTATAACTTACATGTGTCCGTTTGATATACTTGATTCATTAAAAAAAGGAATAAAACATAATCAGCTTTTAAAAGGTGCTTTTTTAAGTGAAATTTGCCACATATGTATTTTGAGGATGTTTTATTTTACTTGAGGGACTTCAAATTGCTTTATGTATATTTAGTGAAAGCATATCTCATTTAATCAGTAAAACATTAAGGTTTTCTATTAATTTTTTTTTGTATATCTTTTTTACTCAGTGTTTTAGCTTAAGTTAAGCCCTTCAGTATTTGCTATAAGGATATTTATTTCTTTAATAGCCACCTATAAATATCTTATTTTTTTCTAAATCGAAAATATATTTCAATTTTAGATACCTTTTAATTTCTGGATTTGTAAATTTAATTTTTGGTATATTTTAAATAACTAAAATTTAAGCAAGTTAGTTACAGTAAAGTGTTCCTTTGACCCCACCCTTAATTGTTAAAGGAATTTAACATTTTTTTTTTCAACATTTCATATTTATTACCGAGTCTCAGACTGTTAGGAAATAAGAAATATCAGGAGCCAAGTATTACAGTAGTGATCTTTTCACTGTGACTTGGCTGCTTAAAAAAGTAGTCTTAACATGTGTGGGACACATGTTAAGACCACTTCTTAGAGACCCAGCTTGCTTCTTAATAGACCCAGCTTGGTTCTTCTCTAATGTCTTCTCTTGGAGTTGTACCTGATTTTATTGCCAGTTTTTATTCAAATCCATTGAGGAATGGGACAATTCTGCTTTTGTTTCTTGGCCAGGAATCGCTTGATTTTGAAAGTCTTGTGAGAAGACATGGTGAGGAGAGAACTCAACCGCACATAGGATGGTGGAGAAGAGAAAAGAGCTAACATTTTCTTTTTTGTACTTTCTTTCTTACATGATTGTTTTGCAGCAAGGACAAGTACTTTGTAACCTTCCCATATCCATATATGAATGGGCGCCTTCACTTGGGACACACATTTTCTTTATCTAAATGTGAGGTAAAGCTTCCTTTTTGTTTAATATAATGGAATGGAGGGTCTTTATGAATACTATTTTGAAGAAAATGACATCTATAGAATTTATTTCCTGTTAAGGGAACTTAGAGTTCCTTAAATTTAAGCATGGTTTTTATATTTAAATAATTTAAGTTTTCTGTTTGCACATGCTATATGTGTGTGTGCACAGGGTTCTAGGTATGTGTATATGTTCAAAAGTAATTCTTAGGTTGGTGAAGACATAGAAAAAAAGTATAACTCTGGAATGACTATAACATCTAACTGGTGCTCTCAAGGAAGTTGGGAAGAGGAAAACAAAACTAATTGTGAAAAGTCAGAATTTTGTATTGATCTAGCATTTAAATTTGTAGTTTAAAATTAATTTTCTCTCTGCAGTTTGCAGTAGGGTACCAGAGACTGAAAGGGAAGACTTGTCTGTTTCCTTTTGGTTTGCACTGTACTGGAATGCCCATTAAGGTAAGATTGCTTGGGGGTTGTTGTGTACTCTTTAGCTTAGAGCAAATAGTAATATCCAATTCAAGAATTTGAGATAGGGTTTTCAAATACATACTTCTGTACTATGTTAAAGTATTTTTTGAAATGAATTGAATTTATTATAGTAAAATTAATTTTTAGAAAACATTTGAAGAAGTGCTTAAAGGGCAAACATTAAGGTCCAAGTGATTTCTAACTAATTTTGATATCTTTTGGTTGCCTTATATATTCACATTTCTGTTTTGGAATTAGATAATGACTACTAACAAGTACAGTGGACACTGTTTTGTGCATTCATGGCATATATAGGCTGTTGGCCTAAAATAATGAACAGTTCTATTTTGGTCATTTTTGTAAGTGTCTTAAATTTGTCATAAATTTATATTAAAAATAATTTTTAATATAAAATGGGCAAGAAAACCACATTTGAAAGGATTCCCTAAATCCTTGGGAGTTGGGAAATTCAACTTACTTCTTTTTATGTGCCAGTCTTATTTTGGAAAATGTCCTACCTATAGGGAAGTTAAAAGGACGGTACAGTGGACAGCCAGATACCCTTCACTTACAGTTACCAAATATTAACATTTGCACAGTTGCTCTAGTTCTGTCTCTCAACATACAATACATGCACGCTTTTTTCTTTCTTTGTCTATGAACTCATTGAAAGTAAGTTGGCAGACATCATGGCATGTCATCCCTAAACACTCCAGCTTTTATCTATTGAGAACAAAGCCATTCTTCTGCATTGTCACTATCCCATTATCCTCTCCAAGAAATTAATCATTGAGGTAATATTATCATTATCTAATCTATAGTCAAATCTCCCTAGCTGTCCCAAAATGTCTTTTCTGGTAGGTTTTTACTTTTTATTCTTCCCACTGTCTGACATCAAAAGCTGTATAAGTCAACTTGTATCATTTTAGTGATATTAATAATGTCCATGTATCTTCATTCTAAAGTTAACTTTTCTCATTAAAAAGTAATTTATGGAATGATACCTTAAGACCCTTTGAATATCTGGTTACCTAATAACTCAGTGGTTTTAGCATGCTTTCACCTTTCAGTAGTTGAATTTGTGGTTGTGAAATGATGACTTTCTAGTTGTCTCGTTTTTTCCCCTGTTTATTAACTGAAATTCTTGTTTTTAGAAGCATCCCTTCCCTTTTTGAAGATTCACAAGTCTATATTTGTATTTTTTTTTTTAAACTTTAACACTGTATGCTGCTGCTGCTGCTGCTAAGTCGCTTCAGTCGTGTCCGACTCTGTGCGACCCCATAGATGGCAGCCCACCAGGCTCCCCCATCCCTGGGATTCTCCAGGCAAGAACACTGGAGTGGGTTGCCATTTCCTTCTCCAATGCATGAAAGTGAAAAGTGAAAGTGAAGTCACTCAGTTGGGTCCAATTCTTATTGACTCCATGGACTGCAGCCTACCGGGTTCCGTCCATGGGATTTTCCAGGCAAGAGTACTGGAGTGGGGTGCCATTGCCTTCTCCATTAACACTGTATACATGGTGTCATCTTTGTTTGTGACAGTGGACTCATTATAGGGTACACTTGAAAAGAGCTGAAGTTGAAAATGTAGATTCATGTTATAATTCTGTAGCTCACTAGCTNTCCGTCCATGGGATTTTCCAGGCAAGAGTACTGGAGTGGGGTGCCATTGCCTTCTCCATTAACACTGTATACATGGTGTCATCTTTGTTTGTGACAGTGGACTCATTATAGGGTACACTTGAAAAGAGCTGAAGTTGAAAATGTAGATTCATGTTATAATTCTGTAGCTCACTAGCTTTATAACCTTGGATAAATCACTTCATCTTTCAGTGTCTGTTTTCTAGCATATTATCTCTTGTTCTACCTACCTAGTAGCCTTGTGATGATAACTAATATAGTATATGTGACAGTAATCTTTAAATTGAGAATGTAGTTTTTAGAGTTGTTTTCAATATGATAATACTATATCTTTATTCTTGTACTTTGACACCTAACATAAAGTATACTGCATTGAATAGTCTGGGTATTGAATAAGTCATTGCCAAGTAAATGAAGTAAATTAGGGAATTTTTAGGTACATGATTTGTATCATATGAGTTTTCTGTAATGATCTACACATCTATAGATGTATTGCTAAAAAGTTCAGAGTCAGTATTAGTTGGCCATAGAAACAACAAAAAGACTCAAAGTGTTTCTATTTTGGAATTTTTAACTTTACTGCCTCTAATGTTGTGTTTTCTGTAGGCATGTGCTGATAAATTGAAAAGAGAAGTAGAACTTTATGGTTGCCCCCCTGATTTTCCAGATGAGGAAGAGGAAGAGGAAGAAATCAATGTTAAAACAGAAGATATAATAATTAAGGATAAAGCTAAAGGAAAAAAGGTTTGGTGGCTTGATGATACTTATTTTGGTTGAAGTTTTATTTATATTTGTCAGATTTATATGTATATTCCCAGAGTAACAATATAGTAGTATCTGACACATAAAATGTACTCATTAATTTTTAAAAAGTAATGAAGCAAAAATATCTTTCTCACCTTTTGATTGCCTTTTTCCCCCTTTTTACTTTATTTTGAAATAATTTTAGACTTACAGAATTGCAAGATTACATAGGGTTCCTTTACATATTATATAACCATAGTATAGTCCTCAAATCTAAGAAACCAACATTTGAACAATACTTTTTGAGAAACTACCAACTTCATTTGGTTTCACCAGTTTTTCCTTAACATTCTTTTTTGTTCTAAGATCCTATCCAAAATCCCATCTTGCATTTGCTTGTCATGTCTCTTCTGTCTTGTCTTCCTGATCTTAGCACTTCTGAAAAGGACTCAGATAACTTATAAAGTATCTCTTGTTTTAGGCTTGTCTAATGCTTTCTCATGAGTAGATTGAGAGGTGATGTGTCTTCAGTGAATCCAATCAAGGAATATAAAATATTGATATGTGTTATTACTGGTGATGTTAACCTTGATCATTTGGTTTAGGTGGTATCTGTCAGGTTTCCTACTGTGAAGATTTCATTTTTCCCTTTGTGATTCATGTATGTTTGGGGAGAGATTTCCCTGGTGGCTCAGATGGTAAAGCGTCTGTCTACAATGAGGGAGACCCGGGTTCGATCCCTGGGTTGGGAAGATCCCCTGGAGAAGGGAATGGCAATCCACTCCAGTACTATTGCCTGGAGAATCCCATGGACAGAGGAGCCTGGTAGGCTACAGTCCATGGGGTCGCAAAGAGTCGGACACGACTGAGCGACTTTCCTTCCTTGGGGAGAGATACTTAGAGACTATGGGAATAACATCTTGTTTTTTTTTAAAAATATATATTTCCTCACTAATTTTAGTATTCATCAGTGGATCTTGCCTGCACTGGTTATTGCTGTTTTGTTTGTTCTAATGTTGATTTTCTGTTTCCCTCATCCTTCTACACTTATTATGTGGAGTTCTTCTGTTTCTTCTTCATTTATTTATTTCTTTTTTGTATCAGTGTGGATTCATGCATATTTATTTATTCTTTGAGTTATAATCTAATGCTGTATGTTTTTGTTGTTGTTGTTGCTGGGTTATTGTTATTGCTCAGATTGTTCTAGCATTGGCCATTAAAGGAATCTTTAGGTTGGCTCCTTTGTCCACTTGACATGCCCCTGTCTTTTCTTTTATTCCTTTTTTTTTTTTTTTTTTCTGAGCACTTCTGTACTTTCAGGTGCCACAAGATGCTGCATGCTTATTTTCTCTTCTCCCTATTTTAGCCCTGGAATCAGCTACTTTTCCAAGGAGTCCTTTTTCCTTTTATTGAAAAATGGTATTTAGAAACTAAATTCTGAGTGCTAGGTATGCTCATTGTTTCTAGGTCTTCTCAGTAGAAAGAGCAAGGAAATATGTGTATGTCTACTAGCCCCTGTGTATGTATGTGTCTGTATTTACTTCTTTGTATTTTTTTTAATGAAAATTTTTTCTTTCTTTTTTTTTTAATGTAAACACTTTATTTATTTTTGACCATACCAACCAGGAATCTTAGTTCCCTGACCAAGGATCAAACCCACACCCACAGCAATGAAAGAGCCAAATCTTAACTACTGGACTGACCAGGAATTCCTGTTTTTTTTTTTTTATTTAAAATATTTTTTCCTTTTCTGTTATGGTTTTTTCTTTTTTTTTTTTAACAGCATATTGAATATAGTTGCTTGTGCTATATAGTAGGACCTTGTTGTTTACTCATCTGTGTATAATAATTTAAATCTGCTAATCCCAAACTCCTAAACAACCCCTCTCCCACTCCCCTTGTCTTTGGCAATCACAGATCTATTCTCTATATCTTTGAGTCTATTTCTGTTTCAGAGGTAAGTTCATTTGTCATATTTTAGATTATCCACATATAAGTGATATCATATGGCATTTGTTGTTCTCTTTCTGTCTGTTTTTTCTAAGTGCATACTGATGCCTCTGGCTCTGTTTTAGCACCTTAGGGCTCATTCTAGCATTCTTCCTTTGCTTATTTGTGACTTCTTTCTCCAACAGTAGGGAACCTAGCTCTCATTACAGCATATCTGTTATTTGTTCAGTTGTCTACCAATAGTTACAGAACAGTTTTACCAACTAAAATACATTGGTTGTGTATAGTTCATTTTGTCTTTAGAATCTAGTCAACACACTATTTTCCAGTTACTTCTAAAGTTCTTTCTTTCCTACCCCTTTAGTGTGGTTATAGCATGCATTTGTAATACAGTTTGATAACTTTGTCACAGTCTGCTTTCTATCTTGAGTTCCTCCAACATCCTGGTCAATTTTTTTTTTTAATTTACATAAAATAAAATTTACTCTTTGGAATATATCATTGCCTTGGTTTGACAAGTGCACAGAGTCTTGTTTCTGCCACCATGGTACAAAGAGATTGGTTTCCTTAGTCCCGAGATTCTTCTTCCTACCTTTGTAGTTTTATGGTCCAACACCTTTGCCCACCTTCAGTCCCTGGCATGTGGTTACTTTTTTGATATTGATAAATATTGGAAAAGGAGGAAACTCTTATTAGTAGTTTATTCATAACTAAAAAAGATTCATGTGGTATTTGAAAAAAGGAAATAGAGAAGGTTTGGTGCTAAGAACTTATCTTTGTGATGATAACTTTTTTATGGTTCCATCCATTTACTTACCTTTGGTGTCAGAATACAGGTATCAGACTGTATGGTTTGGGATATAAAACAGTACATCCAGATTCTGCAGTATTCCTATATGTCAGTAATATTGTTTTAGAGTTTAAAAAAACTACCAAATAGGATCATTCATTTAAAATTATTATGGTTCTGGAGTTTGTTAACTGGTTGTTCAGTTCAGTTCAGTTCAGTCGCTCAGTTGTGTCCGACTCTTTGCGACCCCATGAATCGCAGCACGCCAGGCCTCCCTGTCCATCACCATCTCCCGGAGTTCACTCAGACTCACGTCCATCGAGTCCGTGATGCCATCCAGCCATCTCATCCTTGGTCGTCCCCTTCTCCTCCTGCCCCCAATCCCTCCCAGCATCAGAGTCTTTTCCAATGAGTCAACTCTTCACATGAGGTGGCCAAAGTACTGGAGTTTCAGCTTTAGCATCATTCCTTCCAAAGAAATCCCAGGGTTGATCTCCTTCAGAATGGACTGGTTGGATCTCCTTGCAGTCCAAGGGACTCTCAAGAGTCTTCTCCAACACCACAGTTCAAAAGCATCGATTCTTCGGCGCTCAGCTTTCTTCACAGTTGTTCTTTAATGGAGTTTGGTTTTGTTGGTTATTTTCAGAGTAAAGCGGCTGCTAAAGCTGGATCTTCTAAATACCAGTGGGACATTATGAAGTCCCTGGGCCTTTCTGATGATGAGATAGTCAAATTTTCTGAAGCAGAACATTGGCTTGAATATTTCCCGCCACTGGCTGTCCAGGATCTGAAGAGAATGGGTTTGAAGGTATGCTGGTCACCTCTGTAGTTTAAGGCAATGTGAAGAACACAGTTATATTCGTGTGACTGCACAAGATTTGGACCACCTCTTAATTTAGAATAATATATTCCATCAGTATTCCACGAATGGCTTGGTACTGTTATTTTCTGATTAGAACCACATGGGCCTTGAGGTAAGCAATGAAGTATTTTAATATTTGTTGTTTGGAATATGTATAGATATACTAGCAATTAGTAAAAAGGAGTACTGTTCAAGTGAAGAAACTCACAACATTGTAAATTAACTGTATTTCAATAAAATTAAAAAAAAGAGATTTGAAGAAACCCAAGTGTAGCTTGAATATTTAAGGACACAAAAAGATGTTGTTTAAGTGTTCCTTCTTAATTTATAATAATTCCTATATGTTTAATATGTAAATATATATGTTTAAAAGCTTACTTATTAAGCATAAATTAATGTGATAATTGTGATATATATGTAATAGATGGAACTTGAAGTTTTTTGGTTTGCTTTTGACATTTGATATAATTCTACATTGAAAAGTTAGGAGTAGGTGAATAAATAATTGATTCATGGGAATTTCTTTTTATAGAGACTATATGAATTTCTAAAAAATTACCATTTCCTTTCTCCTGTAGGTAGATTGGCGCCGGTCCTTCATCACTACTGATGTTAATCCTTACTATGATTCATTTGTCAGGTGGCAGTTTCTAACATTAAGAGAAAGAAGCAGAATTAAGTTTGGGAAGAGGTGAGTTTGTTGTCCTTCAGTTTAATAAAGGAAAAATCATATAATTCCTGTATTGTAATTCACTGTGCCCCAGAGCCTACTTTTTCCCGTTATCTTTTGTCTTTTTATAATTCCTCTTTTTGTTCTCTTATTTCTGTTGATTTCCTTTTTGTCTGGCCAGTGACTTAATTTCTTTGAGCTGCTTAGTGTTTGTGACAAATAGAACCTGGGAGAATAGGGGGTCTCAGTAAAGATTCTCTTTTTATCGTCTCAGGAAAGATTCTCTTAAGTATTCTAGCCAAGTAGAAAAATAATTATATTTGTGTTTTAGTTTATCCTTTTGCTCTCTAAATTGTTCTGTAAAGTTCTCCCTTGATCATATGGACTCATTAAAATGTATTTGCATTTCAAAAGCTTATTTATATTCTACAGTCTTCTGTTTCATACCACAAAACCAAGATCAGTGAATATTTTTCAGTGGTATTACCTTTGATGAAGGCAAAAAGCTTTCATTGAGTAACTGTGTTGGCAACGAAATTCCCCATAAAAGCATAAAAATGATGTAGACATTTACTCAGAAGTTTTAGTTAGAAGAAATATTGTGAGATGTTAGCAGCAACACTGACAAATCCGTTAGGATAAAACTTGTACCTTGTAATGTTTGTCATTTATTTTTTTATTTTAGGTATACCATTTATTCTCCAAAAGATGGACAACCTTGTATGGATCATGACAGACAAACTGGGGAGGTAATTATTTGTGACATAGAATTTTTGTTGTAATAATTCTTAATGTGGTCATAGAGTTTAAGAAATAAATCAGAAACCTAAAAATAGCTTTATTCCAGTATTGAGGTATGAGTCATGATACTCTGGTGGCTGTTAAAGAGGGAGGCAGATTGTCATCATAGGTACCTGTATCTTCTCTAGAACCTTGTCTAGAACTTTGGTGGTAGGTTTAGCTGCATCAGCTTGTGCTGGAAAAGCACATTCTTGGGGTTTTTTTTTTTTTGGTCACTCAGCTTGGCTTGCAGGATTCCCAGATCAGGGATTGAACCTGGGCCCTTGGCAGTGAGAGCATGGTGTCCTAACCACTACACTGCCAGAGAATAGAGAAGTAGATTCTTGAACCTCACCCCTAAATTGCTGAATCAGAACCTCTGAGGGTGGAGCCCAGGAATCTTTTAATGTGTTCTCTGTGTGATTCACATGCCTGCTCATGTTTGAGAAGCACCACTTGGAGAGTGCACTGTTCTAAAAAGAGACCATGAGGAAAGATAATGAGATATGTGGTTCACTCATGTACACAGATTCCATTTATACTTGCTTTGGTCACATGCCTGCTTATTTTCAAAGTACTTCAAGTCATGCATGACATCAGTTCATTCTGCATTCCTGCAAGACACATTAGTGACATTGTTCCCTGTAATACTTGAATGAAGCAAGGGTAAATCATTCGTCTAAATCCTTGGCAGAGTAAATCAACAACAATGAACTTTGTAGTCCCTATGAGTGTGTCATTCTCTGTTACCACCTTTGAACACATTCATAGGCTAGTGACTACCTTTCAAAATCAGCCTTCAATTATGATGTAACTTACCTGACAGAAGTGAGACTTGATTAAAATTTTGAAAGATTTGAGAGCCTTCAGAAGGCCAGTTTACTATGTTAAGCTTTAATATAGTCAATGATAGCAACATCTTAAGTTTCAATATTACATTATAGTTTTTCAAAGCATCTTGTTATTATCATTATGTGTCATTATCTTATGTGTTCCTCAGGACAGTGCTGTGTTAGGCACAGCACAGTTTTTTATTTTTAAAAATTTTAATTAATTTTATTTTTTATGACGAAATGAAGGTTCAGAGTGATTGTGACTTCTTGTGGCAAGCCACAAGTGAGGGCCCAAGCTAGGTTTTGAATACACATCATTTGATCCCTGGTCCATCATATGTCTGTGATGACTGCTCTGTAGGATTGATGTTGATTGTATCTTCTAACTCCCATTTTAGCAAACACTGTTTTGGCTGATTAATCCAAGTCATTCTCCCCTTGTTCTTCCCTCTCAAGAGAGCTCTTAGCAAACCTTACTCAGTAGTCTGGACCTCCTTGACCAGTTCTGTCTGGTGTGGGGTAGGATGGTGTTCTCTCAAGTCATTTCTTACACATTAGGCTTCCATGTGGTCAACACACCACCGACAGTGTTTTCATTGGAAGGAAGAATAATTCTAGCAGTGCAAGAAGCCATCTTAGAAATTTGAATCAGATCTCTTGCATTGATTAGTAGGTTTAATCCAACTCTCTTCTCTTTCAAATTTTTATTTTGTTTAGGGTGTTGGACCTCAGGAATATACTTTAATCAAGTTGAAAGTGCTTGAGCCATACCCATCCAAATTAAGGTAGGTTTGTCGAAGAATTGTGGCTTCATCTTTTTGAAACATCAGATAGTCGTGATAGAATCCACAACATTTTTTGCATAAATGTGTGTTTTTTACTTCTTAGTGGCTTGAAAGGGAAAAATATCTTCTTGGTAGCTGCTACTCTCAGACCTGAGACTATGTTTGGACAAACAAACTGTTGGGTTCGCCCCGATATGAAGTACATTGGATTTGAGACAATGAATGGTGATATATTCATCTGCACCCAAAGAGCTGCAAGAAATATGTCATACCAGGGCTTTACTAAGGACAATGGAGTGGTACCTGTTGTTAAAGAGTTAATGGGAGAGGTAAGTTGGGTAGTGGAATTTATTTTAGGGCATACACTTAGAGGACAATGTCAGAAATGAAATTTGAGAAAAGAACATTAAAAAAAAACCATTTTAGTTGAGATATATGTACAGTGAAGTGTGTAAGTCATAAGTGTGTATTTTGGTATATCTTCAAATATTATGCACCACTCAAATCAAGGGATGTACAGTTGGAGCACTCCAGTAGGCACTCTCATGTCCATTTTACATCCCTGCTTCTGCAGAGGTAATCACTACCGTGGCTTAAGTCACCAAAGGTGAGTCGCTCTTCATGAACTTTACATAGTGAAATTGTACAGTCTGTACTCTTTTATGTGTAGCTTCTTCGGCTCACTGTGATGCCTGTGAGATTCACCCATGTTGTATATGTAGTAGTAGTTTGTTCTTTTTGTTTGCTTTTTAATTGCTGCGGTATATTCATTGTGTGACCATATCAGTAAAACAGCATTTTTAGTTATGTATTTATTAGAAAATATTTTTTTTGACCATAGTATGTGGCTTGTGGTATCTTAGTTCCCTGACCAGGAACTAAGCCCCAGGCCTCTGGCGGTGGAAGCATGGAGTCCTAACCACTGGATTGTCAGGGAATTCCCTAAAATAGCATTTTTGAATCTTACGTTTCTGCTCAGTAATTATCTGATTGAAAAATACAATTCTCCTCAAGAGATTTAGTATATAGCTGCAGTAGACATTATATTACTCCTTTTGAAAAATGGGTCGTTTTTGCTCTGTGTGGCCGTTCTCAGTTGCAGCGAGCAGGGGCTACTCTCTAGTTGCGGTGCTCGGACTGCTCACTGCGGCGGCTTCTCTCCTTGCAGAGCAGAGGCTCTAGACGCATGGGCTTCAGCAGGTGTGCACATGGGCTTAGTTGCTCCATGGCATGTGAGATCTTCCCTGATAAGGGATTGAACCCGTGTCTGCTGTATTGGCAGGTGAATTCTTAACACTGGACTACCAGGAAAGTCCCGATACTGCTTTTTTAATATGATTACCTGTGTTCCTGGTGTGCAGTTCAGTTCAGTTCAGTCGCTCAGTCGTGTCCGACTCTTTGCGACCCCATGAATCGCAGCACGCCAGGCCTCCCTGTCTATCACCATCTCCCGGAGTTCACTCAGACTCATGTCCATTGAAGCCATGATGCCATCCAGCCATCTCATCCTCGGTCGTCCCCTTCTCCTCCCGCCCCCAGTCCCTCCCAGCATCAGAGTGTTTTCCAATGAGTCAACTCTTCGCATGAGGTGGCCAAAGTACTGGAGTTTCAGCTTTAGCATCATTCCTTCCAAAGAAATCCCAGGGTTGATCTCCTTCAGAATGGACTGGTTGGATCTCCTTGCAGTCCAAGGGACTACTATGACCAAACTAGACTGCATATTAAAGAGCAGAGACAACACTTTGCCAGCAAAAGTCCTTCTAGTCAAAGCTATGGTTTCCAGTAGTCATATATGGACCTGACGGTTGGACCATGAAAAAAGCTGAGCACAGAACAATCGATTCTGTTGAACTGTGGTGTTGGAGAAGACTCTTGAGAGTCCCTTGGACTGCAAGGAGATCCAGCCAGTCAATCCTAAAGAAAACCAGTCCTCAATATTCATTGGAAGGAATGATGTTGAAGCTGAAACTCCAATATTTTGGCCACTTGATGCAAAGAATTGATTCACTGGAACAGACCCTGATGCTGGGAAAGATTGAAGACAGGACAAGGGGATGGCAGAGAATGAAATGGTTAGCAGGCATCATCAACTGGATAGACATGAGTTTGAGCAAGCTCCAGGAGTTGGTGATGGACAGGGAAGCCTAGCATGCTACAGTCATGGGGTTGCAGAGTCAGACAGGGCTGAACGACTGAACTGACTGACTGACTGAGCCTTTACTCTTCTGCGCGCTGAGCATCTTCCTATCAAATAGAGGTTGTCATTGTTGTTTAGTCGTATTCCACTCTTTAGTCGAGTCCGACCCCATGGACTGTAACCTGCCAGATTCCTTCCTCCATGGGATTTTCCAGGCAAGAATACTCCAGTGAGTTGCCATTTCCTTCTCCAGGGGATCTTCCTGACCCAGGGTTTTAACCTGCATCTGTTGCATCACAGGCAGATTCTTTAGCACCATATCTCCTGGGAAGCACACAGTTTGATTACCCAAGCTTAAAGATCTTGATTTTTCATATGAGCAAATTGCCAATAGCCAATATTTCAAGTGTGTATGTGTGTGTGTGTGTGTGTGTGTGTGTGTGTGTGTGTGTATTTAATAGAATTCTCTATAATCACATTTAGTGTAATGACTGAATATTTGATTACATTACCTCCATTTTATTTCATTTATACTTATTAGCTATTTTCAGCATTTTTTCTCTTGATGAAAGTGTAACTTGCTCAGTCATGTCCAACTCTGCGACCACATAGACTAGAGAGTCCCTGGAATTCTCCAGGTCAGAATACTAGAGTGGGTAGCCATTCCTTTCTCCAGGGGATCTTCCCAACCCAGGGATCAAACCTGGGTCTCTCACATTGCAGGTGGATTCTTTACTAAGGTGGCTTTTATTTAAGACTTCTGGAATACAATTTCAAGGAGATTTTATTTCAGTATTATGCAAATAGTCAATATGAGACATACATAACAAGGCAATGGCACCCCACTCCAGTACTCATGCCTGGAAAATCCCATGGATGGAAGAGCCTGGTAGGCTGCCGTCCATGAGGTCACTCAGAGTCGGATACGACTGAGCAACTTCACTTTCACTTTTCACTTTCATGCATTGGAGACGGAAATGGCAAACCTCTCCAATGTTCTTGCCTGGAGAATCCCAGGGATGGGGGAGCCTGGTGGGCTGCCGTCTATGGGGTCGCAGAGAATCGACTGAAGCGACCTAGCAGCAGGAGCAGCAGCAACTCTGTTTATCAAAGATCAAGTAAAAATTCAATGCAAATTATTTTTAAAGTGTGACACATATTTGACAAAATTTAACATGAAATTCTAATGGAAGCATTTCTATAAATCAGAAATATATTTTATAACATAAAAATGTCTAATCATAATCAAAGATTAAGGGCTCAAAGCATTACCTTCAAAAATTAGAGTTCTTCCATTTGACAGTGGAATTAATAATGCTACATTTCAGAATTGCTCAAGAGAAAAATGGAAGCACTATACGGTCCATGGAATTCTTCAAGCCAGAATACTGGAGTGGTCAGAGTATGGTACAGTCTTAATATGAGCCATGTTTTCAACTGCATTATTTTATTAGCATTTTTATACCTATAATCATGAGAAAAATTGGTCTTTAGTTTGCTTTTTGTTCTCTCTCCAGTTTGGGTTTCAAAAAAGTGGGCCCTGCAGCATCTTCAAATGAGTTCTTGCTAGCTGGCATAGTTCTGTGTAGGACTTTCCAAATAAGGTAAGAGTTATATTCAACACCCTCTCAACTCACCTCCTTGACCATGTGCTCCTGGGCAGGGAACATCTGCAGGAACCTATCTGGTAACCCTGGCATCAAAGTCACTTTCAGTTCAGTTCAGTCGCTCAGTTGTCTCCAACTCTTTGCGACCCCATGAATCGCAGCACGCCAGGCCTCCCTGTCCATCACCATCTCCCGGAGTTCACTCAGACTCACGTCCATCGAGTCCGTGATGCCATCCAGCCATCTCATCCTCTGTCGTCCCCTTCTCCTCTGGCCCCCAATCCCTCCCAGCATCAGAGTCTTTTCCAATGAGTCAACTCTTCGCATGAGGTGGCCAAAGTACTGGAGTTTCAGCTTTAGCATCATTCTTTCCAAAGAAATCCCAGGGCTGATCTCCTTCAGAATGGACTGGTTGGATCTCCTTGCAGTCCAAGGGACTCTCCAGAGTCTTTTCCAACACCACAGTTCAAAAGCATCAATTCTTCAGCACTCAGCTTTCTTCACAGTCCAACTCTCACATCCATACATGACCACTGGAAAAACCATAGCCTTGACTAGGCAGACTTTAGTTGGCAAAGTAATGTCTCTGCTTTTGAATATGCTATCTAGGTTGGTCATAACTTTTCTTCCAAGGAGTAAGCGTCTTTTAATTTCATGGCTGCAGTCACCATCTGTAGTGATTTTGGAGCCCAAAAAAATAAAGTCTGACACTGTTTCCCCATCTATTTCCCACGAAGTGATGGGACCGGATGCCATGATCTTCGTTTTCTGAATGTTGAGCTTTAAGCCAACTTTTTCACTCTCCTCTTTCACTTTCATCAAGAGGCTTTTTAGTNGTCATAACTTTTCTTCCAAGGAGTAAGCGTCTTTTAATTTCATGGCTGCAGTCACCATCTGCAGTGATTTTGGAGCCCCAAAAAATAAAGTCTGACACTGTTTCCACTGTTTCCCCATCTATTTCCCATGAAGTGATGGGACTGGATGCCATGATCTTCGTTTTCTGAATGTTGAGCTTTAAGCCAACTTTTTCGCTCTCCTCCTTCACTTTCATCAAGAGGCTTTTTAGCTCCTCCTCACTTTCTGCCATAAGGGTGGTGTCATCAGCATATCTGAGGTTATTGATATTTCTCCCGGCAATCTTGATTCCAGCTTGTGTTTCTTCCATTCCAGCATTTCTCATGATGTACTCTGCATATAAATTAAATAAGCAGGGAGACAATATACAGCCTTGACGTGCAGTAGCCGCTGCTTTTTTTTTCTGGAAAGGAAGTCTTGATCTTAACTAAATCCCCGGTGGCTCAGCCGGTAAAGAATCTGCCTACAGTGCAGGAGACCCAGGAGACTTGGGCTGGATCCTTGGGTCGGAAAGATTCCCTGGAGGAAGAGATGGCAACCCACTCTAGTATTCTTGCCTGGAGAATCCCATGCACAGAGGAGCCTGGTGGGCCACAGTCCGTGGGGTCGCACAGAGTCAGATATGACTGTGCATGAGCACGTGGAGTATCCTTAGAGTTTATTTTACTTAGCTTTATTTTACTTTTACTTATTTACTAGGGTGTTTTATTCCCTTTGGTTAAGTGCTGATCTTTGGTGTATTAATAAAAAATCTTTTAAAAGAAAAAGATGAGTAGAATACCATCTCAATTCTCCTTTTGAATTGGACTTTTATTTCTTATTTTGTAAATTTATTTTTTGACTAGATTACTAAATATTTATAAGACTCAAAATTTAAAACACAAAAAGAAGGGATTTCCTGGTGGTCCAGTGGTTAGGACTCTGTGATTTCACTGCTGAGGGCACATGTTCCATCCCTGGTTGGGGAACTGAGATTCTGCAGGCTGTGCAGCCGGAAAAAAAAAAAAAAAGGCACACAAAATATTCCCAATCACTCAGTTCTTTCTTCCATAAGCAGTCAGTGAAACCACTGTCTTGTGAATCCTTCCAGAAGTATTTCATGTATATACGAGCAAATACATACATATATATTCTTTAGCCCTCTTTCTTTACACACAAATGGCAGTGTATTTCATCACATAGTTCTGTGTTTTACTTTCTTTTTTGCTTAGCTATTTCTTGGTAATAAACATCTCCTTGTTCTCATTCTTTCTCTTTTTTGGCTGTGCCATGTAAATTTTAGGATCTTAATTCCCTCACCAGGGGTTGAACCTGGGCCCTTGGCAGTGAAAATAGAGTCCTAACCACTGGACTGCCAAGGAATTCCCTTTGTTCTTATTTTTTACTGTTACACAGTATTCCATTGTTTGGCTGTGCCACAAATTATTTAATGACTCGGTATAATGGATATTTGAATTGCTTTGTCTGTTATAAGCAGTCCTGCCACATCTCATTACTTCCTAATGTTAGAGTTCTGTCTGAGAGGTTTTGGGGAACAGTATTAATGACAAAAATTTTTTTTTTCTTCCTCTTACATGCAACTTCTTTCCTTGTTAATTTGAGCAGATTCTGGTATGAGGGAAATGGGTGGTATAATTTTTAAAATAGCTTTAAACTGTTAATGATATTTAGCCTTTTCAGTATGGTTCCAGGTTCTATAAGCAACTTATGTACATAGGTAAAGGAAACTATATGGAATTGAAAAGTGCATTTCTGTAGCATCTTTTTTTTTTAATTTTAAAGAGAAACTAGATATGTCTTCTTAACTGTCTTTCTAATTATTGTTTAAAATAGAAACAGAGAGACAAAATATTTTATCTTGTTGATGTCTCATATTTAATTAAGTGATTTAAAAAAAAAATCATTTAAAGTCTTAGTTGTTTCCAGGTTTTGCTAATGTAGTTAACACAGCATTGGGCAGATTCTCAAAGAATCTTTTGAGATAAATTCCTAGCATTGGATTGCTGGGTCCAAGCTGTGTGAATATTTTTGTGACTCTTGCTGTGGATTCCTATATTGTTTTCTTCAAGGAGTGCAAAGTTAAAAGCAATATGTTAGTGTACTGATTTCCTCACAACATTATGAGATTTGGGCTTTATAATTATTTTCAGTTATTTCTAGTCTAGCAGGTAAAAAAGAATGAGTATTGTTGATTACTAGCTTCTCATGGCTTAAAATATAAACATAGTTTTAAAATTTAATGATTAGAATAAGTTACTTCCTCTTTATATTGATCTTTTTCTTACATAGGATATTCTTGGTGCATCACTTTCTGCACCTTTAACATCTTACAAGGTGATCTATGTTCTCCCAATGCTCACCATCAAGGAGGATAAAGGTAAAGCGTTTACTTCTTTGTTGAAACTCTTTGGTGGACACATTCTGGTCGTTATTAGTTAATTCCACATCTCCCTTTACAAGGCACTGGTGTGGTCACAAGCGTTCCTTCTGACTCTCCTGACGATTTTGCTGCTCTCCGAGACCTGAAGAAAAAGCAGGTGAGTTTCTGTGTTTCTGCTCACGTTTCCTCTTTTCTCATGGCATTGGTTAGGTACCACTGAGCTATGGGATTAGGCTGAAAAACTGTGCAGATACCTTTTTAATGCTATCTTTAACCTGTTTCTTTTTATTTCTATGTTTTCCTGTGATTTGAATTTTAAAAATAATATTTCATAGAACCTTTCTTTTTTTTTTTACTTGAGGTTTTTTTCTATAAATTTAAAAAATTGGTCTTTGTGGAGAGAAGAAGAAAAATACTTTAAGAAAAGTTTAGACGGTACTTCTGTTAATGATAATACCAGAAAAATATTGATCATTAGTGTTAACTTCCTTTTTTGTTTTTGTAGGCTTTACGAGTGAAGTACGGAATTAGAGATGACATGGTCTTGCCATTTGAACCTGTGAGTACATAGATGGTTCGGAATATTAATGTACATCTTTTCATTAGAGGAAGAAAAGAGGTAACACTTGTAACAGAATTAAATAATTGGTTCAGCTCAGTTCAGTCGGTTAGTCGTGTCAAATTCTTTGTGACCCCATGGACAGCAGCACGCCAGGCCTCCCTGTCCATCACCAACTCACAGAGAATGAAAATAAGAGGGAGTTTAAGAGTTTACTTGCTTTAATTTGATATCTCCTGTGATGGATAAGAGCAAACAAAAAACTTTAACAGTAGGCATTTTCTTAGCTCCTGGCACCTGCAGTTCAAGAACAAACAGTTTGCCCTTTAGTATCACCAATTCTGTAGTAACTTATTTTCTAGTGTGGCAAATTTCCAGGCTTCTAGTCTAAAGATAAAATTTTGCCATGTTACTCATGAATGTTTATGTTTTCGTGTAGTGTCTTTAGAAATGTAAATTACTAGTTAATAGTTTTCATGGAGACTCCAGAAGACTTAATATAAATCAGAAATAAGACCATCCATAAATTTAGTTGTTTATATCATTTTGCTGGCTTCCCAGGTGTTGCTAGTGGTAAAGAATCTGCCTGCCAGTGCAGGATACATAAGAGACTAGGGTTCAATCCCTGGGTCTGGAAGATCCCCTGGAATAGGAAATGGCAACCCACTCCAGTTTTCTTGCCTGGAGAATCCCATGGAGAGAGAAGCCTGGCAGGCTGCAGTCCATAGGGTTGCAGAGTGTTGGACATGACTAAAATGATTTAGCACATATGCATGCATCATTTTGGCAGTTTTGGACATTATTCAGTAAATTATGTGCCCAGTGAGGGCTTGAGAGCTGTGGCAGCTATATGTGTAGCGAGGAAGGGACCGTGTGGGGGTTGGTGCAGAGAATTTGGGTGGTTCCTGTGGACAGTAGGAAGATAGATTCACATCTGGATGTTTTCCCTAATGTGTGGAGCTGACCTAATGTTATATAAAATCTCATGTGACTTCATTGGACAGTGGAGGCAAAGGACTATGCCCATAAGGCTGTTTTTATGTTCATTCAGTGTGAATGAACGTATTTTCTTTTTTTGCAGGTGCCAGTCATTGAAATCCCAGATTTTGGGAAGCTTTCTGCTGTAACTATATGTGATGAGTTGAAAATTCAGAGCCAGAATGACCGAGAAAAACTTGCAGAAGCAAAGGAGAAATTGTACCTAAGAGGTTTTTATGATGGTGTAAGTAGTCTTTTTGTTATCATTTTTGTTTGATTTACATACTCCATGATCTTTGATTTCCTTCTTAGTGATTTAGAAAAAAATATAGAAAAATTTAATATAATTTCAGCTGTATCCTGATTTGAGAGGGATTACTATAAGATATGAACAAAGCTAGTGGAGGTGATGGAATTCCAGTTGAGCTATTTCAAATCCTAAAAGATGATCCTGTGAAAGTGCTGCACTCAATATGCCAGCAAATTTGGAAAACTCAGCAGTGGCCACAGGACTGGAAAAGGTCAGTTTTCATTCCAGTCCCAAAGAAAGGCAGTGTCAAAGAATGTTCAAACTACTGCACAATTGTACTCATCCCACACACTAGTAAAGTAATGCTCAAAATTCTCGAAGCGAGGCTTCAACTGTGTGAACCGAGAGTTTCCACGCGTTCAATCTGGATTTAGAAAAGGCAGAGGAACCAGAGATCAAATTACCAACATTCCTTGGATCATTGAAAAAGCAAGAAAGTTCAGAAAAACATGTGTTTCTGCTTTATTGACTATGCCAAAGCCTTTGACTGTGGATCACCACAAACTGGAAAATTCTTCCAGAGATGGGACTACCAGACCACCTGACCTGCCTCCTGAGAAATCTGTATGCAGGTCAGTCAAGAAGCAACAGTTAGAACTAGACATAGAACAATGGACTGGTTCCATATTGGGAAAAGAATACGTCAAGGTGGCATACTGTCACCCTGCTATTTTAACTTTTATTCAGAGAACATCGTTTAAATGCTGGGCTGAATGGAACACAAGCTGGAATCAAAATTGTCGGGAGAAATATCAGTAACCTCAGATATGAAGATGACACCACCCTTATGGCAGAAAGCGAAGAGGTATTGAAGAGCCTCTTGATGAAAGTGAAAGAGGAGAGTGGAAAAAGTTGGCTTAAAACTCAGCGTTCAGAAAACTGAGATCATGGCATCAGGTCCCATCCTTTCATGGCAAATAGATGGGGAAACAATGGAAACAGTGACAGACTTTATTTTCTTGGGCTCCAAAATCACTGTAGATGTTGACTGCAGCCATGAAATTAAAAGATACTTGCTCCTTGGAAGAAAAGTTATGACCAACCTAGACAGCATATTAAAAAGCAGAGACATTACTTTGCCAACAAAGGTCCATCTAGTCAAAGCTATAGTTTTTTTGGTAGTCACGTATGGATGTGAGAGTTGGACCATAAAGAAAGCTGAGTGCTGAAGAATCGATGCTTTTGAACTGTGGTGTTGGAGAAGACTCTTGAGAGTCCCTTGGACTGCAAGGAGATCCAACCAGTCCATCCTAAAGGAAATCAGTCCTGAATATTCATTGGAAGGACTGATGCTGAAGGGGAACTCCAGTACTTTGGCCACCTGATGCAAAGAACTGACTTGTTGGAAAAGACCCTAATGCTGGGAAAGACTGAAGGCAGGAGGAGAAGGGGATGACAGAGGATGAGATGGTTGGATAGCATCACTGACTTGATGGACATGAATTTGAGTAAACGCCGGGAGTTGGTGAAGGACAGGGAAGCCTAGCGTGATGCAGTCCATGGAGTCACAAAGAGTCAGACATGGCTGAGCAACTGAACTGATTATAAGATTATGTTCTTCTCTTTCCAAATTTCTTTTTCTAAATCTATATTGGTCCAGTAGTATTACAGAAGTTCCATTTTTGTGCCCCTAATCTCTGAGTGAATTTCTCAAGAACATTTTAAAGGTTAGTTCGTCTTATTATGCAATACACGCCAAAGGTTTATTGCATGGACAATACCCAGTCCCTTTCCTCTTGCTGCTGCTGCTAAGTCGCTTTAATCGTGTCCGACTCTGTGCGACCCCATAGACAGCAGCCCACCAGGCTCCTCCCCCCTTCCCTGGGATTCTCCAGGCAAGAACACTGGAGTGGGTTGCCATTTCCTTCTCCAGTGCATGAAAGTGAAAAGTGAAAGTGAAGTCGTTCAGTTGTGTCCAACTCTTAGCGACCCCCATGGACTGCAGCCTACCAGGCTCCTTCATCCATGGGATTTTCCAGGCAGGAGTACTGGAGGGGGGTGCCATTGCCTTCTCCTAAAGTAAACATAAGTATATTTAAATAAAAGCTGAAAAGAAAGCAAGATCACTCAGTCGTGTCCAACCCTTAGTGACCCCACAGACGGTAGCCCACCAAGCTCCCCTGTCCATGGAATTCTCCAGGCAAGAATAATGGAGTGGGTTGTTATTCCTTTCTCCAGGGGACTTTTCCAACCCAGGGATCAAACCCGGATCTCGCACCTGCAGGCAGATTCTTTACCATCTGAGCCACTGGGGAAGCCTAAATAAATGTTAGCCATTACTAATTTAGAAAACCTTCAGAAAACTAGGAATAGATAATAACTTCTTTAATCTGATAAAGTGAAGTCACTCAGTCGTGTCCGACTCTTTGTGACCCCACGGACTGTAGCCCACCAGGATTCTCCAGGCAAGAATACTGGAGTGGGTTGCCATTTCCTTCTCCAGGGAATCTTCCCAACCCAGGGATTGAACCCGGGTCTCCCACATTGCAGGCAGATGCTTTAACCTCTGAGCTACCAGGGAAGCCAATCTGATAAAGGGTTCCTACAAAAACCTATATTAACATAATAATTAATGATGAAAAAGTGAACATCCCCCGCCACACACCAAGTTCAGGAATAAAACAATCACTAATTCCACTAAACATTGTTCTGAAAGTTTTGATTATTGTAATTAAGAAAAAGGAAAAAGTGTAAAGACTAGAAAGGAGTAAGTAATAGTATTATTGTCCTCAGATGATATAGTTGTAAACAGGAAATAGAACAGAATCTACAGACTGTTAAATATTAAAAATAAGCTAATGTATTTGCCATTTACAGCAACATGGATTGACTTGGAGGACATTATGCTAGAAATTTCCCTAGAAATAAGTCAGACACACTGTCTGATGTTACTTATGGAAAAGGAAAGAACACATCTGACTCCATATTGGATCTATTTCTTTCATTTTATCCTTTTATTCTAATGCTTTTGCTACAGTAAATTAAATAATGTTGCCTCTAGCCTGAAATATACAGGACATCCCCATTTGCTCTCTTAATGAGATGAAATTTTAAATAAGCAGTTTCATTCAGTTCATTAATTTACTTGTTAATACAACTATTACATGTCAATGGCACCCCACCCCAGTACTCTTGCCTGGAAAATCCAATGGACGGAGGAGCCTGGTGGGCTGCAGTCCATGGGGTCGCTAACAGTCGGACAGACTGAGCGACTTCACTTTTACTTTTCTCTTTCATGCGTTGGAGAAGGAAATGGCAACCCACTCCAGTATTCTTGCCTGGAGAATCCCAGGGATGGGGGAGCCTGGTGGGCTGCCGTCTATGGGGTCACACAGAGTCGGACACGACTGAAGTGACTTAGCAGCAGCACATGCCATCTTAACACCATTTTTGAACCTCTCTTTTCTCCTTACTGTACATATGTTAATGTGGCTTACATTTCCGTGGAAAGAAGGTGACGCTAATGAAGGTAAAAACCCAGTCAAGTTGTTAGTAACTTGAGGTTGAAATGAAGATTTTTAAGGCTGTAAATGAGAATGTTTTTTACTTTTGCTTTCTATTTCTCTGTATGACCAAATATTGTTTATATGTCTTCTTTAAAACTCAACTCATCCATGTTTTGGAGGACACTAAAAGCCAACAGTAATATAGCACTTACATATTCACTTATTTACATCTCAAAATGACCTTGCAAAGTAGGCACTTATTCCCATTTAACAGATAAGGAAATTGAGGTACTAAGACACTAAGTAATTTACCCAGAACCAGCCAGATAGCCAGGGCAAAGCAGAGCTGGAACTCAAACTAGGCAAGTTGGCTCTAAGATTTGTGCTATTAACCCCTGTGCCATGATGATCAATAATCTATAATTTCATAATGATGAATTAAATAGATGTGAAGCATTTTGGCACATTAGAGGATTGGAGGTGAAAATAGAAAACATGTCTTTCCACTTAAGGTAGAAAGTATTGGGAATTCCCTGGTGATCCTGTGGTTAGTACTCTGCATTCTCATTGCTGAAGGCCCAAGTTTGATCCCTAGATTGGGAACTAAAATCCTACAAGCTGTGAGGTATGCCCCAAAAAAACCCCAAAACCTCAAAAAGATAAAACCTATTTGAAAGAGTCAACAGGAATCAGATAGATGGAGGTCAGTATCAGTCAGAAGGGAATGGTGTCTTAGCTCTGTGACAGCAATGGGCAAGGCAATACTTTGCCCGAGAATTAAATCTCCCCATTACATAAAAGGCAGAGTTGAGAAACCGTAGGCCTTCCTCTCAGAGCCAAGTTTATCACATGGCCAGGCAAAGGAGAATGCTTGCTGGCAACAGATGGAGTTGAAAAGAGAAGCCTAACGGGCTGAGCTGCATTGGCTCCGTTCCTTCTCCCAAATTCTTCAGGAGTGATGTGAGTTAGAGCAGAGGAATTCTCTCCACAAGGAAACCTAAGAATTAGGAGGGAAGTGAACTTTCCTTTCTAATCATGTTCATAATACATATCCTAGTTACACTAAAAGAAAAACAAGTGTGTTATAAGTATTGATTGTCCAAGCTGTGCCAAAATAAAGATGTATGGTTATCAATGTGATAAATTTCACACTAAAAATATCTTGGTTGTTTGTGGAGGTAAGTTTAGGTAGGAGAAAGTTTAAGAGGGGACCCAAAGCAAATTTTAATTGTATGTGTTTTTACACTTCTTATCATTTTAGGTAATGTTGGTGGATGGATTTAAAGGACAGAAGGTCCAAGACGTAAAGAAGACTATTAGAAACAAGATGATTGACACTGTATGTAATAGACTATCCCCTGAAGGCCATTTTAGAAGCGCTTTTGGTTCACAGACTTTACAATGTTAATTAGCAATTTTCTGTAGTAGAACCTGGAGCTGTATTAAAGATACAATTTTATTTACATATAAAATTGAAGACCTGTTTAATAATAGCAGTTCATTTAACCTGAACATCCCACCTGTAATGTTGATGAAGGTAATGGTCTAAAGTTGGCATGTGTAGATTACATACAGTGAACTTTAATGATGCTTTCTGGCAGTGACCGTTTGCAGTAGTGGTAGTTAACAATTCTTTCTGTAGTGCTTTACTTTTTGCTTTCATCCTTTTGCCCCTCTTCATTTTTGTTGTAATTTTTTTTGTTGTTGAGTTACTTAGCTGCTGAACTTTTGAAATTGAATTTTTGTTTTTGATAGCTATGTATACCTGTAATACAGAGAGACTGTGGGCTGTAAGACTTGTTAAAAAAAGGCAGCAGTTTCCTCTCCGTTCATCCACATCCTCTTAAATTTCTATTCCTTGGACAGGCTTACTTTCATCTGTTTTGTTATTTATTTTAGTATCTCCACCTCTCTTACAGATCTCTAATCTAAACGCTTGTAGTGTAATTTAAAAATTTTTCAGTTTTAGGCATTAGCTGTTGATTTCCTGCTATGAAAGATCAAGATTGAACTCTTCTCCAACCTGTGTCTCCCTTCTAACCTCACTTTTGTATATATGTCTTCACCCCACATCTTCCTAGTATGGGTATATTATAACAGGTTAGAGAGGTAGTCAGACTGTTGCGACATGGCTGATCCATAATGTAGTGTACAATGAGAATTTGTCTTCCTCAGCTTTTGATTTTCCTTGGGGTTAATAACTGTCTTTTTTTTCTTTCTCTACTTTTTTTACTTTTAAATATAATTATAGACACTTCACCCCGAACTCTGTCCAACTGTTTATTTTTCTTTTCTATACTTTCAAACATATCAATGTGCTATTGTTTATGTCTTAGAGAAAGTTCTCCCAGAGCCTTCCAGCCTGTTGTAGTCATCTGGACTGGTTGCTTGCTGTAGGTGTGCACAAATGTCATCTGGGATGTTCCTCCACTGTTACTTAGAATTTCCTTTGTTTTTCTTGAGTTGGATCCATGATCTCCTTGATCCCGTGGCTGCTTCTTTCTTATTTACTTTCTTGTTTTGTTGAAGCTCTGCCTCTAGAAATGTTCCTGGAAAAGGGTACTGGGAAGGTAAATTTTGTGACCTTTTATATCTGAAATATCTTTATTCTGTCCTTATACTTGAATGCTTGGATGTGACTCTGGATTAGAAATAATTTTCCCTTAAAAATTTGAAGGCCATTACCCATGGTGTTCTGGTTCGGTGATGCTGTTAAGAAGTCCAAAACTGGTATGGCATGATCTATGTCTCCCCTTCCTCCCCAAGCGTATAGAATCCTCTCTTTTGAAATTTCATGATGATTTATTTGGTGTAGATTAGTTTTCATTCATTCTTCTGGGTGTAGGATCGGCTCCTTCAGTTTCTTCTGGGTGTAGGATAGGCTCCTTCAGTCTGAAAACTTACGTTCTTCAATTCTGGGAAAATTAACTTTTTGTTTAATTGTTTTATCCCTTCTTATTCTTTATTTTTGTTTTCAGAATTCTTACTATTCAGATATTGGCTCTGTTAGACTCTGGAAGTTCTTTTGCTTTTCTCTCTGGGGGAGTCCCTCAACTTTTTATTCCTGTGAGTTTTTGTGCATTTGTTTACTGTGTGTTTTTTATATCAGCTCCACATGTGCTTGTGCATGTATGTATAAATAAATATTCCTAAAAAAATCACTAAATTTTTTTCTTGGTGTAGAAAATTTCAAACATAAAAAAGTGGAGTAGTATAATGAATTCCTGTATACCTCTTACTCAGCTTAAGCATTTACCAACTCAGAGCCAGTTTAAGGACTTATTCTTGTTATCTGATCTTTTGTGATAGGATGCTGCAATTCTTATTTCATGAATATGAAATTTAAATTTCTTATTAGTCTGAGGAAGACTATTGATATTTAAGAGTACATGCAAAAAGATGATTGGAACCTTGTTGGATATAGGTAGGACTTGTCACTGGGAGAGATCTGGAAGGTCCACTTGGGCCAGAGAGAAGCCCTGATGTTAGCCTTGTTGTTAATGAGGGCTTTGTGGTTTGTTAGGTTCCCCTCAGAAGATTCTTCAGTTTCTGGCTTAAAGGGTCTAAGCTAAGTGAGCATTCTGGGAGCTAACACGAAGGAAGATTGCTAGAGTGGGTATCAGCACCCATGTCCTGACTTTCTCTTAATCCCCCTCTTTTCACTATGAAACCCATTCCCTCAACTTTGTCCTCCGGTTGGGAGACTCTGTGTTGTCCTCTCCGGAGTGTAAACCCTCATTGCTCTGCAGGCACAGGGAGAGGCAGCTGCCAGTTTCCATTGTGTGGGATTAGGGTAACTTCTTTAAAAGACTTCAGTTAGTCTTCCTCTTTCCAGCCTCATGTTACCTCCTTTTCCAGAACTGTCTTGTGCCGCAAATCTTGAGTCTTTTGGAGGTTCTGTAATGCAAGTGAAGTGAAGTGAAAGTTGCCCAGTCATGTCTGACTCTTTGCAACCCTATGGACTATACAGTCCATGGAATTTTCCAGGCCAGAATACAGGAGTGGGTAGCCTTTCCCTTCTCCGGGGGTTCTTCCCAACCCAGGGATTGAACCCAGGTCCCCTGCATTGCAGGCAGATTCTTCACCAACTGAGCCACAGGAATTCAGCTTTCTCTCCTGTGGGCTTAGGATTCAGCTAGCTTCCTTTGGTCCATTAATACAATTGTCAGTCATTTTGCTTTTTAGTTTCTGAAATTTGGTTGATGTTATTTTTTCTCCCATTCTTGTCTTTGTAACTTCATACCATTAAAAAGAAAACCCCTTTGTTGTCATTTTGTTCGAATTTTGAGAAGGAGCAGAGTTAATTGAATGTCTGTTTTTAATTTACCATTGTTAAACCAAAGTCCTACCTGTTTCAGTATGAAGAACTTGTGTTAAGTACACAGAGCAGTGAGTCATTTTATGAATAACAATGCTGAATCTTATTTTTAAAAATTATCGTAATAAGCTTGGGATTGTAACACCTTAAGAGTATTTGTTTTAATATTAAAAAAAGTAAAATTTATGATCAGTTTTCTAGTCGGAATTTTTCACGATACTATAAATCTTTAGTAATATTATTTTCCATATCTAGTTTTCGTGCATTTAGTTTCCAATTTTTATGTTTTTTATATAACAAAAATAGAACGCTGCCATAGCCTTCAAACCATAGCAATAGAAGCTGTTAAACATTTTTTACTCTGCAAAGAAATAAGCTGTACCTAGGGAAGGTGATCTACCTGATTGATAAAGATGCAGGCCTTTTCAGAAACAAGTGATATACAGAAAGAAAGGCAAGTAACTTCTACCCTGGGAAGAGGGAGGACATGGTGAAAATTTGCAGTTTAGTTATTGGTGGTAGAGCATTTTTTTTTTAAGTTACTTCTTTTCTTATCCTTGAGGAATAGAGATTGCTTTGACATAGTATCTGACGTATTTTTATTTACTTTCATCTAGGGAGATGCATATATTTACATGGAACCAGAGAAACAAGTTATGTCCAGGTCTTCAGATGAATGTGTTGTGGCCCTGTGTGACCAGTGGTTAGTTTCTTTTATAGATAGCAAGCAGAAATTTTTTCCCGTCACTTTGCTTATCCTTGACTTTTTTTTTTTTAATCAATTTGTCCACTCCCAGGTACTTGGATTATGGAGAAGAGAACTGGAAAAAACAGACATCCCAATGCTTGAAGAACCTGGAAACGTAAGATGGGAGAAGGTGCTGGGGAAGGGGAAATGTCAGTTGCTCAGTCATGTCCAACTCTGAGAGTCTGTGGACTGTAGCCCGCTAGGCTCCTCCTTGCATGGAAGTCTCCAGGCAAGAATACTAGAGTGGGCTGCCATTCCCTTCTCCAAGGGGAAGGGGAAGGAGATGAGAGACGGGGAAGACAGAGAAGCTGAAGAGGAGAGACACTTTATATTCTGCTCTGTCCAGGTACTGTGAGGAGACTAGGAGGAATTTTGAAGCAACCTTAGATTGGCTGCAGGAGCACGCCTGCTCGAGAACTTACGGCTTAGGTAAGCAAACTTCAGGTTTCCGTTTGAATGACTTTTCCAGTTAATAGCAGGTTAACCCTTTGCCATTTTCTCTTCTCTTCCATTGTTTTTCTGAGCTGGAAGTGAGAGGTTTTTGTTTAGAGGGTAAGAGAAACTAGAATCTGGTCCCCCCTCCTATTCACCTGATGGTAGAAGTGTCTAACCCATATAGTTTTATGGTGCAGTTATTTTTAATAGAAAATTTCTTGTGCTTCACCATTAAAAAAATTTTTTTATCAGTTTATATTATTCAAGTAAATTTAAGAACCTAGAGAAGTAGGTTTGTCAGTGCTAGAGACCTGCTTTTGAAAATGTGAATTCTGGGAATGAAGTGTCTCCTAGATTCATCTTGCACGAATTTTCTTCCTTTTACTTGTAGGTACTCGTTTGCCATGGGATGAGCAGTGGCTGATTGAATCGCTCTCTGACTCTACTATTTACATGGCCTTTTACACAGTTGCGCATCTGCTTCAGGGAGGTAACTTGCGTGGGCAAGCAGAGTCTCCGTTGGGTATCAGGTTGGTAAATGGATAGGGGAAGAAAGGTGATTTGTTAGCATGAGATACAATCTTTTGATTTATGTATTGAAAATGCTTTTTTTTTTTAAATTTATTTTTGGGTGCATTTTATATTAGTTGAGGCAATATCTTTGTTGTGGCATTCAGATCTTTAGATGCAGTGCAAGGACTTTTCAGTGCTCAAGCTTTCTCTCTAATTGTGGTGTGCAGGCTTCAGAGCGCATGGGTTCTATAATTGCAGAATGTGGGCTTATTTGCCCCTTGGCAAGTGGGATCTTAGTTCCCCAACCAGGGATTGACTCCATGTCCCCTGCATTGGAAGGAAGATTCTTAACCCCTGGACCACCAGAGAAGTCCCTGAAAATACTTTCTAATAATTAGTTTTTATAAGAATTCATTTAGTGGAATTTTGTCATGATGGTTTTGCTGTTGAACTGAGAAACAGTAATGAATAACTCCTCTGTTATTCATTCTTTATCCTTATGGGAGTCTCTTGTTCTCATTATTTACTGTAAAACATTTAAGAAGGTGATTTCTGGGACTTCACTGGTGGTCCAGCAGTTAAGAATCCACCTTGTAATGCGCGGGATGCAGGTTCAAACCCTAGTCGGGGAACTAAGATCCTACACGCTGAGGAGCAACTAAGGCCGAGTTGTGCAACTACTGAGCCTGTGTGCCACAACTAAAGAGTCTGTGTACTGAAGTGAAAGATCTGGCATGATGCGATGACAATCCCCCGTGCCACAGCTAAGACTCAGCACAGCCAAATAAATGAATAAATAGAATAAATACTTAAAAAAAATAGATTTCTACTTCATGGTTGTATTAGAATGCTGGTTTTTCTCAAAGAAACTATATATATATATATATATGTTCTGTTGTTGTTTATTTGTTACTTTTATTTTAATACAGACCACAGCAAATGACCAAGGAGGTTTGGGATTATATTTTCTTCAAGGAAGCTCCATTTCCTAAGACTCAGATCCCAAAGGAAAAATTAGATCAGTTAAAGCGGGAATTTGAGTTCTGGTATCCTGTGGATCTTCGAGCCTCTGGCAAGGATCTTATTCCAAATCATCTTTCCTATTTCCTTTATAATCATGTGGCTATGTGGCCAGAAGAATGGTGAGTGCTAAAAAAGATGTAAACTAAACGTATTGATTATTGACAAGGGTTCCTTGTGGTTTCAAATATACTGATGTTATTGTAGAGGGTAAGGTTAGATTTGCCAATACATTCTTTTTCTTACATTAAATGTACGGAAGGAGAAAGCACACCTTCTATTATATCCAGAAATTCTCGTACCTGCTTTGGGCTGCCAAAGCATTTCACCTTTCAGATACTTTGATGGTCAGTCAGTAATATGCTTGACCTATTACATGACTCATTTGACCTGTTAAGATGCTGAAATGGGCTTCCCTGGTGGCTCAGAGGTTAAAGCGTCTGCCTCCAATGCAGGAGACCCGGGTTCGATCCCTGGGTCGGGAAGATCCCCTGGAGAAGGGAATGGCAATCCACTCCAGTATTCTTGCCTGGAGAATCCCGTGGACAGAGAAGCCTAGTAGGTTATAGTCCATGGGGTCTCAAAGAGTCGGACACGACTGAGCGACTTCACCTTCACCTTCACCAAGATGCTGAAATAACAGGCAATTTCAAACAGAACCTAGGTCATTAGAATGGGAAGGAAACATCCTTTTAGAGCTGAGAGCCCCACGTTTCCAGTATTAAGTCATGATGTTCTGACTAGAATCTGGATCACAGATGCATTTTTAATACCATGTGCTCAAGAGTATTCCTTCTGTCATCTTCCCTTTTGACCCAGACATGTTCCTGTGTCTTTCTCTCCTGTCTTCAAGTAGCTGGAGAAACAAACCCCTCCCACTATTCAAATTTTATTTTGTCGAACCAAAGCAATCTCATGGAACTTCTTGTATTTAGGGTGAGATTGCATTTAGAATGAGATTACATTTTCTTTCTCAAGAATAAAAAAGAGATTTTGAAGAAGAGGAATAAAATAAATCTGATGTGGTTCTTGTCATTCAATTAGTTTTCTCTTGGTTTAAATGTATTTTTGGAGAAATCAGGTGTCTTAGAAGTACTTAGTAACGTGGTTGAATATTTATCCCATTGCATCAAGTTTTGGACATATATCAGGGTGTTAAAATTATAGATAAGTGATAACTTCAGGTGCTTATGTTACCACTGTTATAATCACTTTTAGTAACTCATGTAATTTTCACTGCAACTTTTCGTGGAAGATGATCTGTCCCTGGTGGCACAGTGGGAAAGAATCCACCTGCAATGCAGGAGATGTGGGTTCAATTCCTGAGTCAGGAAGATCCCCTGGAGAAGAAAATAGCAACCCACCTCAGTATTCCTGCCTGGGAAATCCCATGGACAGAGAACCCTGACGGGCTGCAGTCCATGGGGTTGCAAAAGAATCAGACACAGCTTAGTGACTAAACAACAAAGATTTTTTTTATATCTATATATATAGCCTGGCCTGTATTTTTAAGATAGTTCATAGTATTTCATCATATACCTGCACCATAATTTATAAACCAGTCCTTTTACTAATGGATACTTGTTTTCATTTGTTTCCTGTTATAAACAGGACTCAATAAATATCCCTGCACATTTGCCTTAAGAAATGTTTATGACTTAGCATTTACCTCAAGTTTTTAAGGCTAAACCATAATCTTTAAATTTTATTTTCTATCTTTAAACATTTACCTGTCAAGTGATAAATGGCCTGTAGCTGTGAGAGCGAATGGACATCTCCTCCTCAACTCTGAGAAGGTAACGCTCATTACCTTTTGAAACATTAGAATTCTGCAGAAATGTTTTTCAGATTTAGGATGTTGTACTTTCTTAAAGAAATAAAGAATATGAAAATCAGAGAGTTAAAAATCTTGCATTTAAAAGTTTTAGTACTACCAAAGTTTTAGTACTTTACAAATTAAAGATTTATCTTTAAAATTGAGTGAGTGGAGTAGATAGTATTAATTGAGAGGTGGGATGAGGAAAACTTTCCTATATAATAATTGTCTTAGAGTTAGAGTGGCAGAGTGACAAATTGTTATCAGAGAAGAGAGACAGAAAAAGGGACAGGAAATATAAAGATTTTAGCTTTGTGACCTTACACTATCTTTCTCATTAAGTTGAGAAAATAATTTGGTGGCTTTTGTTTTTTACTGTGACTAGCCACTAAATTAGAAGAATAGAATTTTGGAGCCTGTAGGATTCTTAAGTGTTATTAATGCTTCTTTCTAGCCAGTATCTCTCTCCCTATATTACTGCAACTTCCCCTATTGCTACTAATGATACTACAATTATACTAGTAGTATCATAGTAGTATAATGATAGTATATATATTAATATATATGATTTTTTTAATGCTTTATAAGTATCTGATTATTCAGTATCCTCAACAGGAGTTATACCAACCTCTTGACAAGCCTTTTTTTGCCCCTATAATGGCTTTGTGCGCATGAGAAAGGGGCACGCTTCCTCAAATAAACAAAACTATTAAACTGCAATGTTATTTATTTCTCATTAATAACAATTCTAACAAGTTGGACCTGTTCCAACCATTGAATCTTGCTATATCTGATGGAATATTAATGATCAAAGAATATTCATTGCTATATCATAATGAAAATAGTTATAGATTTAAACAAATAGCAGATGATATGAATTGCAAAATGAGATATTTTTTTAACCAGTGCCCTAAGAGGGAATAAAAAGTTCATTTAAGAGAACTTGTACATTGGGCTGAAAATAGCTACTTTATAGATTTTGTTAAATCAGCAAGGACTTTTGATTGTTGAACTCATTTTTTTTTTATAGGTCAAAGTGGAACTGTCTATATATTTACATATATATATGTGTGCATGTGTGTATATGAGAGTACAAATATAAATCCTGCTATTAATATAACGTGTTTCCTTTGGTCTCCACATTGTTGTGTTATGTATTCACTGTATGTCCCTGGTAGAGGGCTTTCCTGTTGGCTCAGACAGTAAAGAATCTGCTTGCAATTCAGGACATCCCGGATTCAATCCCTGGATCAGCAAGATCTCATGGAGAAGGGAATGGCTACCCACTCCAGTATTCTTGCCTGGAGAATTCCATGGACAAAGGAGCCATAGGGTTGCAAAGAGTCGGACATGACTGAGTGACTAACAGTTTCACTTAAGTTTCATACTCATTTTATTACAAGATTTTACTGCTCTGTAGTGGAAACTTGATAGAATGGCAACTTCTCTTTGGTGTTAGCAGTTACCAAGCATAGCAGTTTTTTAAACAGTAAAGATTGCTGGGCTGTGCACAGTGCCTACTTACTTGTGTTGCCCTCAGGCAGAGCACAACTTGAGTAAGCAACTATTGTGACCCTAATGACAAGAAGTTTCCTAAAGTCCTAATTTTGACCTAATGAGCTTGTCCATTCATTTCTGAATGACTCTAATTGTTATAAAGCTCTTATAACCAGCTGAAGTGTTCCATAGTTACAGTGTAATCATTCCACATGTCTAAACCAATTCCCAAGCAACAATGTCAGTTAATGGAAAGAGACACTGACTGAGTGTCACACAGGAGATGCTGTCCTGGCTTTGTCACTGACTAGATTAGTTAGGCAGGCAAGTCCTTGTATTGACTGGATTTCAGTTTTTTCCTCTGTAAAATAAGTAAGGTGTCTTTTCCTTTGCCTGTTTCTAATCCTTTTTATCTTTATCTAATTGTAGCCTGCTCACTTAATTTGGTGTGGCTGATCTGGTTTATTTTATTTATATATACTCTTCAGTTCAGTTCAGTTCAGTCGCTCAGTCGTGTCCGACTCTTTGCGACCCCATGAATCGCAGCACGCCAGGCCTCCCTGTCCATCACCATCTCCCGGAGTTCACTCAGACTCACGTCCATCGAGTCCGTGATGCCATCCAGCCATCTCATCCTCGGTCGTCCCCTTCTCCTCCTGCCCCCAATCCCTCCCAGCATCGGAGTCTTTTCCAATGAGTCAACTCTTCGCATGAGGTGGCCAAAGTACTGGAGTTTCAGCTTTAGCATCATTCCTTCCAAAGAAATCCCAGGGTTGATCTCCTTCAGAATGGACTGGTTGGATCTCCTTGCAGTCCAAGGGACTCTCAAGAGTCTTCTCCAACACCACAGTTCAAAAGCATCCATTCTTCAGCGTTCAGCTTTCTTCACAGTCCAACTTTCACATCCATACACGACCACAGGAAAAACCATAGCCTTGACTAGGCGGACCTTAGTCAGCAAAGTAATGTCTCTGCTTTTGAATATACTATCCAGGTTGGTCATAACTTTTCTTCCAAAGAGTAAGCTCTTACTAAAGCCTTATCATTGACTTTCTTTTTCAGATGTCAAAATCCACAGGCAACTTCCTCACTTTGTCCCAAGCTGTTGATAAATATTCAGCTGATGGTGAGTATAGGTTTTTGTCATTGCTGTTGCTTAGTGTCCCCAGTTCTCCTCAGACTGCAGAAGGCAACTAGCATTCTTGTTTCAGTTTCATTGCTTTTCTCTTTAGCTTTTACCAGTACTTTAAAATATTCATGTTTTCTTTGTGTACAAGCGACATAATTTTTAAAATATAAGAATTGCTAATATGATCTGTTTAGAAACAAATTTAAGCTAAGATTATTAGAGTCTTCTTTCAAAGGAAACTCACTGTTAGTGCGACCTGATTTGTTCCTAATTTCATGCTGGGGTAAGTTGCTTCAGTCATGTCCAACTCTTGGCGAGGCTATGGATTGTAACCACCAGGCTCCTCTGTCAGTGGAGTTCTCTAGCAAGAGTACTGGAGTGGATTGCCGTGCCCTCCGCAGGGGATCTTCCCAACTCAGGGGTGAGCTCACATCTTTTATGTCTCCTGCATTGGCAGGTGGGCTCTTTACCAGTAGTACCACTTGGAAACCCAATTTCATGCTATTTCTAAAATTAAATAGTTGGTTTGTAGAGATGTTAAGCATATAGGAAGCTTTTTCAGAGTATTTCCTCCATGTTTGATATACATATAGATGAGTTGAACCTAGAAGCTTTCATTTTTTTGAAAAAAATTTTCCCCTGACTTCATTGCTATTTCATTTAGTCATTACTTTGTCAAGAGAAAGAATGCACTCTCTAACCTGAAGGAGCCAGTCCTTCCTTATGTAACCTAGCCTTTGGTCATCATGGCACTTCTTTTTGTTGATCAAGGCTACCACAGTTTGAGACTGTACTGAAAGGGATGGGGAAGAACTAACTAACCTAAGTTACTTAGAAAAACAGTATTTTGACAACATAGTAAGATGAAAAGAACTGTACACAAAAGTAGTTAGGTTTTTTTTTTTTTTAAGAAGTGTATATTAGCAGTTCTGGAACTTTTATATGTTTACTGGGATTGAACAAATATTGTAGGTGAGAGCTCAGTGTCAGAAGCTATAAATAAGAGGAAATGCTCAAATGAACTCCCTGGTGTTGGATTGGAATTGGCAGTATCAGCATAAACTCATGGGTTTTATTTTTTATACAGACAGACATAAAAATAAACATAGGGACTTCCCTGGTAGTCCAGTGGCTAAGACTTTCTGCTCCCAATGGCGGGAACTCCAGTTCGATCCCTGGTCAGGGAATTGGATCTTAGATGCCGCAGTGGAGATTGAAGTTCCCGCGTGCTGAAACTAAGACCCAGTGCAGCCAAATAACATAAATATTTTAAAAATAAATAAAAATAAACAGATTTATGTGTGGGTTAGTATACATGCATTTATTTCCTAGTTTTGCTGAGAGCCTGTGGATATTGAAACACTTGTTAATGGTGAAACACCTGGCATTCAGATCTTGGTTTCTAAGTACCATTCTCTAGTAAAAGAAACTAGAGTCCTAGAAGCAGAGATTGATTTGAGGTCTGGAGTAGGGAAAATACAAAATGAGCATGGAATATTTTATGATGCCAGAAAATGAGAAAATGTTTTAGAAAGGATGGGGACAGTTTCAAAGGGCACAGGAGCCAGCTTGAAGGGGCTCCCAATTGCCCAAGAAAGAACTTTTTAAGAGACAAAGTAAATAATAATAGTATTGAATTATAATCCCTTGCATAAATTAAATATTCATGAACCCTTAGGAATATATAGTATTAATTGAATAAGTAAGTCGGGGAGTGGGGACTGTTCTTCTTTTCAGAAGAATTCCAAGTAATAAATAGGGAAGAATTGAGTGAAATATAAAATCATCATTGGAGAAACATCATACTAATATTGTCACAGACAAGATCCATCAGTTCAGTTAGTCACGTTTGACTCTTTGCGACCTCACGGACTACGGCATGCCTGGCTTCCTTGTCCACCAACTCCCAGAGTCTATTCAGACTCATGTCCATCTAGTTGGTGAAGCTGTCCAACCATCTCATCCCCTGTCATCCCCTTCTCCTCCAGTCATCAATCTTTCTCAGTATCAGAGTCTTTGCAAATGAGTCAGTTCTTCACATCAGGTGGCCAAAGTAGAGTTTCAGCTTTAGCATCAGTCCTTCCAGTGAATATTCAGGACTGATTTCCTTTAGGATGGACTGGTTTGATCTCCTTGCTGTCCAAGGGATTCTCAAGGGTCTTCTCCAACACCACAGTTCAAAAGCATCAGTTCTTTGGCTCTCAGCTTTCTTTACAGTCCAACTCTCACATCCATACATGACTACTAGAAAAACCATAGCTTTGACTAGATGGACCTTTGTTGTCAAAGTAATGTCTCTGCTTTTTAATATGCTATCTGTTGTTGCTGCTGCTAAGTCACTTCAGTTGTGTTTGACTCTGTGCAACCCCATAGACAGCATCCCACCAGGCTCCTCTGTCCCTGGGATTCTCCAGGCAAGAACACTGGAGTGGGTTGCCATTTCCTTCTCCAGTGCATGAAAGTGAAAAGTGAGACTGAAGTTGCTCCGTTGTGTGTGACTCTTCGCAACCCCATGGATTGTAGCCTACCAGGCTCCTCCATCCATGGGATTTTCCAGGCAAGATTATTGGAGTGGGTTGCCATTTCCTTCTCCAGTATGCTGTCTAGGTTGGTCATAACTTTTCTTCCAAGGAGCATCCTTTAATTTCATGGCTGCAATCACCATCTGCAGTGATTTTGGAGCCCACAGAAATATTCTGTCACTGTTTCCATTGTTTTCCTATTTGCTATAAAGTGATGGGACTTGATGCCATGATCTTAGTGTTCTGAATGTTGAGCTTTAAGCCAACTTTTTCACTCTCCTCTTTCATTTTCATCAAGAGGCTCTTTAGTTCTTCTTTGCTTTCTGCCATAAGGGTGGTGTTATTTGCATATCTGAGGTTACAACAAGATCCATCAGTGGTTGCCAAAATCAATGGATGAAAGTTTAGAAAAAAAAAAAACAAACACAGGTTATTTGCATATTCTCAGAGTATCTATCCCAAGATACTTCTTTATCACAAAGGGAAAAACAGTAACTTTAAAGTGGAGAGACTTGGCAGACACTACCTGACCACATGAGGGTTTGCAGTAGCAATAGTAAGTCATATCAATATCATGTACCTCCCTGATAATGATGCACTGAGAAGACATACAGCATCACTCTTGTGATATTCTTGCCAGAGGTTCATAACCTCCATCTAATCATGCAAAAACATCAGACAAACCCAAGTTAGGAGAAATCCTGTTAAATTCCTGACTACCCATTAGTAGTCAAGGTCCAGGACAGACTGAGAAAAGGTCATGATTTGAAGAGACCAAGGAAATAAAACAATCAAATGCAAGGTGGGATTCTGGATTGAATCCTAGAACAGAATAAGGATATTAGAGAAAAGGCTGGTGAAATTTTGAATTAAGTCTGTAGTTCAGTTAGTAGTGTCATACTGATGTTAACTTCCTGCTTTTTTGAAACTGTGGTTATGTAAGTTGTTAACATTAAGAAAGTCTGGTAAATGGTGAAACATTTATCCTCGTCGTTTGCATCCTTGCTGTAACTGTAAAATTATTATAATATAAAAAGTTACAAAATGTGTTCAGCTTCTTGTATATTATAAAGGGTATTTAATGCATACATAATTTGATATCACGTATTCTCATCTTCTTTAAGGTGCAGATGGTAGCATACCATCCCTACTATTCTGAAATTTGCCTTTTTCACTTAGGAGTTCATATTTGAGGTCACTTTATGTTGATACATTAAAGTTTCCTCTTTTATAGCAGTATAGTCTTCCATTGCAAGGATGTTCTGTAATTTAATTGATTAGACTCTTACAGATGGGTGGGTTTTTTTTTTTTTAATATTTTAGGATGGAAGATTTTGTTTTAAAAATTGTATTTTGTTAGTAAGAAACCTAGAAGAATCTGCTTTTAGAAGTAAGAAAATATGTATTTGTGCACACAAGGCACCACTCTATTTTCTTATGCATTAAAATAATCATAATATTTTGATGCCTTTAAATGAGGCTGAGATGTTGATAGGGATATCTTTCCCAAGTTTATCATTTTTTCCTCTGCCTCATTAAAGATCACTTTATCTCATTAGGACAACATGCCTGAGAAGAAACGCATATTGATGCGGCGTGTATGCAAATCAATATAGAAAATTCAAATATTTTAACAACATCATTATGGATTCTGCTTTTGGTGATCTTTATTTTTGCTGTTGATCCATGCAGTGGTTTAAAGCACTTGCTGTTTCTTAATTTTTGTGTGGGCTTGGCGGTGTACCCACCTGGACACAGTTTATATTCAGTAACTACATTTTAAAATCATCGATTAATTTTTTTCTCCTTCTTCAAGGAATGCGCTTGGCTCTAGCTGATGCTGGTGACACTGTTGAAGATGCTAACTTTGTGGAAGCCATGACAGATGCAGGTATTCTCCGCCTATACACCTGGGTGGAATGGGTGAAAGAAATGGTTGCCAACTGGGATAGCCTAAGAAGTGGTCCTGCCAATACCTTCAATGATAAAGTTTTTGCCAGGTAATCTATAGTCTCCAACCACTTTTACTTTAAAGACCTGCTTAGTCCTAGTGTATTTTTAAATTTTCTTTTTTTTTGTAACTCTTAAAATAAATTTAGATGTTAATAATAGCAACTCTTCATTGAAAGCTTACTTGTGCTGGGAACTATGCTAAGTATTTTGGATCCATTATCTGAGTTTAGCCTTATAGCAATTTTATATAATAAAAATATTATTAGCCTTCTTTCTTTCTTTCTTTGGCAGCATCAGGTCTTACTTGCGGCGTGTGGGATCTTTAATTGCAGCATGCAGGGTTTTTTATTAACAGTTGCAGGATGTGAACTCTTAGTTGCAGCATGTGGGATCTTGTTCCCTGATTAGGGACCAAACCCAAGCTCCCTGCATTGGGAGTGCAGAGTCTTAGCCACTAGACCACCAGGGAAACCCTCAGTTCAGTTCACTCGCTCAGTCGTGTCTGACTCTGTGACCCCATGGACTGCAGCACGCCAGGCCTCCCTGTCCATCACCAACTCCTGGAGTTTACTCAAACTCGTGTCCATTGAGTCGGTGATGCCATCCAACCATCTCATCCTCTGTTGTCCCCTTTTCCTCCTGCCTTCAGTCTTTCCCAGCATCAGGGACTTTTCCAAGGAGTCAGTTCTTCGCATCAGGTGGCCAAAGTATTGGAGTTTCAGCTTCAACCTTCTAATAAATATTCAGGACTGATTTCTTTAGGATGGACTGGTTGGATCTCCTTGCAGTCCAAGGGACTTTCAAGAGTCTTCTCGTTCAACACCACAGTTCAAAAGCATCAATTCTTTGGCGCTCAGCTTTCTTTACAGTCCAACTCTCACATTACATGACTACTGGAAAAATCATAGCGTTGACTAGACGGGACCTTTGTTGGCAAAGTAATGTCTCTGCTTTTTAATATACTGTCTAGGTTGGTCATAACTTTTCTTCCAAGGAGTAAGTGTCTTTTAATTTCATGGCTGCAATCACCATCTGCAGTGATTTTGGAGCCCAAAAAATTAAAGTCTGACACTGTTTCCACTGCTTCCCCATCTATTTCCCATGAAGTGATGATACCGGATGCCATGATCTTCGTTTTCTGAATGTTGAGCTTTAAGCCAACTTTTTCGCTCTCCTCTTTCACTTTCATCAAGAGGCTTTTTAGCTCCTCTTCACTTTCTGCCATAAGGGTGGTGTCATCTGCATATCTGAGGTGATTGATATTTCTCCCGGCAACATGATTCCAGCTTGTGCTTCATCCAGCCCAGCATTTCTCATGATGTACTCTGCATATAAGTTAAATAAGCAGAGTGATAATATATAGCCTTGATGTACTCCTTTCCTGATTTGGAACCAGTCTGTTGTTCATGTCCAGTTCTAACTGTTGCTTCCTGACCTGCATGCAGATTTCTCAGGAGGCAGGTCAAATAGTCTGGTATTCCCATCTCTTTCAGAATTTTCCACAGTTTGTGGTGATCCACACAGTCAAAGGCTTTGGTGTAGTCAAAGCAAAAGTACATGTTTCTGTTGTTTTTTCGATGTTCTGGTGGATGTTGGCAGTTTGCTTTCTGATTCCTCTGGCTTTTCTAAATTCAGTTTGAAAATCTGGAAGTTCACGGTTCATGTACTTTTGAAGTCTGGCTTGGAGAATTTTGTGTATTACTTTGCTAGTGTGTGAGATGAGTGCAATTGAGCATTCTTTGGCATAGCCTTTCTTTGGGATTAGAATGAAAACTGACCTTTTCCAGTCCTGTGGTCACTGCTGAGTTTTCCAAATTTGCTGGCATATTGAGTGCAGCACTTTCACAGCATCATCTTCCAGGATTTGAAACAGCTCAATTGGAATTCCATCACCTCCACTAGCTTTGTTCATCGTGATGCTTTCTAAGGCCCACTTGACTTTGCAGTCCAGGATGTCTGGCTCTAGGTGAGTGATCACACTATTGTGGTTATCTGGGTCATGAGGATCTTTTTTTGTATAGTTCTTCTGTGTATTCTTGTCACGTCTTCTTCATATCTTCAGTTCTGTTAGGTCCATACCATTTCTGTCTAGCTTTGAGACATTTAATGAAAAATTAAAATTTTTCTAGGCTTCAGTTTATTTAATTATAAAATAGAGCTAGGACTCCCCTAGCCAGAAAATTTGGAAATATGCCAATATGCCAGCAAATTTGGAAAACTCAGCAGTGGCCACAGGATTAGAAAAGGTGCATTCCAATCCCAAAGAAAGGCAATACCAAAGAATGCTCAAACTACCGCACAGTTGCACTCATCTCACACGCTAGCAAAGTAATGCTCAAAATTCTTCAAGCCAGACTTCAATATGAACAGTGAACTTCCAGATGTTCAAACTGGATTTAGAAAAGCCAGAGGAAACAGAAAGCAAATTGTCAACATCCACCAGATCATCGAAAAAACATCAGAAACATGTACTTCTGCTTTGACTACACCAAAGCCTTTTACTGTGTGGATCACCACAAACTGTGGAAAATTCTTAAAGAGATGGGAATACCAGACTATCTGACCTGCCTCCTGAGAAATCTGCATGCAGGTCAATTTCTTTTAAGCTACATTTCCTTTAACCATTCTGTCCTCTAATGCAAGACAGCATGGTGCAATGGTCATGAAAACAGGCTTTGGAGACAGAAACAAATTCAAATCCCAAGTCTCATTCTCTGTTGTCCCCTTCTCCTCCTGCCCCCAATCCCTCCCAGCATCAGGGTCTTTTCCAGTGAGTCAACTCTTTGCATCAGGTGGCCAAAGTACTGGAATTTCAGGTTCAACCTCAGTCCTTCCAATGAACACCCAGGAAGTGATCTTTAACATGCACTAGTTGGATCTCCTTGCAGTCCAAGGGACTCTCAAGAGTCTTCTCCAACACCACAGTTCAAAAGCATCAATTCTTCAGTGCTCAGCTTCCTTCACAGTCCAACTTTCACATCCATACATGACCACAGGAAAAACCATAGCCTTGACTAGACAGACTTTTGTTGGCAAAGTAATGTCTCTGCTTTTTAATATGCTATCTAGGTTGGTCATAACTTTGCTTCCAAGGAGTAAGCATCTTTTAATTTCCTGGCTACAGTCACCATCTGCAGTGATTTTGGAGCCCCCCAAAATAAAGTCTGACATTATTTCCACTGTTTCCCCATCTATTTCCCATGAGGTGATGGGACCAGATACCATGATCTTCATTTTCTGAATGTTGAGCTTTAAGCCAACTTTTTCACTCTCTTCTTTCACTTTCATCGAGAGGCTTTTGAGTTCCTCTTCACCTTCTGCCATAAGGGTGCTGTCATCTGCATATCTGAGGTTATTGGTATTTCTCCCCGCAATCTTGATTCCAGCCTATGGTTCTTGCAGCCCAGCGTTTCTCATGATGTACTCTGCCTATAAGTTAAATAAGCAGGGTGACAGTATACTGCCTTGATGTACTCCTTTTCCTATTTGGAAAAGACTGGTTCAGTCTGTTGTTCCATGTCCAGTTCTAACTGTTGCTTCCTGACCTGCCTACAGATCTCTCAAGAGGCAGGTCAGGTGGTCTGGTATTCCCATCTCTTGGAGAATTTTCCACAGTTTATTGTGATCCACACAGTCAAAGGCTTTGGCATAGTCAATAAAGCAGAAATAGATGTTTTTCTGGAACTCTCTTGGTTTTTTGATGATCCAGCGGATGTTGGCAGTTTGATCTCTGGTTCCTCTGCCTTTTCTAAAACCAGCTTGAACATCTGGAAGTTCACGGTTCACGTATTGCTAATATATGTAGAATATTTTTTTACACCTATATGTACTTGCCTTTAAACTCAATTACCTTTTTTCCATACTCTGTAGTGAAATGAATGCAGGAATTATAAAGACAGATCAAAACTATGAAAAGATGATGTTTAAAGAAGCTTTGAAAACAGGTTTTTTTGAGTTTCAGGTAAGCTGTTAATTTTCATAGGTATAAAATAGTCAATGTAAATATTACATATTTCTTGTTTTTCCTCCTGCTATAGCATAATGACTCATCTTAAGTGGATAGTGAAAACTTGTAAAGTCTTCAATGAATTATGATTTTAAGTAGTTTTCTTGGATACTTTTTCTATTATGTTCCTTTATATAAATAATTCCTTAATATAAATAATTCTGTTCCTAGGTGAGCTGTGAGTTAGTTGAGTTTAAATCTGAAAATTAGTCATGTTTTCCAGAAAAGCATTTTAAAATTGATTTTTAAAAAAAAGGCCTAATTGTAAACTAATTGCTGTTAGTTTGAAAGCAAATGTTTTCTGAGATTTTCCACAAGGTGTCAGTATATTCTCAAGTTTGACAGTCCAAGTGCTTAAAGTAAAAATGTAGCTTTTCTCAGTTTTGTAGAATATCACATTGGGATTTATGTAATTTGGTTTTCAGAAATGTGGTTAAATAAGGATAAGTGCTGAATATATCAGTGTATCATATTTATAGGCTTTTTAGTACTTAATATATGTCACTTCGAGCATTCACCTTTAGTACCCAGTTTAAATTGTTCAATTTTTATGTCCATTACAAAGTGTCTTTTTCAGATATATTTTTTTGAAAATTAGTAATATAAAAGTGCAATATTCTTTTGTTAGGATTGATTTTTTTTTACTGAAAAACAGAGTTAATCAAACATTTATTTGATCTTGTAATTAAGAGATTTCCTAATCATAAAAGAAAGGAACAGTAAAAAACAATACTGATGAATTTGGCAACACAGATAAGAAAATCACAACTGAAATCATCTTAAAAATACACAGTCAATTGGAAAATTACTTACAGTCTGTATTTTAGGATTTTTGACACATCCAAAAAAAATAATACAGATATCTAAAGAAAAATATCCAAAGGATGTGAACAGACAGTCCCCCTAAAGAATCCTAAATGGCTAAAAAGTGCTTAAAAAGAAATGTTTAATAGCAAAGGTCATCAAAGATGTACAAATTTAAACAATTTATTGTTATGGACCTAAGGATTGATACACATTTATTTTCAGAATCTTAAAAATAAAGCAAAACCTTTTCAGAAATTATGAAATTTTTAAAGACTAAGTACTTAAAAATGCATTAAAATAGAGTTACTGAAGTTTTTTCCTTTAATTTTATTTCAAAGAAGTAGGGGGAGAGAAATGATAAATAATTACAAATTTTATAGGCCGCAAAAGATAAGTACCGTGAATTGGCCATAGAAGGGATGCACCGAGACCTCGTGTTCCGTTTTATTGAAGTTCAGACGCTTCTCTTGGCTCCATTCTGCCCGCATTTGTGTGAGCACATCTGGACACTCCTGGGAAAGGTAGTGTTATGCATTTAAGATGTTCTGTGTGGTTTTGATTTTGGTCTCATTAAATAAATGTTGTGGTAATAATGTTACTTACAAGTAAAAGACTGAAAATGAGTACTGTTAAATATAATGTTGCGTTCATCATCTCACAATTACTACAGCAGCTTAAATTGAAGCTGTCTCCTTTTTAGATAGAAACATCATGTATGAGTCTTTATATACACACTATGTATATTTTAAAAACATGTGACTTTGTGTGTGTTGTTTATCACCTTCCTATTAGGAAACATTATAATATGTTTGAATACATTCAAATATATATTTTAATATATGTATAACTAATAATGTTTTTCTAGCTGTTTGTTTTAAAAGGTGAAAATATTGAAAGATATATATATATACAACTGTTATGAACTGCTTATAAACAAAGTAGAAGTGTATATTAGCATAAATATTCTTTTATATAAAATTCCTGGCATATATAGGGCTGCATATTCAGGGATATTATATTAGCACTCTGTGAAGGTAAATTTAATTATTTCTCCTAGGCTTGCAGATAAACAGATTGGTTGGTTTAATAACTCCTTTCCAGCCTTATTAGCCAGGCTCTTCTGTACTTTTCAGTGTGCGAACAGTGCAAAAATGTGTTCATGAAATATATTCCAAATAGCCATACTTTCAGTACTAGATGTATTAATAGGGTAAAAACTGAGAGTGTGTGTAATTTATATAATGATTAAATTTAGGCAAATTAGCATTACATAATTTTCTTTGAAAGTGAGCATATGTGTGTGGGTATTAATATGCTTGTACAAATGGATGCTAATTAAGAATGTAGAGTCAGACTTCACAGCTTGAATTCTAGGGAACATTATATCAGGGGCTGAAAGTATGTTCTGTGTAGTCAGGTTTGAACTTTGAGCACACAGTTACAGATGGTAGCCTTGGTATGAAACTGTAACCAAGAATCATAAAATAGTTGTGTTGTCTAATCTCAGTGAACCTTTTTTTTTTTTTTCAAGCCCGACTCAATTATGACTGCTTCATGGCCTCTGGCAGGTCCTGCAGATGAAAGCTTGATACGTTCCTCACAGTATCTCATGGAAGTAGCGCATGACCTTAGGCTGCGACTCAAGAACTATATGATGCCTGCTAAAGGGAAGGTGAAGTCATTTTTTTAAGAGTCATTACTTAAAAGTTATTGGTCAAATAACATCTAATAGTGATGAAGATAAAGACAACTTTCATTAAAATGTATTGGGCTATTTTCATTATTAATGCAGTTCTATAATATGATTTTTTTTTAATGTTAAAGGGAGTGGTGGTATACACTGAAAGTTATTTCATTTTTGGTGTATATAAAAATAAGTAGATTTTTTTCCTTTCTTCTGCCCTGTAGAAGACTGACAAGCAGCCCCCTGAGAAGCCTTCACATTGCACCATCTATGTGGCAAAGAACTATCCGTCCTGGCAACACGTCACCCTGTCAGTTCTACGTAGTCACTTTGAGGTAATTCTCTCAGTAGACGTTCCCCTCCGAGCAGTGTTGTGTACTGCTTATACTGTTTTTGTTTTTAGGGTGTTGGCACTGTCTACGGGAAGGAGGAACGGCATCTTTGTTTAATTACCTTTAGATGTGGAGTGTCCTTTGTGGCTCTTAAATGGATGCTGAGGGAAAAGCTGTTTCATTTCTGAAAACTTTCATACAAAAATACTGGATCTAGTAGTATGTAATATGAGATGTGGAACTTTTTCATATGTTGGTTAAAATTATGAAGCAAAAGAACTAAGTTTGCCTTTTGGTTTCATTGTGCCTTGAACACTGGGATTCATGAAATCTTAACATTCTGATGTTTGAAGAATTTGAAGCTTGATGCTTGAGAAATTTAAAAGAAAGTGTCTAGTTTGATAACTACCAGTAGAAATGGAGAGTTTGGTGTTTTTGTTTTTTTTTTAGACTGTCAGGTAAATCGCTATTAAATATGATAGTTATATTTGAAGGAAACTCAATATTTAAACTTAATTCTAGGTTTTCCTAAAGAAAAAAATTTACCTACCTTTTTCCTTTCATGTTCAAAATATGGAAACAAAGTATATGTTGTGGAATTTTTGACTAGGTTATAAAGAATAGTTATTGGTGGACAGAAACCATTAAGGTGCACTTGAGAAAGAGACAAAATAGGGATTATGGCCAAAGCATAAGGTGGTAATATAAAGGAGAAGTCCATAGCTTTGATTTTCTAGACCTTTATTGCAATTTTGTCTCACTACTTTTCGTAGTTGCCCGAGAAATACTTATGAGAATTTTTAGATTTGTAAGACTTGATAGAAATAGAAGAACAAGTGTTTTCATAATCTATGTGAACCTGATTTTATGGGGAAATATTTCTTCCTTTGATTGTGTATAATAGAAAGAGAAAGTAGCTCTTAGAGTCTGCTTATAGATTTTTGACTTACGGTAAATTAAAGAGTAAAAGCTACTTTGGTAGTCAGAAAAATGAAATTGTGCCTCAGTGGTTTATATATTCGTTATCAGCATTTTCAAGGAAGCAGCAGAAGAATTCAATATGATATGGAATATCCCAGGTATTAAAAAAGACCCATCACCACTGTTCTTTTAGAAGTTATACTTTTACTTATATTCATTGACTAGATTATATAGTTTGGAATCAACATCATCTTTTGACATTATTTGGAATGACCAGCTTCCTTTAAAATTATCATTTGTTTTTATCCTAAAGAACTAAAAGAGTGTCAGTTTATAATCCAGAAGAATGTTCTTATGTTTAGTATGACACTTATTCAGTGACATAGGGAAGAGGAATGTGTCTCACCCTCTCCTTTTCTCTTCCTTATGTATTTCAAAGCAACATTTTTGCCAGTGGAGAAAATATTTTTTCCTGTGTACTATAGTAAAGGTTAGAATTGAGTGTCAACAGATTATTGGAAGTCCTATTATATGTTACTTTTCTTTTAGATTTATTCCCAAGCCTTGGCATTGGTGCAATGCTTTTATATTAAGGAGAAGACAGGTCATGCAAAACTCTGAAAAGGCCACTTGCTTTATTACTCCTCTGTTGATGTGTGTAGGAGTGAATTTAAATTTAGGCAGCACATTTGAGACTGTGTGCATATTAGTGCTTATAATACTTTTAGGTTGATAGAAATTATTATTATTTTAATTATATTTTTATTATTTTAAAGAAATTGTATTCTTTTTTCACATTTGTGGTAAGAGTTTATAAGAAGAGTGCTCAAAAACAAATTATATATATCTTGTATGATAGTTGTATAATCTTCATTTTGCTCTGACTAATGAATTGCTTTTAGAAGACAAATGAGGTCTTTATAGACCATTTTATCACCACATAAGACTAATGTTATGATCCTAAAAGTGTCATTAACATAAGGAAAAATTAAATACTCTGCATGATGCACTTGCTTTTCTCCTCTGTCCTGAAGCACAAGTGTCCTTTGAATTTAAAGGAAGCAGGAGGCTCTTCTCTGTGTTACTCATTCACCGTTCACTTCCCCATGACGCTGGAGCGTGCCCCTCTCTGCTCTTCTCTGTCAGGCTGGTGGCCACTGTTTCGTTTCTGGCCAGTTTCTTATAGGCATATCTACTATCTTACATTATTTTAAAAACATTTTTCCGCATATTACTCTCCCACTCTTTTTTTAGAACAACAGTGGAAAGTTGCCTGATAACAAAATCATTGCTGGTGAACTAGGCAGTTTGCCAGAATTGAAGAAATATATGAAGAAAGTGATGCCATTTGTCGCCATGATTAAGGTAAGCTGTAGATCTTGTGCAGCTGTGATCACGTGGGTAATGGGTAGCTAGGATAGTAGAAGGAAGAGGAAAACTTTGGGCAAGATCTCTCTCAGGAAATCTGCTAAAATAACTTTTCAATCAGTGGTTGTGGAAATGAATGATCATATTTGGGTTTTACCTGTGAAATTGCTGAGTGTGTTAAAATATGTATTGTGGAAGAAAAATTGGTTTAGAATTACTGCACTAAATGATTCTCTTCATGTTCTACCTGCCCTTCTTTTCAGTTTGAGGAGGAAGCATATTCTTTGGCTTCCATTAGGGTCTTTTTACTAGATCCTATTACTGGAAACAGGATTCTACATTTGTATAGGTTTAACTTATTAACAGGATAAATGTTGTTTATAGCGGTTAGACCAGGGTTTCTCAATAATGGCTCTATTTGTATTTTAGGTTGGATAGTTCTTGGAAGGCTGTTCTCCTGTGCACTATAGGATGTTTAACAGTGTCTTGACTTCTACCCACTGAATGCCAGTAGAATTTCTCCCTCCCCAACTCAAGTTATGACACTTAAATGTCTCCAGACATTGGAGACATTTATTTCCTGGTTGTCCGCTCCCCAGTTCCAACTTTCCCATTGAGGGCTTCCCTTGTAGCTCATTTGGTAAAGAATCTGCCTGCCATGCAAGAGACCCGGGTTTGGTTCCTGGGTTAGGAAGATTCCCTGGAGAAGGAAATGGCAACCCACTCCAGTATTTTTGCCTGAAGAATCCCATAGACAGGAACTTGGCAGGCTACAATCTAAGCACACACACATTGAGAACCTTTGGGTTAAACTCTTAGCTTTCTTCTTATAGATAGCTGATCTATTGGATTTCTTGACAGAGAAACAGAAACAAAACTGAATGTTGCTTAAGATCCCAGACTCTGGGGGCAGACAGATCTTGGCCCCAATCCTGTTTTCTGTTACTTCTTAGTTTGGAGACCTTAGACAAATCACTTGAATTCTCTGGGCCACAGGTTTTTCATCTATAAAATAGGAAATTAATAGAATCTACCGTTTAGAAATGTTGTGAGGAGTAAATGAGTTAATACATACAACACATTTTAATACTACTTGTCAAAAAGTAAGCTCAGTAAATTAAAAAAAAAAGTTGATCAGTGTTTTCCGCCCTATTAAGCAGGTAATGATTATTATGCTTTCGATTAATTCTTGAATCTTGGAGGCTATAGATGCCTTCCTGATAAGAAATCAAAACTCATAGGTTGTCCTGTATTAGAGTAAATTGCTTCTAGGAGAATTAAAAGGCTTTCCTAAGGACACATAGTCAACTGTCTGAGCCTTATGGTATTTGAAGTTTCAGAAATAATTGAGAATCTTGGCTTGACCTACAGTAATCAAGTTATGTTTGTGGGTATACTCATAATTCATTGGTTTTCAGCTAGTGCCATCGATCCAGTGTCAGATCCGTTGTCAATATGGGAATCAACAAAATATCCCATTGTTCATTGCACAGGCAATAAATTTTGGTGACATGCTTTACAGAATCCAGTAAAACCGATTTTAAATGATGTTAGATTCAAGGGTTGGCTTTTTGAAAAACCAGTGTTAGAATTTTCAAGTAGTAAAATATTTTTTCAGTAATGGTGATTTGCCAGGCAAATTAGTGGTTTGTAACTTTGAAAAGTATTTAATAAATCTGGGAATAAGAGTGGTTTTCTAGCACTTTATGGGAAAAGAAACAACTTGGATGATAAATGAAGGTAGAGAGCATCAAGAATCATGTCAGGTCACTTTCATATAAATAAATAAAATGTTCTAGGCAGGTTAGCTATATTTGTGCATTTGAGCATAGTTCTTGAAGGTTGCATCTTGAGCAGCAAATACTTTATTTAATGTTAAAGAAAATTAAGGAATTTTTTTTTTAAAGAAATAGTTTTTTATGTTATAGGATTATCTGAGTACCCATTTAACTCAAGTTTTTAAGATATTTTAAAATTTATAGGGATTTTTTTGTTTGGTTATTTATTTCATTTTGGCACCCTTATTATTTTTTTAATATTTATTTTTAATTGATCAATGATTGGTTTATAATATTGGTTTGATTTCTGTCATATATCAACATGAATCAACCATAGGTGCACATATATACCTCTCTTAAGTCTCTCCCCCGCCTCCCACCCATTCCCACCCCTCTAGGTTATCACAGAGCCCCAGTTTGGGTTCCCTGAGTCATAAAGCAAATTCTTATTGGCTTTCTATATACATATGTTTGTATATGCAATCATGCTACTCTATGTCTGCTTATTATTAATTTACTATTCCTTAAAATAGTCTTATTGATGTGGTACCTTAGAAACTTTTAATTTAAATTTTTTTTTTTTTAGTTAACAGGAATATTTTAACATACTTGTCTGATTCCTTGTCAAAGCAAGTTCTTTGGATCTGCTTGTTAAGTCAGGCTAAATAAACAATGATGAAATCATATTTGTTTTATAAATCTGAAAACCTGTCCTTTAGTCTTTTCTGTGCTGTCTTAATCTTATCATACTTTAAATTATAATTACTCTCAGCTAGTAATTTCATTAGCGAGCAAACATAGATAAGGGAAACCATGAGTCCAAGGCCTTTCCTTTAACTGTTCAAATTTGAAGATTTTATCATTTGAGAGACTGATTGCTTTGGCAGAAATATGTTCTTTTCAACATATTCTTAATGTGATTTTGCTTTTCAAAACCACTTTGGCTGTTAGGAAAATCTGGAGAAGATGGGACCTCGTGTTCTGGATTTGCAATTAGAATTTGATGAACAGGCAGTGCTCATGGAGAACATAGTCTACCTGACCAACTCTCTTGAGGTAAGAGGGGCCCGGGGTTATAATAACTAACTGACTATAGTAAACAATCCAGTTCTGTTGTTTTATAATAAGCCTTTTTAAAAACTTCATCTTCTATATTTAGTACCCTTGCCAAATATATTGTAGGGGGAAAGAGAGTAGGTAGTACAGAAATTATGGGAAGAAGAAACCACTTGTTACCTTATTTCACTAATCAATTATTCTGTATCTAAAATACTAACTGTATATGCCCAAGTTTTCTCTTCAAAATGAGGAAGAGACCTTATAGTCATGTACTTTCAAAATCTCTTATATTATGGGATGCACTGAATTGCTTCTTTTTCCCACTTCCCTCTAAGACCTCAGATTGACAGATTTGGATTAATTACAATAATTGATTCATGATATATCATTAGTGGTCCATGTTTGGCCCTTTTTTTCCCCTAGTTAGTAATACATGAACATCCTTGAATCTACTGCCCAACTCAGGAAACAGAACATTACCAGTAGCTTTCACATATTTGAGTTTCTCCCCATCCCATCTTCATGCACCAGGGACAGTTTAATATATAGATTCTAAAAATGCTGTCTCTGATTCAACTTAGGAAGGAAAGATAATTTTCTATAGAAAATTGTGTTAGAGGACTCAAAAAGTGGTTCTAATAATAATGAAAACATGGTGGCTCAGATGATAAAGAATCCACCTGCAATGCGGGAGACCTGGGTTCATTCCCTCGTTTGGGAAGATCCCCTGGAGGAGGGCATGGCAACCTACTCCGGTATTCTGGCCTGGAGAATCCCCGTGGACAGAGGAGCCTGGCAGGCTAAGTCCATGGGGTCTCAAAAGAGTCCAACACAACTGAGCAACTAAGCACAAAAACAGAACAGGTTTAGATTTCAAAAAAATTGTTTTATGAAATATGGGAATGAAAGAAACAATCATTTCTAAGTAAATATTTTATGTCATGTAATTATAAGTGTGTGGGTTTCCCAAAGAATCTGTCTGCTAAACAGGAGACACAGTTTCGATCCCTGGGTTGGGAAGATCAACTGGAGAAGGAAATGGCAACCCACTCCAGTACTCTTGCCGGAAAAATCCCGTGGATGGAGAAGCCTGATATGCTATAGTCCATGGGCTCGCAAAGAGTCGGACCCGACTGAGCGACTTCACTTTTACTTATATTCATATATATGCAATTTGCTACATACCTTGAGCTTTTCCAGGCTTCCCTCGTAGCTCAGCTGGTAAAGAATCTGCCTGCAATGCGGGAGACCCCGGTTTGATTTCTGGATTGGGAAGACCAAGTGGAGAAGGGATCGGCTACTCACTCCCATATTCTTGGGCTTCCCTGGTGGCTCAGCTGGTAAAGAATGTGCCTGCAATGCGGGAGACCTGGGTTCGATCCCTAAGTTGGGAAGATCCCCTGGAGAAGGGAACGGCTACCCACTCCAGTATTCTGGCCTGGAGAATTCCATGGACTCTGTAGTCCATGGGATTGCTAAGAATTGGACACGACTGAGCTACTTTCACTTTGAGCTTTTCCATTTATTTGAGTGAAAGCCTTTTATCCTCTTTATTGTTTTCTCGTAGGCAGCAGGTAAGTATCAGATTTCCATATAGAAGATGGTAAACATGATTATATAAATAACATACTATGAGATATCCAAGATGAGTGTTAAATAATTGATTATAGATTTCATTTAATGTTTATATGGAAAATAATAAAATTGCACAGATCATTTCATGTCAAGTGGAGAACCTGGTTTTGCTATTTGGTGAAATGAGGTTATGATTAATTTCAATCATATTAAGTGATACTAATGACTTCCATTTTTTCCCTCTCTATTTAGCTAGAACATATAGAAGTCAAATTTGCCTCTGAAGCAGAAGATAAAGTCAGGGAAGATTGCTGTCCTGGGAAACCACTTAATGTTTTTAGAACAGAGGTAAGTTGAAAGAATCTCACTGAAGCATTGCATTTTAAAGCTGGAAGAGACCTTACAGAGCTTTACATCTAAACCCATCATTTTGAAGATGGAAGCAAAGTGAGGTCCAGAAGTTAAATGATTAGTTTGACTTAGGCCACATAGTTGGTCAGTAGTGGGACTGGATTTCAGGTCCTCTAATTCCCTAGTTAGTCCAGTCCTCACTTTTCCTTACTCTGCTGTTACGGTTAGCATCAGATGTTGCTTGTGACTTTAAAAATAAGAATATGATTCTCAAAACATGACTTAAAAAAAGATAGTGGACATTGAAATGTGAGACTTTTAAAGAGAGGGAGGGAGGTTTCATATTTCTGATGAATTTTGGTTTGATAATGTTATTTAAGACTTTAGGCTTCTGGTATAAACCAGATTGATGAATCATTTCATATTTTGCTGGTAATGCTTTTTAAATTTCTTATTTTGGGGCCATTATTGGTGAAGATAAATAGGTTTTGGAGTTTGAGGAGATTGTATTTATTAACTGTTAAAGAATCCATTCAGAATGGCAGCATTTGGTAAAGTCTGGTGGAGTGCCATTGTGAGAATCCATGAAATGCCCTACTTTTCTTAACAAGCAGAAGACTTACATAGATCCTGCTACTCTTACCACATTTCATCAAAGACCCAGCAAACAGAAAAGGTCTCTTTTGAAAGAATGAGGTAATGATGATCATGCAGACCTCGTGAGTTTATCATCAGATTATAAATAGTCTCATTACATTAAGATATGGTGGCTTTAAAAGTACAGTCATTTGAGCCATGGAGATAGGTACATGAAATAGTGTTCCCTATACAAACGTGTTTTATTTCAAGCTATTTTCAAGCATTCCCTTAAGCTACTATGTATTTACGTTTCATAACGCTCAGTTAACTTCTTTCACTTAAAATAATGAATATTGTCTTTAACTATATAGCTTATACAATATGGAAAGTAGTATGATATAGAACTGAGTTTATGCTCAGTAAATGTGAAGCTCTGTCTCTTTCTAGCTATGTGACCTTGGGCTGCTTTATTAATCTTTATGGTTTTTAGCTTTTCATCTGTGAAAAGAGGTCTTAAGGAACTGCTTTTCAGGATATAGGAATGATGTCTATAAAGCACCATCATCTGGTACCTAGTAGGAATTCAGTAAATGGTGGTAGTTGTGGAAGAGAAAATAGAATCGTTGTTACTATCCATCATCAGCATAGATATGTGTACTCATAGTCACTCTTATGCAGGCATTTGGTTATAAGCATGAGCTTTTGTACATCTTTTCTTTCATACTTGAGTATCCTTTGATCTTGATTTTAAAATATCAGAATTAAGTCTGTATTTCCTTGGACATTAAAAATCTAGCAGACACTCCTCTCTCAGCAGTATTCAGATTTGATTTCTAATAATAGTCATTTTCTTTTTATTTTCTTAGCCTGGTGTATTAGTTTCCCTACTGAATCCTCAACCATTCAGTGGCCACTTCTCAACCAAAATTGAAATCAGGCAAGGAGATAACCGTGATTCTATACTCAGGCGTTTAATGAAAGTGGACCGAGGAATCAAAGGTAAATGGCTTCCCTGAAGTGCCCGTTTGGCACTAGCTCATGGATTTGTGAGTTCTAAGCAGCGGGAAGAAGGATGAGTAACTGGCTTGCTTAGGGACAGTCATGTAATGTGGAAAGAATATTGGACACAGAATCAGGACACCTGTCTTCTCTTTTGGGACCTTGTGACTAGATAGCTTGGTGACTTGGACATGTCACTGAAGCTCTAAATTGATTTCTCTTTTCATAAAATGAGAACACTGGATTACGTGTTTTTCCAGGATTCCATCTAGCTTTATTTTGAAAAATATTGATTGATGGGTTTGGCTGCTCCAGGTCTTAGTTGTACTATGTGGGATCTTAATTCCCTGACCAGGGATTGGACCTGGGCCCCCTGCATTGGGAGCATAGTCTTAGCCACTGGACCAGCACGGAAGTACCAGGATTCCATGTAGCTTTAAAATTATAACAAGCAATTTCCATCTCTCAGAGATATTCAGAATTAAGCAACATATTCCCTTAATATTCCAAATTAACCTGCTTGACTAAATCTGTTCCTGGGGAAGGAAGAAAAAAAGAATAAAATTTTTTGTGTGTCTGTCATGTGTTAGTCATTTAATCCTTTTACAACTCTCTAACACTGAGGGTATTATTCCCCTTTTGCAGGTGATGAAATAGAGGTTTGAATGGCTAAATAACTTACAAAGTTCATACAACTAGTAAATCTTGAAGCTGGAATTTGAACAATTCAAACATAGGTCTTTGTCTGCAAAGCTCATATTCTTTCTTCTAGACAATATGCCTCTGGGTAAAATATGTAAATAGTCTTAATTTATTAGCAAGATTAAGTCTATATCTTTTATGATTAGATTTGATATAATAATTTATAGTTTTTTTTTAAATCACTCAGCTGATCTTATGCGTGAAGGGAGTTAGTGTGTTTCTAAATTATTTTTCTTCCAAATTATGAAGACAAATTAATGTTGAGATTCCCTGTTTTGCACGATCTCTCCCTTCTCTTCTTAATGGCAGTCAAGAGTTGATTGGGCCATATACCATCAGTATAAAAATTTCCTAAAAAGATTTAAAGATCCCATACAGTGACCTAATTTTTCAAACTGTATTCACGGTAACAATATTCCATTTACATAGAAGATTTAAAATAGCCCTGTTTCATTCTGCCGTGCATTTTTTGTTCTCTCGAAATTTTTGAGAGACTATTGTGTGTGGTGTGTGTGTAGAGATAAGTGTGTATATAAAGACTCCTGTGTAGGTACTAAGGGTTTTGGGGAGTCCACAAAGTACTATTCACTAAGAGACTGCATCTCCTGAAGGAGTAGGGGACTTAACTATTGAAGTACATAATCTCTAAGGAGAAACTGCTGAGTACAGTAGGAGAGGTACAGATACCACTTACAGCAGAGAGAAAGGTGAGCTTATTTATTTCCAGCTGTGGTGATCAGGGGTGGTTTTATGGAGAAAACATCATTTGGATGGGCCCTGTGAGGGTGAAGGCCCATCTTCCTCCTTCTAGTCCCTGACAGGAGCTCTTTTATTCTATGTATTTGACTCTCCTAGTTACCTGTATAAGTGGAATCATACAATATTGTCCTTTCATGTCTGTCTTATTTCACTTAGCAAAATGTTTTCAAGGTTTATCTATGTAGACATTTAGCATGTTCCCTCAATAAACCAGGTACTGTAGAATGATAGTGCCATTCTTGCAACTTCAGTTCAGTCGCTCAGTCGTGTCCGACTCCTTGTGACCCCATGAATCGCAGCACGCCAGGCCTGCCTGTTCATCACCATCTTCCGGAGTTCACTCAGACTCACGTCCATCGAGTCCATGATACCATCCAGCCATCTCATCCTCGGTTGTCCCCTTCTCTTCTTGCCCCCAATCCCTCCCAGCATCAGAGTCTTTTTCAGTGAGTCAACTCTTTGCATGAGGTGGCCAAAGTACTGGAGTTTCAGCTTTAGCATCATTCCTTCCAAAGAAATCCCAGGGTTGATCTTCAGAATGGACTGGTTGGATCTCCTTGCAGTCCAAGGGACTCTCAAGAGTCTTCTCCAATGCCACAGTTCAAAAGCATCGATTCTTTGGTGCTTAGCCTTCATCAGGGAGTTCACGGTTCACACATTGCTGAAGCCTGGCTTGGAGAATTTTGAGCATTACTTTACTAGCATGTGAGATGAGTGCAATTATAGGCCACAAAAAGCAGAACCTGAAAATTTTGAAGTGTGAATGTACAGGAAGCCATTTTGTGGCCCTCCTTTTTGCTGTTTTATATTGCATATATTGGTCATGAGAAAATTTTGTAATGGGAAGAACTCAACTCTGAAGAACAATGTAATAGCTTCTAAAGAAAATAGGTATTTGTGTGCACCCACTGGATAGGATAATTATGAGGTTGTAGTGCATAAGAGGCTTTATTCGTGTATTGGAAATTGGATTATATAATATGTTAAACCTGATATACCCTTAAATACTCTCAGATACAGCACTGACTAGGTTCTTCGGAACTGTACCGGTATGTTTTGTTCAGCCTGTCTTTTCTCACTGAGCTTCTGGCATAATTCTTACTTCCTTTGTTATTCTGGCTGTGAATAATGTTATCATAAAGTGCTTTAAGTTTGATATTAGTAGCTGCTGTGAATTTTGGAAAATAGATAGAGAAATATTAGGGGGAGTTTGCAATTGATATTCCTCCAAGTATCTACAGAAGAGCTCTAAACTTAAGACTTTTCCAAAAGCCTTCAGGATACTTTGATATCTAAGAGAACTGAGTATGTGAAATGAGAAAGGAGTGAAATTCAATAACATACTTCTCTGTCTGCTATGATAGCCAGCAAGTTGTCCAATTAGTGCCAATTGTATTGAGGGTGATTATGATCTAGGTCCAGGAGGAACTAGGAACTAAAATCATCATTTCACTCCACAAAGGCTGTGGAGTAACTATTTGATGATAATGACTTTAAATCACTCAAAACACTGGTTGGATCTCCTTGCAGTCCAAGGGACTCTCAAGAGTCTTCTCCAATGCCACAGTTCAAAAGCATCGATTCTTTGGTGCTTAGCCTTCATCAGGGAGTTCACGGTTCACACATTGCTGAAGCCTGGCTTGGAGAATTTTGAGCATTACTTTACTAGCATGTGAGATGAGTGCAATTATAGGCCACAAAAAGCAGAACCTGAAAATTTTGAAGTGTGAATGTACAGGAAGCCATTTTGTGGCCCTCCTTTTTGCTGTTTTATATTGCATATATTGGTCATGAGAAATTTTTGTAATGGGAAGAACTCAACTCTGAAGAACAATGTAATAGCTTCTAAAGAAAATAGGTATTTGTGTGCACCCACTGGATAGGATAATTATGAGGTTGTAGTGCATAAGAGGCTTTATTCGTGTATTGGAAATTGGATTATATAATATGTTAAACCTGATATACCCTTAAATACTCTCAGATACAGCACTGACTAGGTTCTTCGGAACTGTACCGGTATGTTTTGTTCAGCCTGTCTTTTCTCACTGAGCTTCTGGCATAATTCTTACTTCCTTTGTTATTCTGGCTGTGAATAATGTTATCATAAAGTGCTTTAAGTTTGATATTAGTAGCTGCTGTGAATTTTGGAAAATAGATAGAGAAATATTAGGGGGAGTTTGCAATTGATATTCCTCCAAGTATCTACAGAAGAGCTCTAAACTTAAGACTTTTCCAAAAGCCTTCAGGATACTTTGATATCTAAGAGAACTGAGTATGTGAAATGAGAAAGGAGTGAAATTCAATAACATACTTCTCTGTCTGCTATGATAGCCAGCAAGTTGTCCAATTAGTGCCAATTGTATTGAGGGTGATTATGATCTAGGTCCAGGAGGAACTAGGAACTAAAATCATCATTTCACTCCACAAAGGCTGTGGAGTAACTATTTGATGATAATGACTTTAAATCACTCAAAACGCATGCCACATATGAACTAATAATTTGGGGGTGAAAAGCTCTATTTTGCATTATCAATCCCTAGGGATTTTCAATCATTCTCACCTTTTCTCTAAGTGCCTTAAATCTTGTGTAGTTGCAGACTTAAATTTCAGCATTTTCAGTGATAAGACAGGTCTGGGATAAGAAAAGATAGTAAAACCACTAAGAAAGCCCCAATAATTTTATTTGCAGTAATGAAGTACATGGGGAAGCATCAAAGCAGATGTGTTTTGTCACTTAGGAGCCTGATTGTGTATTAAGGCTTCTTTGAAATAGTTTGATTCAGAATTGCTTGGAATGATGAGGGAGGTCTGTTTCAGAGAGATTGAGACAGAGAGACAGAGGCATATCTGCAGTAAAAGGCCTTGTGCATAAAATCTGCTGGCAGGACTTGTCATTGCTTCCGTAAGAAAATAATTTGATACCACTGATGTGCATGTTGAATTACAATAGCTATTAAAGTGAATTGTATTCTTCCACTCAAATAAGACTATGGCTGTCATGAAGACTGGGCCTGCTCCTTTCTCATTTTAATTTTCAGGGCTTGTGCTGTACCTGGGGATAGATTATATGGTCTCTGCAGAACCTCTGTAAAGACTCTTAGGCAGGATTGCCTTAATGGTAGTTGCAGGTAATTGCTCTGTAAACCCTCAGATCCCTACTCTAAGCTTGTCATCCTTTAGTCTTTGTTTCCCAAGGATAATAGAATGCCTGGATAACTTGTACTCCTCGAATAGCTGCCAGCTGCATTAATGTCTCCTTTTATCTTTTTTAAAAATCGTATCCCTCTCATGCTAAGAGTCATAGTCTCAAGGCAGTATGAGGGAGTATGGCTTACGGACCACCCAGCAATCTACTTTAGAAAAGGGTGGGAAATAAGTCAGAAGATGTCTTCAGTTTCCATAGATCAAGTTAAGCATAAACTAGCCATGCTACGCTTAGAATGAGCAATAAGCCCAGAACCAGCATTTGTAGTTATTTATGGTGTTTTTCCACCTTGTAAAATAAAACCATTTGATGTTGAAAAGTCTCAGAATTGCTGAAATAAATACATTTCTTTTGGGCTCAGTTGTTGGCAGGATTGTTGCATCATAAATTTGTTCAAGGGACAAGCCCTTTCTTTGCCAGGAGCTGTCTTATCAGCTTGCACACGAGCAGATCAGGAAAATCTCAAGCAGGGGAGGGTTGGAGCTCATCCAGAAGCTCAAAATTCTAAAGTCTGTGCCCTTTCCCCCTGTTCTTCTCCTTTAGTTGTCTCTCATCAGCTTGTTAATACACTTTTCATCATTTAAGCAAAACAAGAATCTGGTAATGCTGTTTCTTAGAGTAGTAATTCTGTTTCCAAAATTATCTTCCAAAAGGAAGCTACAATTCTTGTACTTTTAAATATTCCAAGAAGCAAGACAAGAAAAGGAAAAAAAAAACTTTTGTAATTCCAGAAGATGTGTTATACAGAAGTTCTGCCAGTTTTTGATCTGGGTAAAAGCTGACAGAGGATGAAGATTTGTTAGATTTATCTTTGCTTTCTGAGTTTGGGTCCTGTTTAATAACCTGATGAAAATATTTTTTAAGATATGAGTGTGTTTAAAACATGAATTTTGAGACTCAGCCATGGATTTGAGCCAGTAACTGTAATTAAATGTTCGTATTGCTACTTTATTTTGCTGTAGACCTTTCCAAAGTGAAACTGATGAGATTTGACGATCCAGTGTTGGGGCCTCGGCGAGTTCCTGTCCTGGGAAAAGAGCACGCTGAAAAGACCCCCATTTCTGAGCATGCTGTTTTCCACGTGGATCTCATGAACAAGAAAATTCATCTTACTGAAAATGGGCTACAGGCAGATATTGGTGATACAATGATCTATTTAGTTCATTAAACAAAGGCACAGGAGATTTATCCTGGTCTCTGAGGATATTACTGTTATGATTGTGCCTGTAGGTAGGCTCTGAGAACCTCAGGCTAAATAGATTTAATTTCTGACCATCAAATTCTGCATGTACTCGTAACTATACCAAATTTTCTTCAATTCCTGGACTTAATAAATTTTTTTTCCTTATTGAGGCCTCAAATAGAAATAGTTTGTACCATACTTTGTTTTTTGTTTTTGTTTTTTTAACAGATATTTGCTGTTTCCCAGAAGCTGTGAGTACTTCAGGTTAATGCAAAAGTGTCAGTATGCTTCTTGTATGAGGTGTACTTCATGTTATTTATGAGGGGTAAGGAGTAGCTAGCAACTTTTGTATTACATCCATTATGGAGTTAGCTGTTTTTCTTTTTTAAAAAGAAGAGTAATTAGATAATCAGTTTTGCTTTTTTAAAAAAAACTCTCATGATGATTTTAAAAGAACAAATGAGAATATTTTGATTTGATTGTGATCACTCAGTATTTTGTATAAAGAACAAATAGGTCTTAAAAAATAATTTTTTTTAGCTTTGATACATTCAGTTAGCCACCAATAATATTTCCTCAAGGCTAGTATTGATGATTTATGAATAGTTATTTGATTATACTAAATTTAGGTGTTTTAAAGGAGAGGATTTTTTCCACCCTCAGAAATCTGCATTTATCAGATTTGCCTTTAGTCCAGTTGTGCTTAAAGATGAAGCCAACAGTATTGCATATTTATTTTTTTATTCTTTCTGGAATGTGTTTAGATATTGTGTGTGTGTCATCTCTTTTCATATTAGGAAAAAATATTAGATATTGACTGATAGTAAGAAAAAATTTGCATTTCTTGAAGGATTTCATGTGGATAAAGACCAATTCTGATAATCCTAGGAAGCCTGAATTCTAACTTTCAGATCATGTGAAGAGATTTTATTGAGCTTCCTTAGTTTGCTTCATACAATTTGAGATTACAGGGCATAGTTGAATGCTTTATTACAGAGTCATTAAGACAAATCATATAATGTTAGAACTGAGCTATCCTTTAGAGATCGTTAAGTACATATCATTGTTTATCTGCTAGGAGCAGGCAGCATAGCAGAGTAGATAAGATTACATGCTCTGAGGTCAGACTAACTAAGTTAGATTTCCATTTCTTACACTTGCTACTTGTGTCCTTTTGGCCAGTTACTCAACCCATTTAATGTACCTACTTTCTAGGCTATTTTGAGATACTCAGAGGAAACAATCTCGGAAAATCTTACGTATATATTAATAGCGTAGTGCCTGCCAAGTGGTAAACCTGAAATGCTGCTGCTGACCTTCAGTGATTGGTACTGAATACTACTATACTACTATATCAGATTATACTAGTAGCAGTAATAATAGACTTAGGACTAATAGGATTACTGTGGCTAATAATCGTATTTGTTTGGTTCTTTTGGGGCAACTAATTCGTTTGCCCTCCATTAGATTCTTTTGTTGCTCCCTCAATCTGCATAGCTATAGTTACTCCCTAAATCAAAGTAAGTAATCCTTCCTGAGGCCTAAACAAGGGTTACTTAATGAAATGTGCTTGGTCAAAAAAAGAAAAAGGAAAGTAGCTTTAGTGTTGTGAGTGACTGTGCCTGTTTTGATAAATGAGCCTATGAACCTGTGCTTCCTTGGATTACAGGTGAGTCGGGATTCATGGATTCTGCGTTCCCGCAGTCTCAGTTCCAGTCTCTCTGTCTTAGAATAGATGCCTTGCTAGACGGAATATGTTTTTGTGTTTAAATATAGGTGAGTTTTGTATAAGGAAGCCTCTAAATGTAAGCCTATAATTTTTTTGATGTGCAACTGAAAAAAACAGCAATTAATTGAAATACTGAGGGAAAAACAAGTTGTATTGGGTTTATTGTATTAATATCATAGGAGGTGGCTACCTTCCTAAATGAACAATGAAACAGAATTCATCAACAAAGCAAAAACCTATGTAATCACCTCACAATCAAGGAATAGCACAATGCCAGCACCTCAGAAGCCTCCACGCATAAAGAGACTTACGGCCCAGTGTATGAACAGTCTTTATACATGTTCCATGTGAGATTTTAAAGAATGTTTATTCTGAAGTTGTGGAGTTCTACATACGTGCATTAGGTCATAGATGCAGATTGAATTGTCCAAATCTGTATCCTACCGTCTGTTTTCTTAGTGTGCTCTCCATTTTGGAGATGTATTAAATCTCATGACCCCAGATTAATACATTTCTCCTCTAGTTCAGACAACTTTTGTTTTATATATAATATTTTATGCTGTCTTTGATGCTAAATATAACATTTTGATCTACATAAAACAGTTTTTGTTTTATATATATTATGATGCTTCTGATGTTATTCAGAAGATTGAATAACATCAGTCTTCTTTTGGTTAGTGTTCATATAGAATATCTTTTCTATCCATTTACTTTTAACCTTCCATAGCTTTATTTTATTTTTACATTTTATTTTGCCAAATTTTAAACCTATCTAAAAGTTAATCAGCCAGCAAACACCCCTTTACCTATCAGTGAGATTTATCAATTATTAACATTTTGTTTCATTTGTGCTCTCTCTTTTAACATACATTTTAAAAATTTTATTTTGGAATAGTTTTAGCTTTATAGAAAAGTTGCATCTAATGTATGAAAGGGAGAAGGCGATGGCAACCCACTCCAGTACTCTTGCCTGGAAAATCCCATGGATGGAGGAGCCTGGTAGGCTGCAGTCTGTGGGGCTGCTAAGAGTCGGGCGCGACTGAGCGACTTCACTTTCACTTTTCTCTTTCATGCATTGGAGAAGGAAATGGCAACCCACTCCAGTGTTCTTGCCTGGAGAATCCCAGGGACAGAGAAACCTAGTGGGTTGCCATCTATTAGGGTTGCAGAGTCGGACACGACTGAAGTGACTTAGCAGCAGTAGCCGCAGCAATGTATGGAAAGTTCCAGTACACCCTTCATTAGTTTCCCCTGATGTTAACATTTTATGTAACCTTGATTCAGTTGTCAAAAATAAGTAATACTGATACACTGGTATTGACTAAAGGCTTCATTAGGACTTTACCAGTTTTTCCACTAATGTCTTTTTGCTATTATAGGATCCTATCTGTGATACCACCTTGCACTTCGAATATACTTTTTAAAAATTTTGAGCCATTTGACAGTAAGTTGTAGGAACCATGACAATTCATTTTTTAATACTTTAGCATGGAACCCCTAAGAACTAGGACATTCTCCTATGTAAAACACAATATACACATATCTTGCCCAAGAAATGTAACATTGGACATATACTTTATATGCACAGTATAGTTTAGCAATATTAGGTAATTAGCATTCCTAATACATGAAGTAATAAAATTTCCAAAATATCTCATCAATAAATTTTTTTCAAGATCTATTCAGAGATTAAGCATTACATTTTGTGTTCATGTCTCTTGATCTCCTTCACACTACAACAGTTTCTCAGCTTTTCTTTTTTAGTCTTTTGTCACAGTAAAATTTTTGATGAGACTCTATGCCAGTTGTTATTAAGCTTACCTCACAATCTAGATTTGTCTGTTTTCTCCTGGTTGAATTCAGATTTAAGTCTTGGCAAGAGTACTACATGAGTGATATTTCCCATTGCATAATGTATTCATGATTGCTGGATTCATATATTGTTGGCATATTCCTATTACTGATGACGCTAAGTTTGATCATTGATTAAAGTAGCATCTTCAGATTTCTCAACTGAAAAAGTGATTTTTCCCTTTTATATTTAATAAATAGCCTATAAGGTGATATTTTAAAACTTATGTGAATATCCTGTTTGCTGGCAAACTTTCAGGAAGTGGTCGCACTAATGGATCATTTTTCTGCCAGTAACTACACTGGTATGAGAGTTCTTAATTTTATGATTTTTTTCCTCCATTTATTAGGTATCATTCCTCTGTAAAGAAGAGATTTCCCCTTTGTTTCCAATTTTTGTCTTTCTTCATTCTTTACAAACCACTATGGACTGATGGATTCTTTTTTCATATATGCCATAACCTATTACTATCGTTATGCTTTGACTGCCCAAATTTTCCTGAGTTATTACCCAGTGGGAGCCCTTTCAAGCTGGTTCCTGTGTCCTTTTGCTGTCTCCTCATCAGTCTTGGAACATTTCTTTGCTTACTGGTACAAGAAGTTTCCAGCTCACCGTGTATTGTCATGTCCCAGAGCAGGAATCAGTTTTTTTCTCCTAGGAGCCCTGCTTCCTTTTAATGGAGAATGGTATTAAGAAATCAAGATCTGGGTGTTTTGTGTGCTCATTGCTCCTAAATTTTTTTTTTTAGGCCTTTCCAGTGGACAGAGCTAAGAAATATATGTATACATATTTTTAAAATCATAATTTTATCTAATGACACAATTCTTCCTTGCCTTCTTCCTGAAAATATTTGTATCTTTCTTCTCACAGAGAACTTTGGCTCCTAAGAACCTCAGTATATCTACTCATTTGGTCTGTTAATAGTTTTAAAATTACCAATCCAGGGCTACTATGAACAACAAGTTTACTAAGTAGAGTTCAATATAGCTTTTTTTTTGAAAAATTTTGCAGTTCTTTATGTCCTTAAAATGTTTTACACTAAAACATATAGACAAAGCATATAGACAAAGTTAAAATGTTACCTGAATGAATTGCTTTTCATTTGTGGTTTTAATACAGTCATTTGTTTCTCTTTTCATTCAATTTTATGCTTTGTTTTTTCCCTTTTTATTTATTTTTTGAGTAATTAAAATACTTCAGTTCAGTTCAGTCACTCAGTTGTGTCCGACTCTTTGTGACCCCATGAACTGCAGCATGCCAGGCCTCCCTGTCCATCACCAACTCCTGGAGTTCACTCAAACTTACGTCCATTGAGTCAGTGATGCCATCCAGCCATCTTATCCTCTGTCGTCTCCTTCTCCTCCTGCCCCTAATCCCTCCCAGCATCAGAGTCTTTTCCAATGAGTCAACTCTTCGCATGAGGTGGCCAAAGTACTGGAGTTTCAGCTTTAGCAGCATTCCTTCCAAAGAAATCCCAGGGTTGATCTCCTTCAGGATGGACTGGTTGGATCTCCTTGCAGTCCAAGGGACTCTCAAGAGTCTTCTCCAACACCACAGTTCAAAAGCATCCATTCTTCGGTGCTCAGCTTTCTTCACAAATACTTAACAGTGTTCAAAAATAAAAATTACATCCATTCAGATAATTTTTACTTTTTTGCACCACCTTCCCATATTCTGTAGCTAACCATTTCATTAGTTTCTAGATTATCCTTCCTGTGTTTCTTTATCCAAAAGCAAGCAAATGTTTATTTTTATGTACTTTACTTCCTCTTTTCTCATTAAAAAGTATATATTGTTTTATACCTTGCTTTTTTAACAACTTTATTTTTTGATTAACATATATGTAAATTTTTTCTATTTTAGTTCATGGAGATCTCTTTCTTTCTTTGTCCTCCTTTTCTTCCTTTGTCCCCTTCTGGCCTTCCTCTTCTTTCCTCTGTGTTGTAGTATTGTAGAGGTGTACCATAATTCATTCAACTAGTCTCTTATGGATGGGCGTTTAGGTTGTTATAAATTTCTGATGTTTCATAGAATCTGTATAGAATTATATAGTGGCAAACTTTGTGGATATGTAGTTTTGTATTTGTGGAAGTGTATCTTAATAAATTTATAGAAGTGAGCATGTACATTCAAGAATAAATGTATATATAGTTTTGTTAGCAGATAACCTGGGCAGAGGTTATAGCAGGTATGAAAGCTCTGAGGCAGAGGCATGCAGTGTGTTCTAGGAATAGAAAAGAGGCCACATGAAGAACAGACCTCGGGAAAACAAGTGATGTGTCCATATCCCGTACACCAGTGGCAGAGCTGAGTTAGAGTTCTGGCCTCCATGTCTCCAGTCTGTTGAAGCACACATATTAGACAAGGGACAGAGGAGCCTGTTGGGCTGCCTTCTATGGGGTCGCACAGAGTCGGACACGACTGCTGCAACTTAGCAGCAGCAGCAGGCATGAGACACAAGAATGCATTTGACCAAGGCCAGTGGTGTCAGGGCTGTTAAGGTCAGAAGAGGGAAAAGTTTGTTGGATTCGAGTCAGATAAGACTTCGCAGATGAGGTGGGACATGAAGGGTGATTAGGATTGGAGTAGCAGCTAGGAGAGAGCAGAGCCGTGTTCCTAGCTTTTAGAACTATGTGTGGATGAGGTGAAAGCAAATACATGGCTTGTTTGGGAGATGATGCCAGGAATGGAGTGCTTATCTTGGCAGAATGAGAGAGAAATTGGAAATAGATAAATTAGCAGTAAATTGGGCCTTATAATGATTCTTGGATTCTAGGCAGATGTTCGAAGTTGATTTAATTACCTCAAGAATCATTGCAAATTTTTGAGGTGGGAATAAGATGACATGTTCCTTCACGTGTTTTACAGTTTGTGGTAGTTGTGTCTGTTTTTCTTTTGAGAAAATCATTCACTTAGTTGTTCTAATGACTGTTTACTAGTTATCTATGTGCCTGGTTCTCAATGTTAGCTGATACTTTGTTATGCTGTTTTCTCTTAGTTTCTTTGGACAATACTTCTCCTCTGTCTTAGAGAATACTGAATTCCTACCCAAGATTTGTAGCATCAATTAAGTTTTCTAATTGCTCATTGCTCTCCTTAGAACTTAATTGGTTTTAAGGTAGGGAGGAAAAACCTTGCACACTTGAAAAACAAACAGGATAGGACATGATCCTTGCTGCTAAGTAAGGGCTTGAGGAATGTGACAAAGGAGTACTTCATGTCTTTTCACTGTGGAGAAGTAACTGGTCGTTTGTTGTATCCCTTGTTTTCCTTGTACTGGAGTTAGGTCTAGAACTGTGCTTTCCAACCGTGTGTCTGCAGAGGACTTGAAATGTGGGTAGTCTGAACTGAGCCGTGAGGTAAAAGCAGAGACTACACTTCAGATTTCAAAGACTTACTGTGACAAAAAGAACATAGAATACCTCAGTAATAATTTTCTTTTATGTTGATTATATGGTGAAACAATATTTTGAATAAATTGGATTAAATAAAATATATTAAAGTTAATGTCATTGTTTTTTTTTTTTACTTTTTTAAAAAAGGGCTGCTGGAAAACTTTAAATTGCATATGTGACTTGCATTTTATTTCTGTTGGACAGCATAGTCTGTAGATAATGAGGTTTAGGTTAAACATTACTTCCTGTTGTCCCACTCTTAGTGATGCTAAATTTTATAATTTCTTAAACCCTTCATTTTAAAGATACATTTTGATTTTGATCACTTGCAGAACTTTCCATTGTAAAGGTATATATATTTTTAAATCACTTTCAGAATTTTTGTTGTAAAGGTACATTTTGAGTATTTCTCTAGAGTTAAGATTGGTTATTTCTTTTACAAATGCAAATCTGTAGAGTGATGATTTGGCATCTTGGGAATATCCTATTCTCAATTTTTTATCTCACGGTTTTACTACCCCAGTGCTTTCCTGAATAAATTATGTTGGAGACTGTGAAAAATGATGATTTTCTAATGCCAAAATATTACTAAACCAGACGTGGGTTTGCTTGTCTGCTGTGCAGCAAAGCCAATTTACTGACACTGGGTTGTAGTGAAGGGAAGTACAGCATTTATTTGTGGGGTGCCAAGCAGGGTTAATGGGCTTCCCCTGGCTCAGATGCTAAAGAATGTGCCTGCAGTGCAGGAGAACCAGGTTCAACCCCTGGGTCGGGAAGATCACCTGGAGAAAGGAATGGCAACCCACTCCAGTATTCTTGCCCAGAGAATCCTTTGGACAGAGGAGCCTGGTGGGCTATAGTCCATGGGTTCACAAAGCAGGGATAATGAACAGGTAGCTTGTGCTCAAAAGACCAGAACTCTGATGGCTTTTAAGTAAGAGTTTGTAAAGACAACATCTGGGGTGAGGGTTGTAGCTCCTTCACTTTCTTCTGATTGGTTGATGGTGAAATAAAAGGCTAACGTTTTGTGAATCTTAATCATCAGCTTTCTTGTTCCAGCTAATTTCAGGTTTCTATGCTTATGATTAGCAGATAATCACTATCTTCTACCAGGTTGTGGTGGGGGCTTAGTTTTTGCAGAAAAACTCGGAAGATACGCATTAGATTGTTAGGTATATCCTTTGAGGAGCTAGGCCTCTGTTTTCTCACTGAACTGTTTGCTTTTCCTTTGTTTTTTCATTCCCTCACTTCCCTAATTAGTAATTGCCTTAGTCTACTTAGTGGGAAGGCCTAGGAGACTAAAGGCATTTACTGCAAATAAAAAACAGGGAACATGGAGGGATTTCTGTACCTGAGAGGCCCCTGCAATATCCTGCTCAATTTCAGTTACCCCCTTCTTTGATACTCCTTAATCCTGAGGGGAAGAGGGGCCAAACAAGAAAAAAGGCTTTTTTATAGCGTGGTAGGTCATGAACTCAGCAAGGGAACTCTGTTTTAGGGGACTGGGTTTCAGCTGTCATTTCTTTTCCATAAATAGTTGTCATTCTTCTATAAAGAAGAATATTTTTTCTTCTTTCTCTTTTTCATTTATTTTTTAGGTGAGAGAGCTGTGTGGCATGTGGATTGGTCACTTTATTCAACAGATGCTGTGCTGTGCTCAATCACTCAGTTGTGTCCAACTCTTTGCAACCCCATGAACTGCAGCCCGCCAGGCTCCTCTGTCCATGGGGATTCTCCAGGCAAGAATATTGGAGTTGGTTGCAATTCCCTTCTCCAGGGAATCTTCCCAACCCAGCGATCCGAACCCAGATCTTCCACACTGTAGGCAGATTCTTTACCAACTGAGCCACCAGGGAAGCCCTGTACTATAGATGTTTGATGAGAGAAGCTGGGACAAATTAAAATTTAAAATATGGAATTAGCTTATGTTGCTCCTTCTTCAAAGGAATCTTATTCTAAATCTTTTTACAACACTAGTACTCACTTCTTAATTCCTGTTATTCTTATAACCTTAATTTTCATAGATAGCACATTTATTCAACAAATTATGGAGTGCTTATTAATATTATTTCAGACAACTGTGTTAAGCACTTGAAATAGAGAGGTGAGCAACATGGCTGTCCTTCATGGAGGATTCATCCTTAGAGTTAACAAGACAATGAGAGCCGCCTGGACCTAGTGAATGAAGGCAGTCATGAAGCTATATCTGAAGTATCTTGATTGTGAGGGATTATATAGGCTTTTGCTAACAACTGTGTTCATGTAAATGCTTTGAAGTTCAGAACCCTTCTTTATGGTTATTCTTCATGGTTGTGATGGGAGGAATGTACAGTGTAGTTGGCTGCTGTTGTCTTTCTAGTGTAACACTGAATTGTGATTGCAGACCTTTCCCCTCAGTGTGCAGTTTTCTTGAATTTTTCCTCTCTAGGAACATTTTTCTAGTGTTTCTGGTGTCCATGTCTCTATAAGGTGTGCTTCAGAGGCTCCTAAGACCCTGAAGATGCAGAACAGTAGGGAGGCAATCACCAGCCAAGCCCTGCCCTGTTCACTAGATTCCATTTGGGCCATGTAGGGAAGACGCAGTACCATTCTCCTGCTGTAATCAAAGAAGTCCATGGAAGAGTAGGAGAGCTGTAGAAATTGTTAAAATACTTAGAGGCTTGGGACAACTTAGCATAGCTTAAACTTTAGAAAGCCATCTTTTATTAGGTGGTTTCAAGCATGATCTCTGGGCTTGAATTCCTTCTGTCTCTGTTCTCAGGTTCTGGGACTCATGTCTTGCTGAATTGGACCAGCAGCCTTGATGATGATGAGAGACCCCTCCCTATTGCTTCTCAGCTACAAGGCATGGCTGAAATCTGTAGCCTCTGAGTCCCCTAAGGAAATGATAAATGATGCTTAGCTAGATATATGTTTGCTAGTTATCTCTTAAAGGGATTTTTCCACCGAAGAGAAGTTTTCTTCTTATTTAACTGACACTATATCTTCAGCAGTATCTCCTTTCATGTTAGTAAGATGGCCTTGCCCACAGTTAGGTGTGTACCTGTCTTTAAGAAAATAAGATGTCTGTCAGTTACAGTACTATGACCTCAGGTTCCAGAATATCAAGGCAACATTCTTTAGGTGTTTCATTTTGGATTGAACCTAAGTTTAGAATCAATCAGCTTATTGTTGAAGGGAAAAAGGATATCCTGAGTGACAAGAAAATACCTGTTAACTATGGACTGGTTTGGAAATGACTTCTCTAAGTTTCCTGAGGATGTTTCCTTTCTCAACACACATGCCCCTCTGTTGCTTTCACTCGTATCATCTAAGGATGAACAACATTTTATCTCCAACTTGAGGTATGAAGTACGGTGATTTTACCCCCAACTTTCACTCTTTGGTTGGAATATCAAATCAATCTCTTTTTATAAGGAGCCAGGAAAAAGAAAACTGGGCTCAGGAAGAAAGTAGCTGCTATCATTTCCCATGTGTACTTGAAAGTGGGGCAACTGACTAGTTCTTCCTGGCCTTGCTTGGCTAGTGAAAAGAGAAGAGCTAACTTGGATGAAAGGGTGTCCGTATATTCTTAACTTAAAATGATGAACCTTGATCAAATGAAGCTTTATTTCTGGTTACTGCCAGTAATTTCCACCCTTTTGAAATCAAAACTCAAGCGTCTTGACTTTATTTGAGTTTGAAATAATCAAGGAGGCCTCAGTGGAAGGCAGAATAAATTCTTAGTGCTGCAATCTCAATAAGAAGATGGTGACATGAACACCACCCACCCCTCACCCCCAGTCAAAGCATCAGATGTGTGGGGACATGCAGTGGGGAGTGTATTTAGCTGCCCAAAGAGGTGAAAGAGTGAGGGTGAAATGGGGAAAGGCTGTGTATGTCATCCAGCTCTCAGCACTCACTTATTAGGAGCTGATAATGAGAATGACTGGAGTCAGCCTCCTGCCTTCCACCAGCTGAAGCCCCTCTGCTTCTTTCCCTTTCGGTGACCAACTCTCTTGGTCTGCCTGAGACTCTACATCCTGGGAAAACCCTTAGGCCAGGGCAAACTGGAATGATTAGTCCTCCAATTGAATTTTGAGGTATTTGGGTAGCACAAGTGACCACTGAGAAACTGCCCCAGGTCTGGTTCCTCTGTTACTAGTTTCTCAGAGAACAGTACATATGTGCAAGATCCTTAGTTTAAATAATAACAGTAGCTGCTGTCTGCTATATGCCAAGTACCTGGTGTTTAATCCTCAGTGCAACTATGTAAGTAGGATATTTTAAACCCAGTTTTATGCAAGAGGAGACCAGAGCTAAGGGCTGGGGCAGTTCGTGTTTTCCAAGGTCAAACAACTAGGATGCAGCTGAACTGCGTTTAACTTTGTCTAAATCTAAGTTCTGTCCCCTTTGCACTAGTTGAAGAAGTTGCTGGATTTGATGGCAAACAGTTAGCTGCTCAGGTTGAGAAACTCTGACCATCAGCTTTACCCACTGCTTCCAAACTCATTCCTCTTAATGGTAGTATAAGATTCTACCTATAGAATATAGAGTAATATACAGAGATAAAAGCTGTGCACGCGTGTGTCCAATTCTTTGCAAACCTTTGGACTGTGGCCCTCCAGGCTCCTCAGTCCATGGGATTTTCCAGGCAAGAATATTGGAGGGGATTGCCATGCCTTCCTCCAGAGGAACTTCCTGACCCAGGATCTGAACCCACGTCTCCTGTGTCTTTTGCATTAGCTGGCGGGTTCTTTACCTGCTGAGCCATTGTGTGTGTGCGCTCAGTCACATCCAACTCTTTGTGACGCTATGGACCATAGCCCATCAGGCTCCTCTGTCCATGGGACTCTCCAGGCAAGAATACTGGAGTGGGTTGCCATGTCCTCCTCCAGGGAATCTTCCCTACCCAGGGATCTAACCCTTGTCTCCTGTGTCTCTTCCATTGGCAGATGGGTTCTTTACCATTAGCGTCACCTAGGAAGACTGGGGAAGCCCAAAATCTGTGCTGTTCAGTTCAGTTCAGTCGCTCAGTTAGGTCTGACTCTTTGTGACCCCATGGACTGCAGCATGCCAGGCTTCCCTGTCCATCACCAATTCCCAGAGTTTACTCAAACTCATGTCCATTGAATCAGTGATGCCATCCAGCCATCTCCTCCTCTGTCCTCCCCTTCTCCTCCCGTCATCCATCTTTCCCAGCATCAGGGTCTTTTCAAATGAGTCAGTTCTTCACATCAGGTGGCCAAAGTGTTGGAGTTTTAGCTTCAGTATCAGTCCTTCCAATGAATATTCAGGACTGATTTCCTTTAGGGTGGACTGTTTGGATCTCCTTGCAGTCCAAGGGACGCTCAAGAGTCTTCTCCAACAGTTCAAAAGCATCAGTTCTTTGGCGCTCAGCTTTCTATTTATAGTCCAACTCTCACCTCCATACATGACTACTGGAAAAACCATAGCTTTGACTAGATGGACCTTTGTTGGCAAAGTAATGTCTGCTTTTTAATATGCTGTCTAGTTTGGTCATAACTTTTCTTCCAAGGAGTAAGAGTCTTTTAATTTCATGGCTGCAGTCGCCATCTGCAGTGATTTTGGAGCCCCCCCAAAATAAAGTCTGTCACTGTTTACCCATCTCTTTGCCTTGAAGTGATGGGTCTAGATGCCATGATCTTAGTTTTCTGAATATTGAGTCTTAAGCCAACTTTTTCACTTCAGTCATGTCCAAAATCTGTGCAGGAAGCTACAATAACTACTTTAGTACCCCAAAATAAAGTCTGTCACTGTTTACCCATCTCTTTGCCTTGAAGTGATGGGTCTAGATGCCATGATCTTAGTTTTCTGAATATTGAGTCTTAAGCCAACTTTTTCACTTCAGTCATGTCCAAAATCTGTGCAGGAAGCTACAATAACTACTTTAGTTATTGCTACCTGTAGCAGCCCCTGAATAACTATTCAGTTTTTAAAGGAACTACGAAGTGACTGGCACATAGCAGATGCTCAGTTAAGGGTAGCTATGCTTATTTTAATTTTGACACATGAGCTGATATCTTGAACTGAAATGTTTTAGCTAATGCATGTCAATTCAAACGTAAAAATGGCCAAAGATTCAGAATATCCAAGGAAAGAAAATAATACAGTTCTTCAGTTCAAAATTAAGCAAACACATACACAGAAAAACCAACTTTTTTCCCCCCACCAAGGAAAAGCTATCTCAGTTATTTGATTTGGAATAGAGGAGAGGCTTCCTTGCCGTAATGTGGTGTTACACATGTAATGCTGATGTAGAAGCAGAAAATTATCTTCTAGGGCTCCAAGCTATAAGTACATTTCTGAGGCAAATCTAATCTAGGGGCTCAGCCCTAAGAAATTCCTTTACTAAAATCATTGGAAATTCTTAGTGTAATAATGGAAGTCCCAACTTGTAGGGATCATGTTAAGAGGTAAATGCACTGGGTTGTGTGGAGGCATGTAAGAAGCTTTTAGGCTACTCTCAATAAAATCTTGATGTTTTTATGTAATCAGTTCACGCCTGAGAGTTGTGCCTTTACTAGAGGATGAAACACAGTTATGGTCACATAATTTATAGCTATATTTGAGGAGGACTCATATAACAGATGAACTTGTTGAAGGTGAAAGAGGAGAGTGAAAAGGCTGGTTTATGACTCAAAATTCAAAAAACTAAGATCATGGCATCCAGTCCCATCACTTTAGGGAAAATAGAAGGGGAAAAAGTAGAAGCAGTGATAGATTTTCTTTTCTTCAGCTCCAAAATCACGGTGGACAGTGACTGCAGCCATGAAATTAAAAGACACTTACTCCTTTGGAAGGAAAGGTAGGACAAACCTACACAGGATATTGAAAAGCAGACATTACTTTGCCAACAAAGGCCCATCTAGTCAAAGCTATGGTTTTCCAGTAGTCGTGTACAGATGCGAGAGTTGGACCATAAAGCAGGTTGAAGGCCGAAGAATTGATGTTTTTGAACTGCGAAGACAAACCTACACAGGATATTGAAAAGCAGACATTACTTTGCCAACAAAGGCCCATCTAGTCAAAGCTATGGTTTTCCAGTAGTCGTGTACAGATGCGAGAGTTGGACCATAAAGCAGGTTGAAGGCCGAAGAATTGATGTTTTTGAACTGCGATGTTGGAGAAGACTCTTGAGAGTCCCTTGGATAGCAAGGAGATCAAACCAGTCAATCCTAAAGGAAATCAACCCTGAATATTCATTGGAAGGACTGATGCTGAAGCTGAAGCTCCAACACTTTGGCCGCCTGATGTGAAAAGCCAACTCATTCAAAGAGACCCTGACGCTGAGAAAGACTGAAGGCAGGAGGAGAAGGGGATGACAGGATGAGATGGTTAAATAGCATCACCGACTCAATGGATATGAAATTTAAGCAAACTGGGAGATAGTGAAGGACAGGGAAACCTGGCGTGCTGTAGTCCACGGGGTCGCAAAGAGTTGGACACGACGGAGCAATTGAACAATAATAACAATATATAACAGAAGAGATACGTGAATTCACTTTTATCCAATTCAACAAATGTTGTGTACCCACTAGGTTTCAAGGAATGTGCTAGAGCCTGGGGATACAGGGAGAAAGCACAGGTGCCCCCTGACCGCAGGGAGTTCACATNAGTTGGACACGACGGAGCAATTGAACAATAATAACAATATATAACAGAAGAGATACGTGAATTCACTTTTATCCAATTCAACAAATGTTGTGTACCCACTAGGTTTCAAGGAATGTGCTAGAGCCTGGGGATACAGGGAGAAAGCACAGGTGCCCCCTGACTGCAGGGAGTTCACATGGAAGCAGAGGAGATAAGATACATATAGAGGTAGTTTTTTTAGGACCAATCTGAAATCATAGGGCCTTAGTCTGCTCAGACTTTTCATAACAAAATACCACAGACTGGGTAGCTCCCAGAACAGATACTTTTCACAGTGCCAGAGGCTGGAAGTCTAAAATCAGGGTGCTAGTGTGGTTGTGTCCTCGTGAAGACTCCTTCTGGTTTGCAGCCTTCTCATTGTGTTTTTACGTGGCCTTTCCTCTCTTATTAGCCAGTAGTCCTAATGGACCAGGATCCCACCTCTATTCCTCGTTTAACCTTAATTGTCTCCTCAAAGCCTTGTCTCAAAATGTGGTCACATTGGAGGCTAGCTAGGTCTTCAGCATATGAATTTGGGGGGATATAATTCAGTCTATAACAATAGGCCCTAACCCACATCACAACAAATATATTAAAATACACCCATACCAAATGTTATACCCATTATTATTATTATTATTTTGCTGCATAGTAAGTGAAAGAATTTTTATAATTCTGCTTTTTAAATTATTGGGCTCTGAATAATTTATGATTGGCTGCTACTGCTTACAGAGAAGGCAATGGCAACCCACTCCAGTATTCTTGCCTGGAAAATCCCATGGACAGAGGAGCCTGGTAGGCTGCAGTCCATGGGGTCGCTAGGAGTTGGACACAACTGAGCGGCTTCACTTTCACTTTTCACTTTAATGCATTGGAGAAGGAAATGGCAACCCCCTCCAGTGTTCTTGCCTGGAGAATCCAAGGGACGGGGGAACCTGGTGGGCTGCCGTCTCTGGGGTCGCACAGAGTCGGACACGACTGAAGAGACTTAGCAGCAGCAGCAGCAGCAGCTACTGCTTATCAGTCAGTCATTCTTGGATTTTTTTTTTTACAAAATTAGAAAATCATCAGTTGTTTTCAAATGTAGTGAAATACTACGTCTGAATTCCAAATTTGACCTTAATGAGATAGATACGATACTAGATTTTTATGTTTAATTGAGCATTTACTAATTTATACTTTGCAGTTTTTATATTTTGTAGCCAATATGTTTTTTACAGGTCTTAAACACTTCTGTAAGCTCTTGTAAAGCTTGCTAGGCCCATGCCTTGTCTATAATGTCAAATGGACGAAAGGGTGGGATGTCTCTTAGCTCTGCTTCACACTCCTAGGTAGGTCACTCCTAACTTTCTTTGCTCTTCCAAACTCTGGTGTGGTGTTCCCAGCTGACGTGTCTCGCTGGTACTATAGCTTGGCTGTGTTCCAAGCATCCTTGTCCCTGCCACCCTACCTCGTAGTCTGTTTTCCTTGCCATCTCTGTTACATCACCTACCTGGTAGGAGACTCAGAAGCCATTGCAATGATCATAAGTCTCCCAAGTCCACCTGTTTCAGGCTTCAAGCTGTTATCAGGATGACTACATGGGAATTGCCTGGAAACTTTGAATACCGATTTCTGTGCCTCGTCCCTGGAGTCCTGTGTAGTGGTCTTGGGGCTTGGGTATAATAGGGCTTGGGATTTTTTTTTTTTTTTTTTTTTAACAAGCTTGGAAAAGACTCTGATGCTGGGAGGGATTGAGGGCAGGAGGAAAAGGGACGACAGAGGATGAGATGGCTAGATGGCATCACCAACTTGATGGACAAGAGTTTGGGTGAACTCCGGGAGTTGGTGATGGACAGGGAGGCCTGGCATACTGCAATTCGTGGGGTCGCAAAGAGTCGGACATGACTGAACTACTGAACTGAACTGAATGTGCTGTCAGGTTTGAGAAGGTGTGGACTTGGGCAATATTGGTGAAATGAAAAAAGAGATGTGGATCTTTATAACAAGAACAATGTTCCCTATATTATGACAACATGAAATTCCATTGGCTTTAATGTTCCAAATCAGAGGTTCTCAAAGGACTCCCCAGCTGTTTCCAAAATGCCCCCAGAGTGTTACCTTAAGGATGTTCAGGAGCATTCTCTCCTGGCCTCTGGTCTTTTGTTCCAGAATAGGAAATGGCAGCCCACTCCAGTATTCTTGCCTGGAAAACCCCATGAACAGAGAAGCCTGGCAGGCTATAATCTGTGGGGTCACAAAGAGTCAGCCATGATTTAGTGACTGAGCATGCATGCCCTGTAACAACAGCTATTATAGGAAGAAATTCTGCTGTCTCTTTATTTTCTCTCAAGTATGAGGCAGGCTCTTTATTTCTTCATAACACATCAGAGACCAAGTGTAAACTCATAATGAAGCTTGCTAAAAGAGCAGAGCAAAACAATAACTCCTATTATGTATAGGCTCAGATACATTTTTAGCCCCTCTACCCTACTATTGACCTGCCCCTTCCAAGGCCAGACAACAGCTTATCCTTCACTCTACTTCTCATTCCAGATATATTCCTATGGTAAGAGTTCAGGCAAAACTAACTTTCAGTTCAAGAAAGAGACAGAAATTTTTTCTCACCTCGCTGTTGAAGCCTGTCCCCTGGGCCTGGTTTTTTATTTCAGAATGATTGAGCAGAATATCTGTGCCCTTCAAGAAAATTAAACCAAAGTTGTACTTTGTGGCTGCACTAAGACAATCATACATACAGTAGTATGGTATCGAGATATATTCTAAAGGCCAGATTATTCACTTAAATGATACCATCTGTTCAATAGCCTCATCCAGATTTAGATGTATGTACACTTGGTCTAATTCTTTGTCTTTTCAATAAAGGTTCAAAATCCTTGCAATATAGTCTTACTCATGGTCACCTTGTCACACATGCTGTGGGCACAGTAAATGAATTATGTGTCCTTCAGTTGATATAATAACAGTATATGGCAGTTTTTTCTTCTTAAATTTTAATAAACAGAAAGCAGAGAGGTTAAGCAGCTTAACCAAGGTCAAACTTCCCAGGAAGGGGCACACTGAGGTTTGAGCTGAGGCCCCTTGGTTCCAAATCTGTTAATCTAACTATTATGAAACAGAGAAGCGCTGAGGTAGTAGACTGAATATTGAGTTTGAATAATGGGACTTGGAATAGTAATGCCATTAATTAAAATGGGGCAAAAAATTGGAAGAGGTGGTGTGATGGAGGAGGAGGGAGGGAGATGGTAAGGTCAGCCTGGGCTGTGGAACAAGAGCCACTGGGCATCATTGGGCCCTTGTCTCTTTGTCACTCTGTCCTGGCTTGATGAGTATCTTTCTGAATCATCTTTGTTTCCAAGTTAATCACCATCCTTGACTCTCCAGGAGCTGTGCACCAGCCCAGGCTGTGGTGAAGCAGCCTATCCGGGGAGCCAGCAGCAGGACAGCAATCACATCCATTGTCCAGACTGGTGGGGACTGGAGCACTGGCCTCTTCAGTGTCTGCAGAGATAGGAGAGTCTGTATGTTTTCTTTTTCTCTTCCTTTAAGTTCTTTATTATTTTCTTTCCTGAGACACCAGTAGGTAGAAAAACTACGTTAGGTGCAAGGACAGAAATTAAATGGTTTCAGACTAACTGGACTAATATTCTAGTGACTCAGATATACTCCTTGGCAGGAAGAATTTTGCTTTCAGTGATGTGGATGTTTTGAAAGATTAAGTGGTGACTTAAAAGATTTTTTTAAAAGACAAAATCCACTGTAAACAAAAATGCACAAAATGGGCTCCTTTGTCTGCAGCTGATGGAACATAAATTATTACAGGTTTCTTGTTGAATGGCTAGTAATACCTGTAAAAACAACCTCAAGTATAATGCAGCCTTTGGCCTAGTAATTACATTTTTAGGCATTTAGTCTAAGGAAACAAATCATGTGCAAGGTTTTAGCAACATCATTAAAATTGGCAGCACTGGTTATTGTAGCAACAATCTAGAACAAACCAAGTATTCAATGGGGGCTTCCATGCCATGAATTATTATACAGCCATGAAAAGTCATATTGTGGAACGATACTTAACTGAAATGGAAAAATGTTGGGATACATTTTTAAGTTAAAGAATCAGATTGTTAAACCATACACATTAGACATTATTTGGGGGAGGATATTTAGAGAAATATCTGGAAGGATACAAATACAAATGCTTACAGCAGTTGTCTCCAGATGGTATGCTAATGAATAATTTTTCTTTTCGCTTATGTCTAGTATTTCTGTGAGGAGAGTGTATTACTTTCATAACAGTGAGACCAATCATCAAAAGAAGCTCCCTTTGTTGACTGAAATCTTCAGATGCTGGTTTAGCTGTGAAGAAGCACCACTGTCCTCTACTGCATGATTGTCCCCTGGGTTGAAGTTCAGAGCACAGGGATTCTATTTTTACCTTAGGACATTCTGACCGGTCTCTGGTACCGCCTGTCAGTATCCTTTTCCAGGATCTGATGCTCTTGCCCTAAGGAGTAACTTGGTCACAGAATCTTCTTTTTGTGGGGGGTGGTTTCCTTTCTGATGGATGAGGGCTAGTCTCTTAAGTTCAATAGACTTTAATATTTCCAAAGAATATGGCTTCCCACCCTGTAGAGACTCTGACAAGATCTGAATTTATCCTAAAGCCTCATAGAATGTATCAACCAGAGAGCTCTGAGCCATTATCCAATCCAAGGCTTATTCATCTGGGTCTTGCTGAGTCAAAAGCTCCATTTTTGGTGTTCTGATCATCCAAGCCTGAGCCTTCACTGTTTGCCTGGGCCTCACAGCCAAGAGACCTCCTAGCTCTAAACCATACCATCTGTCGCTATCCCTTTGACCATCTGACCCAGAGCCCAGCAGATTTCTTCCTGCCACTGCTATGCATGTGAACTCCTGACCAGACAATTATGGCAGCTGTTCTCTGATTCTCTCAGGATTCTTCCTGGTTCTTGTCCACACTCTCTGATTTTGGTTGTTACCCATTGTTGTAGTACAGAGAAGGCAGAATAACCATAGGGAGATACGGAGACCTTACCCCAATTTGGGAACTGGATGATTTTCTTTTCATAGCTTGTAGCTGGTGATTGGGAGTTGGGGTATCAATGCATTTCCAAGTAGAGCAAAGCTTGAAATATAATGTAGTGGTTAGGAGAACACATTTGTGTTGGATATACTCCTCACCTTGAATCTTAACTCTGCCTCTTACTGGCAATTTGACTTTGAACAAATTCTCAGAGTCTTCATTTTTCCACCTCTAAAGTGAGGGTAAATAAAGGTGCCCACCTTAAAGACTGTCAAGATTAAAGCAGATAATGCATAGAACCTACTCAAGAACACTGGTCTGGAACATAACTAGATCAGAGTCTTTTTTGGTTGCATACTATATTGGGTTAAACACCGTCCCCTCAAAATTCCTGTTCATCTGTAGGCTCTGCATGTGGCCTTATTTAGAAACAGTCTTGCATTGTTGTCAAGTTAAAAAGAGGTTATGCTAGATGAGGGTGGGCTCTAATCCAATGACTGGTATTCTTAAGGAAATTTGGACACACACACAGCAAAGATTGCCATGTGAAGACAGGCACAGATTAAATAATGCATCTATAAACCAGACACGGTCAGGGAGCGCCAGCAACTACCAAAAGTTTGGAAACAAGCATGGAAAAGACTTTCCCCAGAGCTTCCAGAGGATCAACTCTGCCAACACATTGACTTCAGACTTCTAGCCTCCAGAATTCTCCAGTGAGAGAATACTTTCTATTGTTTTGAGACATCCAGTCTGTGGTATTTTGTTATGCCAGCCCTAGGAAATTAATACTGAAGCAAACATTGAATTTCATTAGGAGGCTGTGGGGCAATTCACAAAATCAGGAAATAAATGAAAACCTGCTCTTATGAGGGACAAGATGCAAGATGCATTATCAGGAGATAGTTGAAAAACTGGTCAACTCCAAACTTTAATCCTATGCTTTCCTGTCTGAGAATTACTCTGTCAGCAGTGGAGCCCAATTTGCCTAGCCTAAGTCATACCTGCTGCTTGACCAGCCCAGGGCATTTTGAGTGACAGTTCCCCGACTATGGCTGGCAATATTGACGGGGTATTTTCCTAAATTCACTACTGGGGTGTGTTACCATGAACATCCCCCTCCCCACTGCAGTAGTACACAGTAATGACCTTAGTAGATCTCAGGTATTAATATCGTTAGTATAAAGTTTTATCTTCCAGCGTGTTGAGAGCAAAGAATAGAATCAGGAGACTTAGACTAGCTGCTGCCTAATTCCAAGAGTACTTAAAAAAAGTTGATCAAAGAAAGGACCGTTCACCACTCCCTCTGCCTTAAACATTGTTTCACTGCTTAGCTCTGCACCCCACCCGCAACAGTGTTCTGGAGATCTAGCACACTGGGTCTCCTGGGTCCCTGCATGTCCATTTGAGAGCCCATTCTGGGGGCCAGGGAGGAAGGAAGGATATGTGAAGAATACAGTATTCTTTACAGTTGGACGTCGCCTGCACAGGAGAGACCATGGATATTACAGTACCAGGTGATCGCGAATGTTCTGTGTCCTAACGGATCTCCCCTGGATGGGCCTCTGCTTCATGACTGCTCAGTGTCTCTAAGCTCATTGTCTCACCAGAAAGTTTAAAGGCAGTATGACTTTGTGCACTGGTTATCTGCACCACAGTTCCCAGGACCCAGCTGGAGCACTAGTGCCATGAGTGGCGGATTGTTTTCCTTCTTTGTCTAAAAGGGCCACTTCAACCACAAAGTTGTATTTCAAGCAAATCACTGTGACAGTAGTTGTGGCAAACTTGGAAACAAAAGGGAGATCTTCTCTCCATGACTTTGTTTCACATCAGGTTCCCATCCTGGGAACCGTTCTTTGCATTAAATGTTGAGAATGACTGCTACAATTTGTCATCCATTAAGCAAAGGGTACATTATGAACAGTGATGATTTCCATTTATTTTTGACATTTTGATTCTTCATTTAATTGCGATTCTATTTTTTAAACTGCCTCCCTCTTCCCACCTCGGCTCTTTCATCTGAATTCACACCGCACAGGAATTAGAAATAGGTGCTTCTGTGTCCTTTGAAGATGTGGCTTCTGAAAGCTCAGATGAGAAGGTGAAGCCAAGAGGAAATGAGTGGCTGTGAAATGGCTTCAGGGGTGAAAGGCTGGCTGTTCCAGCTGGGGATGTTTGTGATGTTGTCTCAGAGGAGGTTGATGTGGAAGGTGTAATCAACCTGGGTTCACAATTCAGCCAGTATTTACCTATGTGTGGTCATGTGATAGGTGTTACAGACATAATAGTGAATAAGACAGAGATGCTTTCTGAGAGGAGGTAGGCAATAAGCAAATAGACAAATAATTGTAGTGGTGCTAAGTGCCATGGAGGAAATAAACAGGGTATTTTGAAAGGAAATTATAGGGGGTAAGTAAAGGATGGCAACTCTGGGGAGCTGACTTAAGCTGATTTCTGAAAGATGGTAAACAGCCAGCCACGAAAACCACCTTCCCTCTGGAGGCACCACAAGTGTCAGGCAACAAAGAGCTTTGTGTGGACGAGGAATCATCAGATGCCCAAGATGGGGAGGGGGAAGCAGGCCAGGAATTCCTCTTTGGTTTTCTGGAAGAGGAAGAGGCACAAAAAGGCCCCAGACTTGGAGTCACATGCCTGAACTGTATTTTGGGTACACTGTATACCATCTGTAAGCAGTCACAACTGGTCATGCTCACTGGTCTTGCCCAGCAGAGATCTGACAAACAGGAGGCGCTTATGAATACTTCCTGAACGACAGACACATCAATGAATGAATTTTAACCTGTATCCTCACTTGCTTCCTTCTTTCCTGCACTTCACTGAAACAATCATACAAACAGAATCAGAAGGGATATTGAGGTCACCTGGTCTGGGCCCTCACCAGCTTGTCTAAGTTCCCCCTACAGGAGGCCTGGCAAGGACCTGACGGCCTTGGCTTTCTAAACATTTCTGGGGAGGAGGGCTCCTCTCCTTTGGAGCCTGCTCAGTGCTTAAAAAAATGGTTTTGAATAGATTACCAGGCACATGATACAAAATTCAAAAGTACCTGTCCCTTTAGTATATGAAGAGCAGGAAGTCCATCCCTGTTCTCCTGTGCTGCCCAGTTGTTCCCAGAGCCCATCACTTACCTGAGCCCCAATGTAGTCTGTAAAGATATAAACCATTTTAATGAAGATAGATTAATTTTTTAATTAGAAAAGTATCATATAATCATGGGAATAAAGAAAAATATAAAAGGCTATAAAGGAAGAAAGCAGTACCCTATAATTCCAGCCACCAGAGATAAACAGTGCTAATATTTCAGTATCTATCCTTCCAGATTTTTCCTGTATATGTGGTATATATAATTGATGCAAATGATGGAATTATAAACATGCAGTTCTGTGTTTTTATTTTGTTTTAACTTAACAATATAGGTGATCAGGCCATATCAGCTCTTCTGGAGCTAATTTTTTAAATGGCTGCATAGATTCCATTGTATGAATGTACCATAATTCATTTATCCACAGTTCTTACTAGCAGACCTTTTTGTGGTTTCCAGATGTTTTGCTATTCAAACCAGTGCTCTGTGAGTATACTCGTATTGGCACCATACATGTGTCCACTGACCTGTCGGGTAATTGCTGAAGAATAAACCTGCTGGTCAGAGCACATGTCCCATTTTACATCTCCACCGGTGCTGCCAAACAGCTCTCCGTTTAGAAGCTGTACTAATTTACACTCCCACCCGCCTCAATGTATGAGCAAGCTCTATTCCTTTTTTAAGCATCTTTTTCTGTTAGGTGATTCTGCCTTTTTGTAATAACTGATCTGAAATGTGCCTCACCTTTCCTGCTTCTGCTCCCTGGGGCTCCTTATGGTTCTGTGTGGCTCCTTTTTATCTTGACTCCCCCTGTGAGTGAGAGGGATGAATAGTGAGCCACATTCCATGCTTGAGGGTGGAGTTCATGTCAGAGAATAGGCCAGGAATATTTAGGCAGTGGGAGCTGACATAACCCACAGGCCTTTGAGTGTAAGAGGAAGAGGCTGCGTTTATGGCTTGGATCTTTCTTGACCCTGAGTTTCTTTAAAAAAAAATATATATATATATATATATATATATATATACACACACACATCTATATTTATATGTATGTATTGGAATATATGGGGCTTCCCTTGTGGCTCAGACAGTAAAGCGTCTGCCTACAATGCGGGAGACTGGGGTTCGATCCCTGGGTCGGGAACTTCCCCTGGAGAAGGAAATGGCAACCCACTCCAGTATTCTTGCCTGGAAAATCCCATGGATTGGAATATATGTGTGTGTGTTTGTATATATATATATATATACACACACGCATATACAAATAACACATGAATATGCTTATTTTATTAAAAAATGGAACATTACAGAAAACAACCATGTCACTCTTTTTCATTTTCATATGCATCTATTAGTAATATATACTACTGCTTGTAGCTTATTATGCTATAATATTATTATACAGTTTGACTTTTTTAACTCAAAATATATCTTAGAGATTTATCCCTATTGTTACTTAATTTATCTTTCACTGCATTCTTAATCATTCCCTAGTATGATTTACATCATCATGATTTATTTACACGTTTGTTTATCAATATACACTTGTTTTAAATTTTAAGTCACAAATAATGCAGCACTGGATATCCTTGTACCTGCCTCTGTGTGCATATGTCAGCATTACTCTTATATGTGGAATTACTGGATCCCAGAGTATTTAAAAAATTTACTTGATTCAGCCAAGTTGCTTTCGAAAGTGTGCCAATTTCCGCTCCCATCTGTGTGGGGAGTACCTAGTTCTCTACGGTGTCCCACATTTGATATTAAAAAATTAAGAAAAATTTGGCATTCTTTATTGGTAATAAATGGTTTCTGATTATTAATATGCAATTCCCTGATTACTAATGATGTTGAACAACTCGTCATGTTTGTTATTGGCCATTTGTGTGTCTTGTTGAGTGGATTACCTATTCGTGTCTTACGTTCGTTTTCTTCTTTTTTTTATCCTTTATATATTGATTTGTAGGATTTCTCTGTGTATTCTGGATACTAAACCTTGGCCTGTGATATAGGTAGCAGAATTTCCTCTGAGAGTCTCCTTCAGACAAAGGATTCCATCATCCTGCCCTGAGCAAGGATCTTTCATTTCCTTAAGAAGCTGCATAATTTCAGCCTGTCCCACAGAAATAAATACCAAGTGGTGGTAGTAAGGGCACTGTCTTGGAACACACAACTCCACAGTTGTTTACTAGATAAATACATAAAACGTGAGATCATATGGCATATGTGTTATGTGTAGTAGTTGAGACTTTGGAGTCAGACTTATTTGAGTTCAAACGTGGCCTCTGCACCTTCCTAATAAATGTATGAACTTGGGCAAATAGCTTCAATCCACTGGGCTTTAGATTGCTCATCTGTAAAATGGGCCTAGTAAGAGTAAATTTTATAGGATTGTTGTGAGAATTAAGTGAGTTAATACATACAAAGTACTTTTAGCAGGGCTTGGCACATGGTAAAATCTGTGTAGTTACCAGATATTATGTAATAAAACTTTGGCTTTTATAGTGCTTTGTTTTTATTATATCTGGCTTCTGTCCCAAGATAATTGAATTTTGGGTGTGTTTCCTGAGTATCTATTACCACCTCATAATGAACACTAAGATAACGTGGCTATACAATGGGAAGGCTTTAAAATTAACAGCATGTGTATTTAAAAAGACATATGAGTCATAAAAATAAGGTACAAGAATTCCAGTGCACAAAACAACATCTTTACAAAAGGCTTATGAAGGATGGTGGGCATTTCTTTGTCAGTTAAAGTGGTGCGGCACAGGCAATTGTATAAACACAATTTATTACTCACTTAGCTTGCCAGTTTTATAATTATGCAACTTTGATTTTTTATTTTCAGAGATACACACTACTATATTTTGTAATTGATGCATAAAATTAGTTTTGGTTGACTTCTATGTACCATGACTTCAAAGTTCCCTAAATCAGGGCTGCATACCATATTACCACTCTGAACTCACGGTAAGTTCTTGGGCCACTTGTTATCCCCTGACCTGTTCGTACCAGTTGTCAGTGCTATGTGGGGCTTGCTGATCTTGCTAGGAGTAATGATTTTTTAAAATGTGGGCTGAAACATCCTAGACTTTACCAAGGCTGAATTTAGTGTTTGCTTTGGGCCAAGTGATGACTGCAATACATAATCTAGCAATTATCTCAAGATTCCTGATGAAAGAGAGGAAATAGACATTCTGTTCCTGGAAGGTAGGCTGCTCCTCATCCTCCTCTCATTCCAGCCTCATGCCCTTTGTGCGCATGTGTTCCCTCACCCCTTACATGAAATGGAGGAAGTCCAGAAGCCAGGCACATCCCCTGGAGGTTATAAGATAAAACAGCATTCCTAGATTTCTGCTTCTTTGTCACTGAAACTGGGAGTGGGACTCTGTACTCCTGACTGTTGAAGAAGGAGGGAGGGATGAAGAGTGAGACTGGTCTTTGACAGGGTATTTTTAAAAATCAATTTATTTTAATTGGAGGCTAATTACTTTACAATATTGTAGTGGTTTTTGCCACACATTGACATGAATCAGCCATGGGTGTACATGTGTTCCCCATCCTGAACCCACCCCCCACCCCACCTCCCTCCCCATCCCATCCTTCTGGGTCATCCCAG
>SJYX01009029.1:150526-198060 GCA_006410675.1 Oreotragus oreotragus
CCTCCCACCCCATCTTCCCCTTTCACAAGGGATGTCTGGGAAGCTGGAAGAATTGTTATATGGCTTTCTTATGCTAAGCCTGTTTCCCCAAAGTATCGATGATGGGGCAGAAGATGGTTAATTAAATTTTAATGTTCTATTTTCTTATTTTTAAGTTTTTATTGGAGTATGGTTAATTTACAATGCTGTTTCAGATGTACAGCAAAGTAAAGTTTCAGGTGTACAGCAAAGTGAATCACATAGGATCTGGACTGGGCCCTAAATACCACTGTAATACAGGAGCATTGCCCTTCCTTTGTCCTGCCTCCTTCAATCCTGACTGCATAAAGGAGAGAGCCTCAGCTTGTTGCTGACTTTGACCAACTCTCCACCACGTGTAAATCTTTAGCCCCAGACTCAAGGCCTTTAGGTGGGCAGCTGTTGAATTGTGCCCCTCCCCCAATGCCTTCCTACCAAAGATATGTCTAAGTCCTAACTCCTGGTATATGTGAATGTGCCCTCATTTGGCAATAGTCTTGCAAATGTAATTAAGATGAGTCATTAGGGTGGGCCCTAACCCAATATGGCTATTGTCCTTACAAGAAGCGGAGATGAGACACAAAGGTAGAGACACACAGAGAGAAAGCTGTGTGAAGATGGAGGCAGAGACTGGAGTGATGCTACCTCAAACCAAGGAGTGCCTGGGGGTACCTGAAGGTAGGAGTTGTTGTTCAGTCGCTCAGTTGTGTCCAACTCTTTGCCACCCCACGGACTGCAGCACACCAGGCTTCCCTGTCCTTCACTGTCTCCTGGAGTTTGCTCAAACTCATGTCCATCGAGTTGGCGATGCCATCCAAGCATCTCATCCTCTGTTGCCCCCTTCTCCTCATGTCCTCAATCTTTCCCAGCATCAGGGTCTTTTCTGATCAGTCAGCCCTTCACATCAGGTTGCCAAAGTATTAGAGCTTCAGCTTTAGCATCAGCTAGGAGAGACAAGGGAATATCTTTTCCTAGAGGTTTCAGAGGGAGCACTGCCCAGCCAACATCTTGATTTTGGACTTCCAGCCTCCAGAACTGTGAGAGGATAAATTTGTGTTGTTCTAAGCCATCTGGTTTGTGGTTCTTTGTTACAGCAGCTGTAGGAAACTAGTTCACTCACCATCTACCACGTGAGTAGAATATTCTTGTTTTTGTTAGCGTGGCAGCATAGAGCAGTGCTGAGGACCCTGGGGTCTGAAGCTGAATTGCCTCCTTCATTTACTAATTGTGTAGGTGAAGGTGAAGTCGCTCAGTCGTGTCCGACTCTTTGCGACCCCGTGGACTGTAACCTACTAGGCTTCTCCGTCCATGGGATTCTCCAGGCAAGAATACTGGAGTGGATTGCCATTTCCTTCTCCAGGGGATCTTCCCGACCCAGGGATGGAACCCGGGTCTCTCACATTGGAGGCAGACGCTTTAACCGCTGAGCCACCAGGGAAATTTGCGAATCTGTCAGTACCTCAGTGTCTTCCTCTGTAAAATGACAGTACTAACTTCACAGGGTTGTGAGGATTTTAACAAGTCAAGACACTTAGCTCAATGTTCAGAAAGGAACAAGGACTTGGTAAATATTAGCTACTATTACTATTTACTATTACCTTATATTCATAGTAAATGATATACTTTTCCATTTACAGTTGGGACATAGTTTTCTATCAAGTTTTAGATTAAAATTAAGTTAATTAGAAGAAGTAAATGATAATATAAATGGCTGGTGGATAGAGCAAATATTATGAAGGTGGTAAAACATGAATTGAGCGCTTGTATGTGCCAGGCACTATTCAAAGCACTCTACATATTTTAAGACATTTAATCCTTAATATTCCTCAGGAAACTGCTATTATAGTTCCATTTTCCGGACAAGAACCACAGAGAGGTTAAGTAACTTGCCCAAGGCCACACAGCTAGCAGGTGACAGGCAGTCAGACTCTTGAGGCTGTGCATTAAGCAAGCAGAGAAGGTTTCTGGCCAAGAGGCTGTCTTGGCCCCTTTGTGGTTTTACAAACTGGGATTTGTTCTAAGGAGGTGAACTCAGCCTGGTGCATGTGGAAAGGAAGTGTCACTCACTCTGCCCCCAGTCATCCCCACTGAAAATAGTCAGTTCCTGCCTGACAAAATCATTCCTCTCCTCCCAGCCCTGCTTTTGGATGTCCAGGGAAGCTGCCAGCAGCCAAAGCCCTTTGGGAACAATAAAAGGTTCAGTGTTGACATTTAATACATGATAAAGTACTCCCCTCTCCAAGTCAGCTACTGAAAGGAAAAAAAAACAAAAACAGGCCTGAGGGATGAGTCTATTAAGTGAAAAATAAACCTCTTTTATTGTTTTGACCGAAAACACATACTGCATTTCACAAGCTTATAGCTGGGAACAATATGAAATTTTGGCAAAGGAGACTGGAGTGACCTCTCCACTCTCACATGATGACCCCTCGCTGTGTGAAGAGTAGATGGCAGATCATGCACTGGCTACTGGCCCAGGGCTTCTCTCAGCTGTGGTCAGAGGTGGTTAGAGGTGTGAGTGAACCTCTCCACAAGAAGCCCCCCTCCACCTCCACCACTTAACCTTTGCTTCTTCTGATCAGCCTGGGCGGTAGAGCAAACTTAACACTTCTTTAGAGCCACAGATCCAAAAAAGTAAAACTTTGGGCTCTAAAAGCGTTGAGTCTGCTAATGAATCATGGAATATCAAACAGAATTAATACATGGACGGTTCTTTGACAATGGATGGTGGAGAGTTGTCCTGAAGCAAGGTGGCTTAAGGGCCATGACTTCTGATTTCCCCTAGAACTTGTCAAGTCCATGAAGAAAGAAATTAACAAAAATTTGTGCTTCCTTCCCAGGAGAAAACTTATCCAACATCCAGAGTTGAAGTGAGAGACAACAACCTTGATCTTAAGCTGTCTATTTCCTCGGATTTACGAGACACTGTCAGTGGTACAAATCTGAGTTACCCAACAGTGGAGGCTTCTTCTATGTATTTTTCCTCTCACTAGAAAATTCCTTTTGATTTTCTAAAATACAAAATGTGGAAAGGATCTCTGATAACTCCTTGTGGGCAAACAACACCCATACATAAGCAACAGACATTTCAAAGTAATCCATTCAGATCATTATAAATTACAAAACCAGAAAATAAACACATGAAACCCCACCACACCTTTTGGCTTTCTAGTGGCATATACTAACAGAGAAATAAGCTGCCATCCCTGTAACTCTCTCTGTTTTAGAACAAAGATATGAAAAGTGTCCCTGGCCCTATAAAATAATTTTTATAATATATTTTACATGTCTAAGGTTTATTTATACAATTGTCCACAATGACTAACATGTAATATCCCTTCTATAAACATTATTCACATACATATTACCTCATAAAGATTCTCTTTTGGTCTATTAAAAAACACTGTACTGAAAAAACAAGCAGAGACACAAGAGTCTATAGATTATCTGCTGATATTTCCATGGAAAGGTGAATTTTTCTCTTCTGTTTTCTTTCTTCTTTTTTCCTCTAAACAATACCCTTTCCCCTGACCCAATATAAGAAGCAACAATTCCAGAAGATGAAACTCAGAACTAATGATTAGCAAACTATTCTCAGGTGCATTTCTGGCCTGACCTCATTCTAATCACTCAAATTCATCTGAATCTGCCTCCCCATACCTCCACCACTTTTGATTCATGGCCATTTGAAGTCTATATTCTGAAGCTGACAGTCCAGAGATGAAAACTTTAGGGAATGGGGAAGCTTTTCTTAAGCTTCTGAATTTGGCTAGAAACAAATCAGGTTCTTTAATTTGTGCTTTGGGGGAAAAAAATATTTGTTTTACTGGCTAAGCAGGTTCAAAGGAAAAGTTAAATCATCATGAAACCCTCCATGAAACTGTAAGCTGTGAAAAGATTCCAGAGATGAAAAAAAACAGCATGTGTAAACATTGGGAGTGGTGCTTTCTTGCTGTTCTAAATGTGAGAGGCAGAGGCCAGTCTGCTGCTGCTATTGCTGCTAAGTTGCTTCAATCGTGTCCAACCCTGTGTGACCCCATAGACAGCAGCCCACCAGGCTCCCCTGTCCCTGGGATTCTCCAGGCAAGAACACTGGAGTGGGTTGCCATTTCCTTCTCCAATGCATGAAAGTGAAAAGTGAAAGTGAAGTCACTCAGTCGTGTCCGACTCTTAGCACCCCATGGACACGACTGAAGTGACTTAGCAGCAGCAGCAGTACTGGAGTGGGTTGCCAGTGCCTTCTCCAAGGCCAGTCTAAGAAGAAGCAAATCTGAACAAGAGAGCCTTGAGGACATATTTATAATTAGCCAACATGAACTAATGGTTTCTGGAAATTAAAAGTTGTATTATTTTCCCCAATCCAGTTTATACAACTTGCTTTTGTGTGGACAGCTTGCCTATACCTAACGTTTTGGTATATCATCTATAAAGTTAAAATTCCTCCCAACTCTGACATTCTATGAGTGCCCTGAAAAGTGAAGTCATTGAAACCTATCTATAGGTGAGCTGTAGGGCTTCATGGCTGTAACAAGTAGATTCCAGAATCTGAAGGCAGCATCTCCATATTCATTGCTTCCAACGCTAAAGAGCAGCCAACCAAACCCAAATTGACACCAGAGAAAATGGAACCAGCATTTAGTCATGGTAGTTGAGAGGAAAGAGATGACTGACAACTGGTGGCACCCTCACAGACCATGTGTGAGGCGGAGATGTCATTACTGCATTAGTCTTTCTGTGGTCTCATTGTGCCTCTTGCCTCCTCACTTACCGTTTGGCAGATAAAGCCAGTGCTGTGAGGCTTCTAACAAAAACTCTCTGGATCAGAAATTGTCAGGGTGAAAAGACAGAATGGAATTGGAATGGAAAAGAATCCAGATGTAGTGGAGTGATGCAGCGTGTGTGGTCAAGGGAGGAGGTGAAGGCTGGGGACATTGTAATGAAGCCCTGGCCTCTCTGGCTTGAACATCTGAGAGGGGAATATGATACCACCCCGCTGCATTGCTCCAAACCGAACTGGAGCGACAGGACAGACACAGCTCTGGGAGGCATTTGATGTCTGGTCTTTTCATTTGTCGGTTAGGTGCCAAGGTGTGAGAAATTGGCAAGAGGAAATTTGGCTTTGACAGCAGAACAGAAAAACAGGAGGGCCAAGGGTCTTGTGTAACCTGTAATGTCACATGGCTCATGATTTTCCTCCAGCCTGGCCCACCACCCATTGATATTGTGGGAAGACAGATTTATTTTTTCTCCTATTCTCCTTCTGTCTTGGAGACCAGCCTATTGGTATTCCTGTACCATCCCTGATGTCCAGGGAGTATCACATGGCCCAGAACTCTGCACCGAGGAGTTTCCATCCAAGCAGACAGTTTGTTCTCTTCAGTATCCCGTTATTACTACTCCAGGGAAGATTTCCAAGGCGGGATCTGTGAAGGTGAAAAGGATTTCAGAATCTATTGTGTGTAAATGCAGCCCGGTTCCAACTACAGTTCTTTACCATTTTTAAGTCGTTTGGGCAGGAATACGTCTCTTAATTTCACAAGAGAGATACGGTGTTGTCCATTCATCATATCAGGAGACACATACCCTCTATTTTCCCCTTTCTGTGGATGCCAACTTGATCTTTGGGTTAAGGTGGTTGTTTACCAGCATTCTCCACTATCAAGTTGCTATTTTCCACTTTGATTAATAAGTATCTTTGGAGGAGATACTCTGAGCTCTTCAGGCTTTTACCTACTACTTTTAATATCCATGATGACTCTTGCCCAAGCCAGTGGCTACTGTAGTGGTTACCAAATGGTGATTTTAAAAAAATTCCATCATTCTTTCTGTATTTTGTAGCTGGGACTCTACTGTCAGGGAGAGCTCCTCCTTCTCTCTCATAGTATAGACTCAAGGATTCCTATTTGATTACTTATAAGGATTGTTATCCATTACAGCCAAAAATGAACAATCTGAATCTATTGATGAAGAAATACCAGGCAAACCCTAATTGAGAGACATTCTGTAAAATAAATGGCCTATGTTCTTTGAAATGCCAGGATCATAGCAGACAATGACTCAAGGAACTGTTCCAGATGAAAAGAAACTAAAGAGACAAATGTGTGGTCCTGGATGGGATCCTAGACTGGACATTAAAACCTTTCTTCTCCATAAAGGAAGAGGACAATTGGATAAGAGCTGTAGATTAGTTAATAGTGCCATTATCAATGTTAATTTCTTCATTTTGGAATTATATAGTGGTTAGGTAACATCCCTGTTTTTTAGAAAATATACACTGAAATATTTTAGGGGAAAATGAACATTTTTAGCTTGCTCTTAAATGGTTAGGAAAGATTATAAGTATAATTTATATTAAATTTTAATTTGACATTTAACTAATATATATGTATATACATATTTAAGAGAGAGAGGGTCAAAACATACATAGGAAAATGTTAATATCTAGGGAACCTAGTAATGAAGGGTATACAGGAATCCCTTGTACATTTTTAGCAACATTTCTAGATATCTGAAATTATTTCAAATAACTTAAAATTCACAAGGCCTCAGAATTTCTCCAAAGCCTGAAATATTGTATTTTGATTTCCAAACTCAACCTGCATCCCTATCACCGCCACACATGTAGCCAATGTCCTCCCCTCCCTGTGTGTCCCTTGAGGCCTCTTCTCTTCCTGAGCACATTCAGGAGGAAGTGCAGCCAACACTTCCAGCTTTCCCTTGTCCAGGTGAGGGCAGGCGGTTTGGATGGGCATCACAGGAGCTGGCTGCTCTCTACGACTTTGCTGCCAGTGCTTGGCTCTTGGCCCTTCTGAACGCAAATGAAGTCCCAACCGACTATGCTGAAGGGGGACAGGAGAAAACTAAGAGGGTAATGGGAAGGTGGTTCCAGAACATTGAGAAAGACTTGTTTTCTAAAAGACCCAGGCTCAGGGTTTGTCCACAAGTGAGTTCCACGAAAACCCAGTAGAACAGGAAATAAGTAGGAGAGTGAATTTTCCATCTCCTGTCCAATGTCTTTCCTTTGGAGCCTGATTTCTTTTCTATCCAAGGACTCCTGCTGATTTAACAGGCCAGTTTTCTCTTTGGAGAAACTTTAGTGATGATCACAGCCTCATTCTTTTCAGGGTGACATGGGATAGTTGGATCTTGCAAGCAAAGTTTATGGGAAACAAAAATCTGGGGAGTCTGACTCAAACTCCTAACTCTCAAAAGGCCAAACTATGACTTGTTGTTACAGAGATAGAGTGTACTGAAGGAGGCTGAGCTTTCAAGCAGGCAGCCACATCTGGGCTAACCACTGAGCTTTTATATCCTCTCAGAGCCTGCCAGTGAATTACAGGACTTACTCCTTTGTTGATGTGCTTCACTCACCATAACAGCAGGTAAGAGCCATGAGGGGCTTAATGGGGCTGCTTCCTATTCAGAGGGAGAAGCAGGCATAAATACAGAGTCTGCCTCCCATCAAGATAATCAGTTACACAGGATCTGGAGTTATGCTATCTCCATTGTCCACCCCAAAACGTGGGCAGGAGTTTCAGCCTGCTGTTCACAACTTTTATTATTTAAATTAAAAAAAAAATTATTATCTTTTTTGGCCATGCCATACAGCAAGTGGGATCTTAGTTTCCTGACCAGGGGTTGAACTCATGCCCCCTTCATTGGAAGCACAGAGTTTTAACCATTGGATAACCAAGTAAGTTCACAACTTTTAGTCCTTAAAAGGGAAAGTGCCTGTGTTAGTCATATCCTGCTTCTTTTATCTTTGCCTAAGTGGGTACCGCCTCTGATGCTGGGCACCTGCCTTTGGAGATGGGTCAACCCATAGCTATCACAGTGGGCCCAGAAATGACTGCTTTGGTCTGCACATCAGGCCTGACATCAGCAGCTGGGGGCATATCCCTCTGAGACTGCAGGCAAGGTGATTTGAGTTGACTGCTTCTCGATCTCAAGGGAGTAGTAGCGGTTTTTTAGCTCTTTACGTACCTTTATTGTGATATAGCATTTCTGAGAGTCAGCACAGGGACAAGGTAGTGATAGGAAATAACTGCCAATGGAGAGCTGACTGCCACATGAATCTGACTTTCCAGGTTGTGCTAAGTGGTATAGAAAGAACTTCAACTCTAGGATGCACTGACATCTTAATAGACACCTCAAAATCCCATCAGTGGCAGGAGGTGTGAATTTACCTGTGGCTGGTGTTGTGCTGTACCGGGTAGCAGCTCATATCAGTCCTGTGTCTACAGGCCAGGGGCTTTAGGATTAGGCAGGTGATGATTCTTCGTTTATTAAGTGATCAGGGGACAGGTCTACTTGAAGTAGAAAACCCTGATGTCTGCAGGAAAACTTTGCTGTCTCATCTTAAATGAGGTGGCAAGTAGCTTCCAGTGAACACTAGAGTCCAATTGCCTGGATTTATTCCCAAGCTCCACCAAGTCCCAGCTCTGTGACCCCATGGAAACTATTTAATCTCTCTAGGTCTTAGTCTCCTTATCTGTAAAATGGGCATAGTGATAGTGTTTACTTTGTCTGGTTATGGTGAGATTTTAAAATCAGTCAATATATCTTTTTCTTCTCTCATTGCCATGGCTAAGACTTCCAGAACTATGTTGAGTAAGAGTGGTGAGAGTGGGCACCCTTGTCTTGTTCTAGAAAAATGGTGCTGATGAACCTATTTTCAGGGTAGAAATAGAAATGCAGATGTGGAGAATGGACTGGTGGACACAGTGGGGAAGGAAAGTGGGATGAAATGAGAGAGTAGGATTGACATATATGCTACTGTGTGTAAAACAGCTAATGGGAGCTCAGCTCTGTGCTCCGTGATGACCTAGAGGGGTGGGATAGGGGGGTAGGAGGCTCAAGAGGGAGGGGACATATGTATACATGCAGCTGATTCACATTGTTGTACAGCAGCAACCAACACAACATTGTAAAGTAATTATCTTCCCATTAAAAATAAACAAAAGATGAAAATTTTATCAAAAATGTTTGATAAATGAATGAATTTCCTTGACACCTCGAGCTTGTTCCTGTTCGTCTCGTCACTGTGCATATCTTCGAATCTCAGTTCAAAGCTGGCCTCCTTGGAGAAACCTTTGTTATCCACTCTACCTAATGTCACTCATACCTCCGAGTCATTGTCTGTCCCACCAGTTTGTTTCCTTCCTAGCATCTGTCATATAGAAATAATCCCATGTGTTTAATCAGTCAATATAAGTAAAGCACATAAAAGAGTGTCTGGCACAAGGCAGGGGGTCTGTCTCATTATTGGCTCAAAAGTATTACTATAAATTAAGAGACCTCTTCAAGGTTATGTATTAAAATCCTGCTTCTTGATTATCTCAAAGAATGGAAAACCATACAGGTGGATACAGACCATTAAACTGGCTCATGATCACAATCATTACTGGAGTTTGTTTTGCCTTAAAAACCTAAATAGAGTTATTAAAATCTTAAATCCTAATCAACAAAATGAGGATAACAATAGCTCAGTATTTATTATACTTTATATGATTGTCATGAGATGGCCTCTATTATTCTTCTCACTATATAGATGAGAAAACTGAGACTCAGAGAGGTGAAATGACTTACCCAGAGTGACATAGTGAGTCACATTTGAGGTACAACGGGTGTTCTGATTCTATAGCCTGGGCTATTCATTGCTATGCCAGAGAGAGGAGAGTGGAAGAGGGTGAAGGAGCTGGGGGTGGGGAGGGGGAAGGAGGAAGGGAGGGAAGGGGAGAGGGAGGCTGGCAACTGATAATAAGTATTCTTGGAATGAGTAAGTGGGCGTGGGAACTCAATAAACGTATCCTAATGATAACAAAGCAGATGACATTTCATGCCTTGTCTACATAATTCCAAACAACCATTTGACCACTTAGAAAAATAAGATTGCTTTTTGCATGCTGCCAAGTCATGGCTTTAAAGAGCTGCAAGGGCCAGTCCCTTTGGAAGGTCAGTTTTTATGATCCTGCAGTCCTGGAATGCTAATGCCTAATCCAAGCCCCTTGTTTGAGGGATGAAATGGGGCCAAAGATAAGGGAAGCAAATTGCCTCTAAGTTTGTGGGATCTCCTTTAAGTTCATTCTCCCTGTGAAGATCCTTCTTGGCAGGAAAAGGCAGGATTCATTTATTCTCCAATTATTCATTCAACACATAATTGATTGATGACCAAAAATGTTTGATAAATGAATGAATTTCCTTGACACCTTGAGCTTGTTCCTGTTCGTCTCGTCACTGTGCATATCTTCGAATCTCAGTTCAAAGCTGGCCTCCTTGGAGAAACCTTTGTTGTCCACTCTACCTAATGTCACTCATGCCTCCGAGTCATTGTCTGTCCCACCAGTTTGTTTCCTTCCTAGCATCTGTCATATAGAAATAATCCCATGTGTTTAATCATTTTCCATTTATTGCCCTTCATGGAGGCAGGAATATTACTTACTTTTCTTTGTTCACTGTTGTGAACTGTATGGAACAAAACCTCACACACAGTAGATGCTCAATCAATATTTGTTGAATGAAGATGAATGAATAAGTGAATGAGGTGACATTGATTTCTACCCAGGAAGAAAACATTCTGTGACTTTAAATGGAGATGGAGTGAGAGCTGGGATGTTGGCCTGGAGCCCCTTGGTCATAATGGCATGTCCAGCAGGGGTTTAACTAATCAGCACATACATTTCCTGCATTACAAAGTGTGCCAGGGACATTTAATTTCTGTTAATTGGCACCGAGGAGGAGGGGTTGTTATCAAAATCACCAGCCAGCTGGAAGCATGTCTGTGTCAGACCTGTTTGCAAATCAGAATGGACATTTCATAAACCTTGTCAACCTTGTGAGGCTGCAAGTCCCCAGAAGGACCGCACCAAGGTGCTCACTAGCTGCATTCAGGGTCATAGACAACCTCAAACCTCAGACCTTCAACAGATGGGAGGTAAGGTGTAGGGACAACCAGAAGACAAAGGACTGATGAGGGTTATGGCGTGAGATGCTTTTAAAAATAACTGTCATATTGCCTCAACCCTGGCACCATTCACCAGCTGATCTGAAAAGTAAAAAGAACAAAGATGCTGAGATTTTCTAGTCTTGCAGAGCCAGCCCCACTGCTTCCTTTCTGTGACCTTAGACAAGTGATTGATCCTCAGAGCCTCAGATCTGTTTGATCTACAACAGGGGACAATAACACCCAACTCATGGGATTGTTGTGAAGGTTAAGTGCAAAAAGGCATGTAAATAGTCATGACAGCTAACGTCACAGAGTGTTTTCTATGAGCTGGACATTGTGCTAGTGACTTCACGCCCCTTATCTCATTTAATCCCTACCAAACCATCAAAGAAAGCACAATTAGAACCTGCATTTTACAAACAAGGGGACTAAAGATTGGGAAGATTAAATGACTTCCCCGTGGTAATACAGGGAAGAAACGCAGAGTCTGGATTTGAATCCAGGTCACCTGACTCACTATGTTTGTAACCTCCCTGTAACAAGCATCTAAGGCAGTGGCCCCCAGCCTTTTTTGATACAAGGGACCAGTTTCGTGGAAGACGATTTTTCCATGATTTAGGTGCAGGGGGATCGTTTTGGGATGAGTCAAGTGCATTACATCTATTGTGCACTTCATTTCCGTTATTATTTGGGTTCCCTGGTGGCTCAGCTTGGAAAGAATTCATCTGCAATGTGGGAGACCTGAGTCCTATCCCTGAGTTGGCAAGATCCCCTGGAGAAGGGAACTGGCTACCCACTCCAGTATTCTGGCCTGGAGAATTCCATGGACTATAGAGTCCATGGAGTCACAAAGAGTCGGACATGACTGAGTGACTTTCACTTTTATTTCCACTATTATTACATCAGCTCCACCTCAGATCATCAGGCATTAGAGAGATTCTGGAGGTTGGGAACCCCTGCCCTAAGGGATCAGACCAATACCTGGCATTTAGTACACATGTAATGAATGGCAACTAGAAGGATCTATTCTTATTCTAGCATTTCTCCTGATCTTGCCATCACGCCTTTGTCATAACTGCAAAATTCACTGCTAGGGTCCTTTTTGTACACCAGCACCTGGCCTATATGTCTTACTTCATCTTCCCAATGACTTTGTGAAGTGCTGATTATTGTTTTCACTCTTCAGATGAGTAAAGAAAGTCTCAGAGAGGTTAGTTAACTTGATTCAAGATTAGACAGCCACAGAGTGGTAGGGCCAGGATCTGAGCCCAGGGACATGTGATTGTAAAACTCAGGTGGTTTCCTGTCTATGTAATAGCCATTCTCCATGCTACCGTCTTTCAGAATCTCTGCTTAGTGGAGCTCTCCTGACAACTAAAACACTCCTTCCAGGACTTCCCTGCTGGTCCAGTGGTTAAGATTTTGCCTTCAAATGCAGGGGGTGCGGGTTCATACCACAATCGGGGCTGTACATGCAGGATCTCTTTTAATCCTTCTGAGAATTCTATGAGGTGGAGATTCTGATTCCCATTTTATAGATGAAAAAGCAGGCTTAGGGAGGTGGTGTAACTTTTCCGAGTTGCCTTAGTCATTTGCCAAAGGAAACATAACTGGTAAGTGACAAGCTGGGACCAAACCCCAGATAATCTGATTCCAAAACCCACCACTCTAGCTATTATGTTTTGTTGTTTCTCCATATCTTGTTAAGTTCCAGTGGACTGGGAACACAGCTAGAATAGCTACTCCCAAATCCCTGTTGACTGATGTTTTAAAATTTAGTTCTTTATTGGAGGTTTCCATGAAGAAGGTCCAAGCTATCAAATTTGCCAACATCTAAAATGAATGTAAGCTTAAGAAAGAATTCAGTTTATAAACAGAACATGCAGGATGGAGTATTTGGAAATGTGGTTCTGATATTTAAAAGAAGCCTTCCCTTCCATACAGTATGATCCCCTCTGTCTGACTGCTCTGTCCTTTGCCATGGAAGCTGCTGCCACCACTCTTGAGTGATGACTGCCATGTCTTCCTCAGGGAGCGTGGTCCTTTGGGTCTCTTCTAGACAGAGAAGAAAAACATCTCCCAATGACCAGGCAAGAATGGGGTGGGAATCCAGGTACGATCCTTTGAAGGAGATATTTATTTGAATTCCTCTTTGGTCCTTCAGGTGTTTTTGCTGCCTCCTTATGTTTTGATTCAAGCTTGCTTTTGCTAATTTGTGAGTCTCCTGAATGCAAATAGTTCTCACAATCCACTTGGATGGTCCAGGGAGGAGTCCTTGTTTTCATGGGAAAGATGTTAGGATGGCTCTGGCCTCTAGGACATGTGTGGCCTACAGCAGTCAAACTCTGACATTGCAGATGGCCTTCATCAAGTCAGTCGGTCACACTAGCATGGTTTCTAACAGCATTAACCAAGGATACACAAAGTGGCCTTTGCAAATGTGTTTTGCCTTTCTCTCTGGGTCTTGGCTGGCATCGCTTTAGTCTTTATGAGACTGCAGCTCTTGTCCATCCAGCAGTGACCCTATTTGCATAATTAGCTTGCATCTGTGGGTGTGTATTTACTCCCCCAAAGCAATTGCCTTTGAACTTTGGATAAATATCAGCATGGAACACTGGAAGATGTCAGCTCTCTGAGCCCTCTTGTTCCCACAGAGAAGATGAAAGTGGGGGTCATTTTGGAAATCATAACCCCCTTCTTCTGAACTGTATATCATTTAGAGTGAGGACAGGCAAAACCAGAAATAGACGCGTGAAGAGGGAGAGATCTAGAGACCGCAGAATGATCATCATGTTCTGATGTCAATGATCCAGAACCACACTGCAAGCTTTGGTTCTTTTTCAAGTTGGCTGTGCCTGCCGCCCTTGCAACGGGGGTAGATGTGCTTCTCAGACATCTCTGTACAGAATATTCTCAGTCGCCTTCTTTCCCACCCTACTTCTTGGTTGATAAGATCCATAGACTAATTCTCTGGGAGGGCTTCACCCCGAGTTAAACCATCCCCCCACTCCCATCTCCATCTTCATCCCTGTGGTTTCTGCAGAACACACACATTTTGCATCCTCTCCAACTTCAACCATGTTATGTGTTTACAGTTGCTACTGAAGAAGAGGGACATGATGACTTCTTTTTTTCTTTTTTTTTAAATGGGTCTTTCTGGGTCAGGGATTGAACTTGTGTCTCCTGCATTGGCAGGCAGATTCTTTACCACTGAGCCACCAGGGATGCTTGGGACGTGGTGACTTAAGATTAAGGTTTGGATTTAAGAGTTCTGGGTTCTAGTCCTTGTTACCTTGGACAGATCATTTGACCTCTGGGCCATAATTCTACTCTCTAAAATGGAATAACAGCAGTACCTGCCATCATAGGGTTGGGTAGGATTGAATGGCATGCCACATGTACAGTGCTTGGTACACAGCAGGTGCTCAGTAAATGGTAACAATTATCACTGGATGAGAGTTAGTAGTCTCCCTTCCATTTCAAACTCACTATGTGACCTTAGTCAAGTTGCTGAAACATCCTGAGTCTCAGTTTCTTGATCTGTAGTCTGTGGACAAAGATAATTTTTCTCTGAGCATTTCATGAAGTTCTTGGAAGAATTTGGCAGCAGCAGCAAGATGTGTTTTAGTTTCAGAATCTGAGAAGCTACTCTGGTTTCTGCAGTTGGCTACCCAGAGGCTCCAGGCAAGGGGCAGAGGAGAGCTGTGTTGAAAACCTTATATTCAAGGAATGTAGGCACAGTCACAGCCCATATTTTCCTTATTCAGGAGCAACAGGGTCTCCTAAAGCAGCTGTACTTGGGAGAATTCTTGTAAAAACCCCTTTAAACTCGAATGCCTCAAAAACCAGACATGCTGGTGCATCAAAATCTCAAATCCCAGCAATAAATCAAAGTGTTTGAGTCCCAGTGACAGAAACCAGATGGGAGTTTAAATATTCAGGCTGGGTGTGTATGGCCTCAGGTTGCAATATCTTCTTTGACTAGTGTTTACTGAGTACCTCTATGAGCTGTGCTGAAAGTTCCATATGGTACATGAATGGGATATATACATGGGAATGATAAACATGGGATTCATGATAGAGGTTGTGAGGGAAGTAGGAGGTGGGGAAGGAAGGAATGAAACTGAGAGAAGCACACAGCAAGTTTCAATTATTTTTTAAAAAGCTAGGTGGTAGATATAGGATTATTGGTTTCATGATCCTATATAATTATGTCTATAGGACATTTCGGAGAAGGCACTGGCACCCAACTCCAGTACTCTTGCCTGGAAAATCCCATAGACAGAGGAGCCTGGTAGGCTACAGTCCATGGGGTCGCTAAGAGTGGGACACGACTGAGCAACTTCACTTTCACTTTTCACTTTCATGCGTTGGAGAAGGCAATGGCAACCCACTCCAGTGTTCTTGCCTGGAGAATCCCAGGGACGGGGGAGCCTGGTGGGCTGCCATCTATGGGGTTGCAAAGAGTCAGACACGACTGAAGCGACTTAGCCGCATAGGACATTTAATTATAAAAGGGGAGAAAAGCAGAAAGGAGCCCAAATCCAGAAAAGAAGTAGTAAGAAGCACCATTCTGTGGGAGCCATATGTATTTTATCTATCCTGTTTACTCTATCCTCGTTGCCTCTCATAGAGCCTGGGCTAGGGTGCGTGGTGAGTTAACTGCTGTTGGATGGATGGATGGGTGAATCTGTAATGCTCCTCTATGTCCTCCATCCCATCATCTTTGATCCCACTTCTGCTGCCTTCCATTTGTCAAAGTGTAGGTCGATCAGCGGAAGGGCTTCCTGGGAACATTTTGTTTCTGCTCTGGTCTAGGACACGATACTACAGCTTGGCAAACAGCAGATGGCTTGATCATCATTTAACATTGTTCTATTTCAGGCAAAACGTCCTTGTGAGCTTTATCCTCAATGACGCCAACCTTCTGTAAGGCTCTCTGGAGTTAATTACCCCCCTTGGTCCTGCCTGCTGAGTGACTGTCTTTCATGGTCACCTAAGAGGTTTCTGCAAGTGCTAACATTCCCTTCACTCAACCCGAGGGGGAACTGGGGCCTTCACTCTCAAGACATAAGCGAGAGAAGCCTGAGTAGCAGCAGCTGCTGCCCCGGGAGGGCCCAGCTTGTTAAGCACGTGCTTCCAGCTGGAGAGGCCCTTGTTATCCTGCCTGCTTCAGCTGCTTGCTCCCCGGGAAGGGAGTCGGACTCTGTGGGGCCGGCCTGTGTGAAGAGGCAGTGAGAGGATCAAGATGGGGGCCTGTTCATCTTGCTGAAGTCAAGTACATGCTTCCTTACTTGCCTGTATGAGACCAGAGGAGCTGGGACACTGAAGTTTATCATTTACACCTAGGAAACTCTTAGCTGAAAAAGACAGGTGAACAGGCATGGAAACACCTGTCCTCCAAGTCAGCTCCTTGCCTCAGCTGAGGACCTACAAAGGCAAATGTTAAGGGCTGAACAGTGGCCAGGAGGGGGCCAGGAAGAGTGTTGGGCTTGATAGTAGTGTTCTCAACTTCTGAGTGGCCTCTCTGGGCCTTACTCTGTACGACAGGGCAACAGTCCAGACATTTCAGAATCATTATGACATAGTGAAAGTGTTAGTCGCTCAGTCGTGTCTGACTTTTTGCGACCCTAGGCTCCTCTGTCCGTGGGATTTCCCAGGCAAGAATACTGGAGTGGGTAGTCATTCCCTTCTCCAGATCTTCCCAACCAGGGGTGAAACCCAGGTCTCCTGCACTGCAGGCAGTCTTTATTGTCTGAGCCACCAGGGAAGCCCAGTATGCCATAGGTATTAGCTAATCAGAATGAAGAAGGCTTTCATTGCTGCGGGTCTCAACTGCAGCTGGCCTTAGCTTTTGGACGGGAGAGCGATGGGGAGGACCTGGAGAAAGAGGCAAGGTGCGAGAGTGGGGAGAGCCCTGGGGAGCTTAGAGAATCTACTATCCACCTACCAGTACAGGACGCTTTCAGTATGTTGACAACCAGTGTACCATATTCCTGCTGAATGTCAGAGCCAAATGTCAGCACTGCTATACCATTTAAGAAAGGTGAACTTTATCTCATTTGTTATGTACCTCTGAATCACCTGGGGAGCTTGTCGAAAACACATATGCCTAGTCCCCATCCCCAAACTATTGAACAGCATCCTGTAGGGCCCTGGCAGGGACCATTATGCTCCTGAGACCTGTGTGCCTGGATCAGCTGATATCTGGGGACCCAGTTCTACGTCGAAGGGCTTTAAGATGCTTCTGAGATGAAGTGGAGCATAGTCTGGAGGGGAACACGCCCAGTTCAGGTGCAGGTCATGTGAGTGAGTGAAGCAGGCTGCTGGGGTCAAGGCAACTTGAAGAGCACGTGTCCATTTCACTGAAATCTTGACCTTGACACAGCTCCCTCTGGATGGCTGCCCATTGGGAGTGTGGATCTGATGTAGACGGACTTTCTGAACGTCCCAGGGAAGCTGAAAATCTGTGAGTCAGAAGTCAGCGATTTAGTTCGGCCTCTCATTGAGTCACAGGTGGGACCACTGCTTTAAAATCTTCCTGCAGAAGCTCTGTCTATGGGAGTAGGTGGGGGAGGAGGTGTAGCCGGTCCCACGCCAGCCGGGAGGGAGACAGGCTTTAAGTGAGGACCTTGATGCTGTTTGTGTGTGAGTGCTCAGTCGTGTCTGACTCTGTGCAACCCCACAGGCTGTAGCCCACCAGGCTCTTCTGTCCATGGGATTCTCCGGGCAAGAATACGGGAGTGGGTGCCATGTCTTCCTCCAGGGAATCTTCTTGACCCAGGAATTGAAGGTCTCATGTCTCCTGCACTGGCAGGCAGCTTTCTTTACCACTAGCTGCTTACGGCAACCATTTCCTCAAGTGTGGTCCTCAGAGTCTGTCCTCAACTGGTTGCGCCCCTCCTTCATCTCTCAGGTGTCGCCACCTCTGTTCCTGCCCCAGCACAGCCTGCCCACAGCAGCTTTCCTTGCACTGAGGTATCAGGGCTGATCACAGGATGAAGGCGGACCTCTTCTAGGGACTCTGAGTCTTGGCTGAGGGTATAGAGCTCTCACAGGAGTGTCTGGCTTCAGACGTGAGGTGTTCCACACCCACCTGGGATCCCTGGAATGTTCCACACAGGAGTGGATTCTTTGTGCTTGGGGACAAGAGAACTTGACTTGGTTGCTACATTTAAACCCATTGCCAGTGCTTCTTACCCTGCTTGGACACCCTTTCTCCCATCCTTTTGCCTGCCTGACTCTTTCCTGTCCTTCAGGACTCAGTTTAGACTGTGTCTTGACCTCCGTGACTAGGTTACTTGGTCTCCTTGTAGCACCACAGCCCTGGGCAGGCCCTTATTTAGACTTTCTTGCCTGAAATTTCAATAGCCCACTTCCTTAAAAACATTCAAGGCTAACCTTTTTGAGATATTTACTATGTAGCAGCATGACTTCAGTCACTTTATGTTACCTCAGTTAACCCTCACAGTTACCCAGTGAGGCTAGCACTGTTATCATGGCTTTTAAGAAGGCAGGGCCTAGAGAAGTCAGGTAGCTTGCCCAGCATCACACAGCTAGCCCGTGGCAAATGAAGACTGGACCTAGTCTGTGTGCAGCAGAGCCGGCAACTGTGACTGCCGCACTGCACCTCCTCTCTATGGTCTGAAGGCAGTGAACTGCCACCAAGGCTGGTCTTTTGGTTCATTGAGCACAGTCCTGTTTGGGCTCTGAAGTTAGATAGCTTGAACTCAGGGTGAGGGCAGCTCTCAAGCTCGCTCTGCCACTGTCTGCAGTTACCCTCCAAGCCTCAGCTTCCCAGGCTCTATAACTAGAAGAGTTACATTTGCCTTATAAGGTTATGGTGGACATTATAGCAGAGGATGTAGTATCCAGCAGGGTGATGGAACAAATGACAGGGAGTGGCAGTGAGTTCAGCTTGTACCATTCTTTTCAAATCTTCGGCATTCCGACTTGGCAGAGATGGGATTTGTTTGGGAGGGAGGGAGTTTGCTGCTGAGCAGGGGAAAGGAGGCTGGATGGAATGGGAGTGGCCAGTTTGGCATTGCTTACAGTTCTCAGAAAGGTTACTCTATAGAGATTGTGGGCAATGGAATGAATATTCTGTTTCATTTGGAGGGCATGGATTGTGACTTCATTACACTCAAACAACCTGCTTTTCAGCCACAATAGTTAAAAAGTAACTGGCTCCAGTGCTATTGAGGCACAGAGTAAATATTTGGTTGTCTGGGCAGGTCACATGTCTGCCGCTCTGGGGGCAGATTGCTAAACTCATTGCGAGTACTTTTTGGGGTAAATACGAGGGGTAGGTACTCATATGTTGACAAATCATCCGATGCCTGCCTGTCTTGGTTTTCTCCATTTCTCCATCTGGATGACTGTTTCCACCTCACTGAATCACACAGTTGGGGTGACAATTTTGTGGAGTAGACATGGGTCAGTATCTCACAGAAGCACCAGAACGCGTTGCCACACTGGCCCTACCGACCCCAAAGTTCTGACATGTGCAGTAGTCCTTGGCAGGATGATGGTTTTGTTTGTGTTTTATGAAGGTCTGGAAAAGTCTGGATAATTCAATTTGCCAAGTGTGTGGTTGGTATGTAAAAGATAAATGTTTTTAATCCCAGTATCCTTAAGAACTGTCCAGGGAGAAGGTCTAAGTAGACTTGTCTTTTTTTTTTTTTTTTTTTAATGATATCCAGGTTTAGTAGTAAATGGCATTCATGCACTGAAGTGCCCACATTGATGGGCATGCAATAAATGTTAAATCACAATAATTAAACTTAATGAAAATTAAGGGTTTGTCTTACAGCATTGTCTCTGCTCCCTGGGCTGCCCTTTAGCCTTGTTTACAAGGCTCTGCCTGGCCGTCCCACTCAGTCAGCCCCCGTCTTAGTGGGGTTACCTAGCATTGCAGACTCCGCCCTTCTTTCCCCACCTGCCAAGAATGTCAAGGTTGATCGCCTTCTCTTTGGTCTTCTTCCCTGAATCATTCCCTAACCCTCTTTCTCTCTCATTCTCATCATCTCCTCCTTCTTATTCCCTTTCCTCTCTAACTTTATTTGTCCAGTCCCTTTTTACAGACACTTTCTTCTAGAAGGGACCCCCACCCAGCTGTGGATTGCCACCCTCCCCATAACATTGTTACCTTATTCTGCAACCCAGGGAACATCTAGTCTGCCCCAAATAGAAGAAATCAGTGGAAGTAAAGATTGTTTGCAGTGCAAACAGAATGAATATCTAAACTCAAACCCCTTATGAAGTTGTTTCTAAGCATGTTATGTTTTCTTGGGGAAGTCAGTCTAGAGCCAGGGATGAACAATGGTCCACAGTATCATACAGGACCCTCTCCATAAGTACGTGCTTCCTGCTTATCTACTGTGTAGGACTGTATGTGGGCAAACAAATTGAGAAGCTTCAAGTATGACAGCAGTCAGCTTTCTCTCTGACCTTGTCTGGAGCAAAGCCAGGGAGCTGACTCTCTTTGGTTTAGAGGGTTCTTAGAATGTTCACAGCATTTGTCTCATACCCTTCCCAGAAGTTCTCCCTTGGCAGCCAGGATTGTGACTCAATGGAGGGGAAAAAGATGCAGTGCCTACTAGTGGCCTGTATCCAGGCCCCGGAAGATGGCAGAAGCTGTTCTAAGATGCTGAGGTCAAAGAAGTAATGCCAGCATTCTACCACTGTGATCCCCCGGCTGAACCCCGCTTTAGAGCATCATAGAAATTCTACACAGAGCACAAGGAATGAGGGGCGCACACTCCACACTGGGATGAGAGTGGGCAGGATGAGCTCCCATTCCTTGGTCTGGGCAGTCGTCTTGAGACATCGAATCATTGCGTTTGCAAGATCACCTAGTCTACCTTCCTAGCCAAGGCAGGAATCTGCGCTCCCACCTGTCCTTTCCTGGAGCTAAACAAGGCAGAACAGGACCCATGCTCAAGTCCCCAAAGAACAGCAGGACGCCCTCAGTGGAGGCATACTGTATTTAAATGCAATTCACCTCTTTGGGGTCTAGGAAAAGCCGCCTGTAGATTCATTTGCTGGGAAACGCGGTCTGCGTGGCTGAGGCAGTGGACACCGGGGTCACGGTTTTGCTGAAAGCTGACTTCCTCCGGAGGTCTGTCTGCTGTCCAGAGTGGCAGCCGCTTCGGTGCGCGAACAGGATGGTCATCTCCGGGCCCAAGGGGGCTGCCTCAGGCTGGGACCCCTTTGGGGTAGCTGGCTGTTCAGGCTTCCCAGCAGTGTGGTGTTTGGTGGGAGGAGGACTGTAGTTCTGAAATCTCACAGTTTTGACTTGCTGTAAGACAGGAGAACAAAGGGACATGGCTGAGGTGTGAGAACTCTGCTGTTTCCCCCTGGGGCTTGGCTCACGTTGTTCCTTTACCCTGTCCCTTCTGGGAATGCCTCATTCATGTGTTCCTCCAGCAAATACTTGTGTCTGCGTGAGAGTCCACCAGGGATCACCACTCTCTCAGGTGCTATGTACAAATCCAAGAGTGAACAGAACTGCCCTGACAGATGACAGAACCAGTGCTTCCGTGGGGAAGAATAAGATGCTAAGGGAGTGGGTAGGAGTATCCAACTGAAGCTGGAATGGGGCTTGTCTGGGAGGGCCTCCTAAAGGCAGAGTTACTTCAATCAAGAACTGAAGAATGGGGATTATCTAGGAGAAATAGAAGGGGCAATCACCGACCTAAGAACAGGGTCCTAGGCAAGAGGGTATGATCTTTTCGAGAAAATATAAGAAGTTCATTTCCCATCTCTCTTCTCCACCTGCCAGTAAGGCCTGTCTTGAGGCCCACCTCTTCCCTGAGGCCTACCTGCTGACTGCATCAAGTTCTGTGATTAACTTATAAATCCTCAAAGCAGAGCCAGCAAACTAGACACCGCTGACTACACTTTGTCTACAGAAGGTTTAAGAGTTTTAGCTGCTAACATGAAAAATTGGGAGACTGCATGTATTAAAGTCAGGATTTCATCTGTCTCTTATGATACAGCTCAGGTGCACCGGGGCCAAGGCCCCATTCTGCCAACAGTTGGCTGGTGCTGATCAGCAGCTCCCTGTCTATGTGGGAGTCACCATCTCACATCTGCATAAGCCCTTCCTCTCTCCCTTCTTTCCTAGCCTGATACAGGATCTGTCTGGTACAATCAGTGTTTACCTTGGCCATTCCCTGTCTTTTGTTTGTTTAGTCGCTAAGTCGTGTCTGACTCTTTTGCGACCCCATGGACTGTAGCCTGCCAGGCTCCTCTGTCCATGGGATTCTCCAGGCAAGAATACTGGAGTGGGTTGCCATTCCCTTCTCCAGGGGATCTTCCTGACCCAGGGACTGAACCTACATCACCTGCATTGCAGGCAGATTCTTTACTGCTGAGCCAGGTTAGTTTTAGGAAGCCACCTAATTTTCTTGTTACCTCCTCCATCCCACCATCCTTCTTTCCTCAAGGATATTACTGAGAACATAGTACGTTTACAAAAATTCTTATGTCTTCTTATGGAAAAGCCAAAAAACCACAAAGGTCTTTTTATGGTCAATTGAGTAGTTATAGCTCTGTGTGACCCTGACACGTCACTTACACTCTCCTGTGTCTCAGTTACATCCTCCATACTGTGAGCAGGCACACCTTATTCCCTGTGTAAGCATTTTACTCGTCTCATTTAATTTCCACTCCAGTCCTGTGAGGCCATGACTCTCCTTACTGCCATTTTACAGATTAAGCAAAAGAATCTCAGAAAGGTGAAATGTTTCAACCGGAGTCACCAGCTAGCAAGCAGCAGAGCTGGAATTCAAGACAACATTGTATCTGAGGCCAAAGCCATGCTTTTTCAAGTCACCCCTGGGCCTTGAAAGTAGGATGTATGAGACATTCTGGAAGCATCAAGGAGATTCAGTAACATGTCCAGGGAGGATGGAGGTGGTGTAAGGATGTGGAGGGGGGTTGTGTGTGAGGATTCCTCTGATTCCTTGTCCATTCAAAGTTGAAATCTCAGGAGCTGAGACACTGTGCAAAGTTAGGGGTCTAAAGAATCAGACCCCTCTCACGTCACCTCATGGTCATGCATACATGTTCAGTGTGTCTAAATCTTTGTGACCCCCATGGACTGTAGCCTGCCAAGCTCCTCTGTTCATAGAACGTTCCAGGCAAGAATACTGGAGTGGGTTGCCATTTCCTCCTCCAGGGGATCTTCCCAACCCAGGGACTGAACACACATCTCTTGTGTCTCCTGCACTGGCGGGAGGATTCTTTACCGCTGCCATGTCACCTGCTCCTACCTTCTCGCTGCCGTTTCTTGAGTTTTCTGGTTTCACCAGGATGGAGGGCGGGGCAGATGCAGGCGGTTTGGGGAGAGGCTCACTCTTGATGGGGATTTCTTTGCCTTCCATGATGAGGGAGCTGGCTGCCGTGTGGATCCTGGTGTCGCTGCCCCTGCTGACGCACGTGAGGGCAGGCTCCCCGGTGGGAGTGGGCTTGGGTCCCAGCTCCGCCGCCACCGTGGAGGCTGAGGAGGGGGCCCCCTGTGGCTGGCAGAACTGGAACTGCTGAGGCTGGACCACCATGGTGGGGCTGTGTCTGGAGGAGCCCACCACGAGGGTGGGGATCCCCGACTGGACGGGTCTCTGCAGAGATCCATCTGGGGAATTATAAGACAGAGAGATCAGCCCTGGGGTGGCTGACAGCAGCTGGGGGTGGAGGGGGGTGCTGGGTAGGCAGTACGTCCTGATATCCCAGAATAGTTAAGTGCTTTCCCAATTTGACTGTGCTCACATTCTCCCAGGGTCTTTCAAAGGTGACCTTATTCTTTTTTTAGTGCTGCTTGCCAGTGCTGGCAGCCCATGACTGGCTAGGTGAGTGCTGGTGTGGGGTGGTGTCAGAAGGTGTATTGCCTCCACTCGTCCTCTGTCTGTCTCTCTCTCTCTTACACACACACGCACACGCACACTTCTATGATCTCCTTCCAGGCCTTTAAGATGGGGTATGAAGAAGACGGTCCTAAAGAGAGGGCTTCACAGTGAGAAGAGAAGAGAAATGCCATGCAGACCAAAGAGGGCACAAAAGCAGAGACAAAGCAAGAGACAGCAGACACTGAGACTCGAGAGTGAGACAGCTGAGAGGCATGAGGAGGAGGGAGCGCGCAGGAGGGAGCGCGCAGGAGGGAGCGCAGGAGGGAGGGGCGGGGACTCTGACCAACTTCTCGAAGAAAATTCTGATGGAAGCATCATGCCTGTGGTGTGGGGACCTCTGCTCTTCACTGGGTCTGTGGGGAGGAAGGCTGAGTGGGGTTTAGAGACCATGTCTACTGGGCAAATGTGGCAGTAGTTGGAAGCAAATCTGGAAAGGCTATTTCCGAGTTAGGGTTGGGAGCAGATGAGCTTCGGCATGTCCCATGACACAAGCTCTGGAATCCGATCTCTTCTCAAGGAGCCAGGGGCCGGTCAGTCACATCACCTTCCCGCTCCTCGGCCCCTCCGGTTGTAAACTGGAGCTAACAACAGTACCTCATGGGCTGCGGTGAGATTATATTTTATGATGCATGCAAAGTGTTAGGATAGTGCCTGGAACATAATAAACGCTCCCATGTTCGAAAACTTTTTTTTTTCTTTTTTAGGTAAACGAGAAGCAAACTGTAAAAATGCATGCATGGTCCAGGAGTTTGATTTTGCCCCTTTCACTTCCCTGAGCTCATTCCCCACCCCCCCCTTTTTTTGCTTTTAACTGAGATGAGCCTCCTCTGTAAAAAGAAGCCATTCCTTCCCTTCAAATTCTCTAGAACACAGGAGCTCTCCACCCCTTGAGCACATGTCCTATGGGTGATCTGGATAATCAGCAAGTTATTGTACTCTGAGGTGGGTAGTGGGAGAGACACCCTGAGCCACATTGTGGGTCATTTCTCCATAAGGGTCTCCCAGCATTTGCAGCTATAGCAGAGATGTTAGTCCTCTGTGACACTCTATGGACACATGTGTGAATCAAAGTTACGTGTGTCTGGCACAGAGGGCCCATCCAAGGCCGTGTTCTGTGTCGTGACTCTTCATCAGGATGGGTGTGAACACGAAAAGCAGGCACTCACTCAAGAATGTCGGTATTCTCAGCCACTGGCAGCAAGACAGCCACTGCTTACACGAGTCCGACCTTTCAATGTCGACATTTATTTTCCCACTGACAGCCCTGTGAGGTGCATATAGTCAATTCTCTGTCATTTCTCTTTGCTTTGGGGAGATTGATAGCTTGACCAGCCTCACCTTGGGGGAAGGGAGAGAGAGAAAGCTTCGGGGACCTAGAAAAGTCAAAGCCATGCTGGGCAGACCTGTCCTTGCTGTGCTGTGCTTAGTCGCTCAGTTGTGTCGGACTCTTTGCAACCCCATGGACTGTAGTCCACCAAGAACCTCTGTCCATAGGGATTCTCCAGGCAAGAATACTGGAGGGTGTTGCCATACCCTCTCCAGGGGATCTTCCCGACCCAGGGACTGAATCCAGGTCTCCCACATTGCAGGTGGATTCTTTACTGTCTGAGCCGCCAGGGAAGCCCAGACCTGTCCTTAGGCTCTCGGAAATGAGTGAAAAATCAGTTTATTGCCATATCTGTTTATCTTATGGGTTCCTAATTTCCAAGAGATTGGAGCTTATTACATGTGCACACAATGCAATTGGTCAAAACTCCAAGTTGATCAAGATAGATGTAAAGGCAGAGAGGAAGTGTCCAAAAGGAAGTGGGAAGCATTGCCACGGGGATGTTCTCGGCATTCATAAGTGTGAACATTTCAGCACGAAGTGAAATGATACATTCACATTATGGGCGGGCCTAACACGATCTGCTGAATTGTAACCGCTATGATAATACTTATAAGACACTAATGCTATAAAAATAGCTACCATTTCTTGAGTGCTTATTGTGTGCCAGGCACTGTGTCATTACTATTAAATGGATTCTTTTATTACTCTGATGAGGTAGGTGCTATTTTTATTTTCATTTTTTCAAATGAGAAAACTGAAGACCCAAGAAGTAAGTAACTTGCCCAAGGCTATTGTGGTGGGATTACTTATTGTGTGTGTTGCAAGGAGAGGGAGGAGGATGGCACTGGAGGGTGCAGGAGGGAGGCACAAGTGGCTCAAATTAAAAGAGGCAAGACTGCTGGGATTGGTAGTCAAGCAAGCGACTGGAAGGCACTGAGAAAGAGTAGAACTAAGATAATTGCTTGAATTTTCTGAGAGCATTTTCCTGTGTGGCATGTTGCCCCACATGTGAATCCTTTGCTCTGACTAGTACTGCATTTTCACCTTTATTTTTTTAAGATCGAAGGAGGGATGGCAGAGCCCAGGCTAAGTCAGGGGATGTAGAACAAATCAAGTTGACTTAGCCTGGCTTGTTGTCGTCTTCTAGAGAGGTGTACAAATACAGAGGTTTGATGTGTTATAGAACAAGGGGTCTCAGAAACTTTTCAGAACCCCCGAAAATGAAGTCTTATGCAGAGTTTCAGTATATTAGAAGACAAAAGCACGACTTTTAAGATGAAGGAAGTTATGTAACTGCCATGCACGCAATGTGGATGTTATATAAAAATAAAAGCAAGGTGCAGAACAGTGTATTAGATTACACGGTATGCATGTACATGGATGAGAACTTGGGACTGGGGGTGAAGGATTGGAAGGATATATTTGTACAATATAGTGTAATTTTGTATAATATAATTTTTAAACTTGTACATATATTAGTTAAACAAAGTGGGACTCAGGGGCTCTTAGCATCAACTCCTCTTTTCCTCCTCCCCTGCATCCTTCATTTCCCTTTTGGTACCCCCTGAGGGTTTCCATGGAGCACAGTTTGAACACTGATCCAGCAAGTGCTTTGGTCGTTCTGTCTTAGTAAGAACGAGCATCCAGCCTAGGCCATGTTCTAATTACACGTTGGTACTCAGGGCTGGTATCATCCCAATCAGTGTGTTTGTATGTAGTGACTGAAGGCTGTGACCCTGAGTCTGTCTTGCTGAATCTAATAAAACAACTTGATATTTGGGAAATGTAAAGCAACCTTAAAGCAAAGATCCTTGTTTTTGCAAAACAAAACAAAACCCGCAAACCACTCTGTTTGCCCAGAGTGAGATCGCCCCCATCCCTTAGGTCTAGGCACGTACCTCTCTGCCACCACTTACTCTTTCTCATGCTACCTCGTCCTTTGCGGAGAGAGCCCTGCCCTAGGGTCCCCAGGCTGGCTGGGCTTCGCACAGGGTTGACTATGGCCGTGGGCACGAAGACAGACTTGAAGGGCAGGCTCTGCCGGGGATCACTTTCTGAAATGCTGCCTTGGGAGGACACAGAGGAGGTGGGTAACGTCCATGCGGTGTAGGGACCAGGACTTCGGGAGTCTGGAACGCTAGATGTCTTTCTGGTTGTGTAATTTTTTTATTTTAAAGAAGAAATAGAAGAAGAAAAAATTCAGTCAAGAGTCCAGCCATATACCACAGTCAGCTCCCAACCATATACCACATGTGGCCTCTCCTCACCTACTCCTACCCGTATATACATACCACACAGAGTCTTAACTACAAAGGCCTCAGCTCCCACACCTGGATAACTGTTTGGGTACTCTAAGGAAGGGACGAGTTCTCCTACTGAGGCCTGGTGGGACAAGAAGATTTGAATTTCATCTTCTTTCCCTCCAGCTCTGATCACTCCTCATCCCATGTTCCTTCAGCCCTGAGTTTAGAGCATAAGACCTTGTATGTGTTCATCTCACTTTGGAGGGGCAGTTTCTTGTTTGTTCAGTGACCTGTCCACTGGATTCTACTCTTTGAAGGCAGAGGTTTTATGTGACTTATTTTACATCCTCTGTGTTCTGCATATATTGTTAAAGTGTTGAATGGCTGCCATAATGTGCTTAGCACTGAAGCCAGCCATTCTGTGTCACGCATATTGAGCACTTAGGCTCAGATAGTAAAGAGTCTGCTTGCAATGCAGGAGACCTGCCCTTGATTCCTGGGTTGAGACGACCCCCTGGAGAAGGGAATGGCTGCCCACTCCAGTACTTGCTTGGAAAATTCCAGAGGAGCCTAGTGGGCTCCACGGGGAGTCCATGAGGTTACAAAGAGTCGGACATGACTGAGTGACTAATACTTTCACTTTCACTGTATGTCTGGCATTGGCCAAGTCCTTTGCCCACATTATCTCATGCGTCCTTCACAACAGACTTCTGAGTTAGCAACTATAAATACTACTGTTTTGTAGATTAAAGAAATACAGATTTACTGGTAGTTGAGATCTGAACCCAGGTCCAGGCTGGCCCTTGTCACCCATGCTCTTATCACTGAGCTACACTACCTTCTGGCTAGTCAGAGCATTCATCATTGGGAAACCCTGCATCCTGCTTGAAATAAACAAACCAAAGGAGCTGGTAGGTCCTACACATGCCTCCACAAAACCTAATCCTTCAGCCTTAGGCTCTAATTTTTAAGAATAGTATTTAAATTTTGAAAACAGCAATCTCTTGCCCATCGTTTTCCAGCCTGCAGCTCCCTGAACCCCGTGGGGAATGGCTGTCACTTTACACGCTTCTCTTGTCCTTGTCCCATCCTACCCCAGCATCACAGCCCCAGTGGAGTAGCCCATCAATCACCTTGTCACTCTGTTGATTCAGTAACCTCTGCTAATTCCCTGGAGGTAACCAACTCAACCAAGGTCCTGGCATAAAGATGTCCCCCTGTAGCTTCCTCCCTGTCAATGCCTCCAGGTTTCTCTTTGGGTAATTTCCTCTTATTTCTCCTTTTTCTCTCCATCTTTTGCTTAAAAAATTGTCTGTAGTTTAATAATGAGCCACCAGTGTTGCACAAGATGGGAAAGGCACCACTTAATGTGGCCAGCTCTGCCCATGAAGCGTATGCAGCCACATGCCCTGGGCACAGATGCTTGTGGTGAGGGGGTTTCTGTCCACAGCTTTCATTTTCCTCTGGTCTCTGGGGATGCAGTCAGGGAAGTGGAGTGGGCTGGCCACCAGTCCGAACTCAGGCTACATTCTGGAGATGAGGGCTGGGCTGAGAGAACTCCCCAGCACTGGCTTTCAAGGCAGCATCTGCACCTGCCTGTGTTTTAAACAAGGGCCTCCAAGTGTAGAATGCTGCAAAATGGACCAGCAACAGGGAAGACACGTTCCAAAATGGTTGGCAGTGGCAGCGGCAGCAAGTACAGAAAAGTCAATGAGGCCTGAGCCAGGCTTATTTGACTAGTCCTTTCTTTGGACAACTGTTTATAGACTGAGGTGCAACCTCATTTTTCTGGGCCCAGCATGAGGCTGGATTCCAGAAACTCCTAAATTTCAAGTCCCCTTCCCAACACTGAAGCCCTCTATGTTTTTTGGCAAAAAGATCAACATGGGCTTCCCTGGCGCCTCAGGGGTAACAGATCTGCCTGCCAGTGCAGGAGACATGGGTTTGATCCCTGGTCCACGAGGGAACAATTGAGCCCAAGTGCCACAACGGCTGAACCAGTGCTCTGGAGCCCAGGAGCTGCAACGGCTGAAGCCTGAGCACCCTAGAGCCTGTGCTTTGCAACGAGAGAGGCCACTGCAATGCGAAGCCCATGTGCCACAACTAGAGAGTGGCTCCTGCTCACTGCAACAAGAAAAAGGCCCAAGTAGCGATGAGGAAGACCCAGAGACCCAGCACAGCCAAAAAAAAAAAAAACAAAAAACCTCGGCACTTACCCAGCATGTTCTTCTAACATCAAAATGCTGTGCTAACATATATTCATTAATCCCCATGACACCCGAGATCTGCAGACGTTATGATCCCTGTTTTCTAGATGGAGAGACTGAAAGGCATTCTGGGTTTAAGGGGGAGGTGAGCGTTTTGCCTCTGATTTACCCCACTGCACTGCTTTGAGTGTGTCCCCCTTTCTACCTGAGATACAAGCCCTTAAGAACTTGTCAGTACATGAAAGGGGCCTGACACGTGCCCTCTACCCTGCTCAGTACTGGCAGTAGCCTCCTGGTAAGGCAAAAGCTTGCACTGTGACAGTCTTTATACAGTTCTGTGTAGCAAGTTAAAGGACAGTGTGTGGTGGCCCACCTGTCACTTTTCTCTACCCCTTAGGCAACGGGATGGCATATGGGTCTGGTGAAGGCTGCCTGAAAGAGAAATATCCCAGCTTACTGGGCAGAAAGGCGTTTATTGGGAGGACAGAAAGGAGTGGAAAGAGCTTGGAAACAGGATCCTAGGGAGGCTGCTGAGAGTGGGGAGGCAGGAGTCTGAGGTGGGGAGTGTCTGATCAGGGGCTGCTGCTTGAGTGCCCGCCATGAACGGTCTTCAACCTGGCCCATGTGCTTTCCTCCCTTGTTCCTTCCTTGTTCCCATTTCCAAGTTCTGAGAGGCTAAGCCTGTCCCTCAGCTGTTGTGAAGAGCTGAGGAGGTTGGGGAGGATGGGGAGGGGAGAGGGAGAGTGAAGAGGAGGAGAAGGAATGGGGAGGAGCTGGTTTCTGCAACCTCTAAAATGGGAGGAAACATGCCTCCATTGAGACTGGGTGTGGAGGAGGAAACCCAAAAGCATGTAGGTGCTGCTACGAAGGGCCTGAATGAAAGTGTGACAAGTGTTGTGTACCCCCGACCCACGGGCTATCTCTGGGATCTGGGGAATAGGTCGTGGTGTCAGAGATCTAGGTGTGGTCAGCACAGCTGGACAGGCTGGCGTTACCCTCAAGCAGAGAGTGCTGGAGCTGCACACACCCCAGCAGCCTCTCCTCTTTTCGGTAATTAAAAGGCTCATTTGCTGAACCGTAAATCGTAACCCTGGCGTTTTGGTCAACTCTGGTCTCTCAATTGATCCCCAGACTCTGTCTGGCTCAGTGCATTAGGAGATGATGCTGATTAAGAGCAAAGGTTCAGATCTCAGGGGGCACCTCACACCTTGGAGGTCTGGCTGTCTTAGAAAAGGCAGTCCTGTACACCTTGGGGGCTGGAGTTAGTACAGAGCCATCCCTGCAAACACACAATGAAAATGGGGGGAAAACCTCTCACTCACACAGAACCAAAGAGCAGAAAGGGACCTCGCACATGTAGTCCAACCCACTCAGTAGCAGAAACTCCACTGACAAAGGTTGGCCTCATTTAGCCCTGAGAACTGGGAGGAACCAAGCCTCCCGCAGTGGGAAGGGTTGTTAAGAACAGGGGTGAGCTGCCCCTAGATAGACAAACAGCATGTTATCTGCATCCATGATTTTGGGGATGGAAACTTTCTCTGCATCTAGGAGGCTGTCAGAGAAAACATACACACAGAGAAAGCATTGATCTGGTGTCAACTAATAGCCCTAAGGAGATTATACTGTGACAGTGACTTTCCTTTCTGGAAATGCTGATTTCCTGGAAGCAAACACACCCATCAGCATCAGCAGCATCTCAATATATGCACATAGTCAGGTTTCTATGAGCCAGGGGTGGGGAGGGACTCATGGCCACCTATGGTGCTGCTGAACATCCATCCACCATCTGGCACACGGCCACCTCGGATAGAGTGAGTCCAGAAGCTCATCATTTGCCCAAGAATAGATCTACCTCGGAGAAAACCCAAGGTGAGAATAGGAAGCTGGAGCCTTGAACTACATTGGAAGAGAGTCCCATGTGCATTCTAGTTCGGGTGATCTTAAGTCCAGATTTTCCAGGGAGAGTCTCAGTTTACACCTGCTCTGGTAGTGTCCCTCTTCTATCTCAGAAATGTCCTGGTTTGGATGAAGAATTATACAGTGACTCTTACTTTAATGGTTTTTTATGGAATAATCAGGACTTTAGGCTAAGGCCTGATGCAAATGCCCCACTAGAGTAGTAGAGATGGCCCTAGAGAGTTCACGATAGTTTCTTCCAGGGAAGACTATTCATGAGTTAAGGTTTGCTCTTCTCTGTCACTTCTGAACTATCCTCCCACTCTCCTCAAGACTTCCCAGCCTGGACTCTACCATCTCCTACTCTGCCTGTTGCAGACATCACTTTCCCTGTTTCCTTGAGGAATTGAGCTCCCGGCTCACTGTCATTCTCTCCACCACAACGGATCCTACCTCGATTTCATCTAGTCTTTGGGCTTTCATCTTAAGCCTAGACTTCTTTCTGAAAAGCTAGATGTGTGTAGACGCAACCATTTACTAGGAATACGAAGGCATCTGAGACAATGTGCTGCAAACCAGGCTTTTGCTTCCCCTCATTAACACCTCAAAACCGTTCCTCTTTTGGATTTCAACTCCATCTCAGTAAAAGGCAACTTTATCTTCAGTTACTCAGGATTCACTTTGAATCCTCTCTTTTTACACCCAGAATTGGATTTGTCAGAAAATCCTATTGTTTCTGCCTTTAGAATAAACCAAAATCTAACCACTGCCCCCTCCCTCCCTCCACAGCCAGCACCTTTGTTCATTTCACCGTCAACACCGCCCGCTTCCCGCTTCCTGCCCCAGCTTTCCCCGCACCCCCCCACTCCCCCCTACCCAGACCCACCAGATTCTTACCATATCCGCTTAACTAGTCTCTCTGCTTCCACCTTTCCTGTCTACAGTTTACTTTCAACCCAGCAACCAGAGGGGTTCTGATTACAAAGCGAGTTAGATCATGTCACGCTTCTGCTCCAAGCCCTATAACATGGTTGAAGTCACATTCCTCATTATGACTGAGCAAATTCTGAATCTGAATCCCTGTCACCACTCTGGCCTCATCTCGTAGGAGGCCCCTCCCTTCCCTAATCTAGCCCCTCGGCCTTCCAGTTAGTGTGCTCCTTCCCCGGAGCCTTTGATCTGTCCTTGCTGTTCCCTGGGCCTGGAATGCGCTTCCCACAGCCCTCCGTTCTTTCTCACCGCTCAGCCAGCCCACCCCCCACCAGACTATTAACATTGTAGTCACCCCTACATAAATTCTGTCCCCCTTTCCTGACTTATTTTTTCTCCTTAGACCTTATCATCAGCACACCACTTATATTCCTTATACGTCTTATTATTTTCTGTCCATCCCACCAGAGTATAAGCTCCAGTGGGCAGAGATTTCTGTGTATTTTGTTCACTGGTGTTTCTTCATTGTCTAGAAGGGTGCCTAACCTACTGTGCTCAGTATATATTTGCTGACTAAATGGATTAAAGCATCAGTTATAGGCATCCTTAGTTTGCCTTTGGGGATTTTGCAAATTTCTAACAAATTCCAAGAACCACCGAAGGGAGTAACTATGACCCTCTATTCCAACTTTCTGGCAAGTGTTTCTTCATTGTCTAGAAGGGTGCCTAACCTACTGTGCTCAGTATATATTTGCTGACTAAATGGATTAAAGCATCAGTTATAGGCATCCTTAGTTTGCCTTTGGGGATTTTGCAAATTTCTAACAAATTCCAAGAACCACCGAAGGGAGTAACTATGACCCTCTATTCCAACTTTCTGGCATGCAAAGAAATCTTTTTGCCTGGATCTATTGGTACCCACACTTTGCCTGTATTCTATCTAGAAAGGGGATCCGCCACCTCAGTAAATCGTCTAAGTTGTATTCACTGGTTCACTGTCCCCTGAGGGAACAAGCCTACTTCCTGATCTACACAGTCTATTATGGTCTCTCTGACCCTTGTCTTCTGCACTCAAACAAACCTAGTGTCTTTCTAGGTTTATCCAGTGATGTAGCTTCTATTTCCTCACCATTGCAGCCCTCCTCTGGACACACTGCCCACCTACAGGAAGGTCCCCCAAACTGGCCATATATGACTCCTGCTCTGACCTCCATAGAGAACAATGGGATTATCCCTTTCCTTGGTGTTATGACTCTCTGGTATGTCATAAAGGTAGTGTTTATGTGTAGTAAGGGGCTTGGTACCTTGTGATAGGCTTTGCCTGGACTTATACGGGGGTGGAAGTAGCACCTGGACTTATAGGAGGAGCCATGGATAGTTTTGGGGGCCTGTGTGTACGTGTGGTTGTATGAAGTGGCTGGACAAACTGTGCAGCAGTGCAACTGATGAATGTGCCAGAGGATGAAAAAGGTTGGGAAAGCTGTTTGGAAAGAAGACCTGCAGGGTAACAAGCACATGACTGGGCGTTGGATGTATGGGTAGTGGTCTGAGTCACGAAAACCCTGCCCAATGGCACCACATCCTGGGAAGTCTCCTAAGGCGCTCCCAGAGGTCTTCTGATCACTGGGCTTTCCCATTGTTCTGTGATTATGGAGTGTCTGGGTGAAGACAGTGAAGATCTGTGGGGGTTGTACAGTAGAACTGAAGTCTAGTTCCTGAGCAGGCTGGTTAACTGCACAGCACCTTCATTGTCTGTAAAATAACACCCACCTACTGGGAGACTCGAGCATGCTGCTGCTGCTGCTGCTAAGTCGCTTCAGTCGTGTCCGACTCTGTGCAACCCCATAGACGGCAGCCCACCAGGCTCCCCTGTCCGTGGGATTCTCCAGGCAAGAACACTGGAGTGGGCTGCCATTTCCTTCTCCAATGCATGAAAGTGAAAAGTGAAAGTGAAGTCGCTCAGTCGTGTCCGACTCGAGCATAGCCAAAGAGTTAAAAGATGCAAAAGTATCAATACTTGTAAAATGTGAAGAGCTATTTAAAAGATAACTATTTTACTTTTTTTTAAAAATTAAGCATTAAGGTGATAGTGAAGCAAAAATTGTTTCTTGGCCCACACTCTCAAAGGACTGAGTCTTTCAGCCATTCAACTCAGAGATGGACTCTGGCCTAGATGATCCAACCCTCTGATGCCTGAGATTGGAGAGAACGCACCTGAAAATGGGGATGACATAGTTGTTGGGGAAGATGCCAACTCGCCCAGTCACCAAGGAGACGCCCCTGAGCCAGCCGTCCTGGTACTTGCCCAGGACCCTGACGCCCTCTCCCTTCTGTAGGTCCAGTTCGTCGGGTCCATGGGCTGAGTAGGAGTGCAGAGCTACAAACCTGGGGAAACAGGGAACTGGTGAAGGATGCTGGTGAGTGTGCCTAATGGAACCAGCAAAGGGTGAAGGGAGAGGAAAGCTCAGAGTCCATGACCCAGTGATTAGCACTAAGCATCTTTTAAGAATTGAAACCTCACTATGTAAGGCAGATGGAAATGGTGGAATTTTGATGAAGTTGCAATGGAGGGCCCCAAATCCCTGCCCCGTCCATCTCCTCACTCCTCCACAGAGTGCTCTGAAGCTCCAGGTCACTCACTGAGGTCACATCAGTATTTTGACATTGGGGAAACTGGCTGAGAATAGAGAAAGGAGTTGGCAACCAGGAATCAGTGGAAGAGTTGAGTCAAAAGCCTGAAAGTGATGGTTCTATCTAGGATGCTTGTTCACACTGCTTAGAGTACCCTCAAGACCGTGGTCACAGCCATCAAGGTTCAGGGAACCGAGGGGTCAGCATAGAAGCCTCTCTGATCCATTCCCTCTCCTGAGGGTAGTGATGTGTCTGACCCCCAAGATGCTAACTTAATGTAGGCAGGAGATGGACATGGGGAAGTGGGAGGCAAGGGTTAATTTCAGTGTTTCGGCACACAGTGGAATGAATATTGGCTGCATTGTGGGATGGAGGAGGATGGGCTTGAAACGTGGTAGAAATGTTCTTGGGTTGGAGCAGTGACTTTCCACTTTGAAGTCCACATAGTAGCTTGGGTAGATAACATCCAGGTATGAGCTGGGGGATAAAGACCCTGGGGAGGAGTTAAGCTTTGGAAGGAGAATAATTACCCAACTAAAAGCATTAAAAATAACCCACTTTGCTTTCCCAGGTTTGGCGTTAAAAGTATATGGCTTCGCGCTGGATAGACACTAAGGCAGCAGTTTCCAACCTTTTTGGCACCAGTGGGATGGTTTCAGGATGATTCAAGTACACATTCAAGTGCACAAAGTACATTTACTGTGCACTTTATCTCTATTATTATTATACCAGCTCCACCTCAGATCATCAGCATTAGAGCCCAGAGGTTGGGGACAACTGCTCTAAGGACTTTGAGGCACTGAAAGGTTTTATCAAAGGAGCTAAGAGAATGTTCTCATCTGTAAGATTTCTTTCCCTCCTGAAATGTTATATTTATTTCTCACTGATACAGCAGCATCTACTGATAACCAAGCATTGTGAATCTAAAGAAAGACAACAGAAATCACTCAGTACCCAACTCCCTGTAGGGTTTTGGTACATAATCTAGTCTCTTTTTGCTTTTGTAAAATAATGAGCCAGGATGATGTAGTTCGGTAATTTGTAATTTTCATCATTTCCTTTGGACATTGTAAAAGAGGGGAAGCTGTTGTTTCTCTGCATGGGATGGTTGCAGATGGGGGATGCTCAATGACAAAGGGATGGCAAAGATGACCGCTCTGTGCCCTGGCAGACCAGGAATGGAGGGTTGAACTCATTTTTTTTTTTTTTTTTACTCACATGTTAGCTGAGAGGTGTTGCTGGGAGCCAGGAAGACTGACAACGGCTGTGGAATGTCGTGGGGAGGCAGGTACAGGGTGATAGGTGCTGACCTGCAGAAACAGCAAACATTAGGAGCCGGACCCACAGCAGAGCTGCTACATTCTGATGCAACTAAAAACCAACAGGCACGCCCAGCACCACCCATCATGTATCTTTTTCTCTGTGGTTTGTGGTTGTGGGCAGAGGAGAGTGGTGGTGAATTGGTTTATGGTCTGTTGGGGTGGTATCCCAGGGTCACATTCCAAAAGCATGCTCAGATAAGGTTTGGGATGAAGGCCCGTTCAATTTACAGACAACAGAGCACTGTCAGGCTCTTCCTTATGTTCCCCCAGCCCCTCTCCACCCATTTCCTAGTGCACTCACCTCCCTCTAAGAAAACCTGTTCTCGAAAAATGATATGATGGCTAATGTTGAGAACACTCGCCAGGCAGTTTTAAGTGCTTCGTAAGTATCAGCTAGTTTAATCCTTATTAAAGGAACTATTATCATCCCTATTTTTGGATGAGAAACTGAGGGAAAGAGAAAAATCACTCAACTAGAATGAACCAACACTTAAAACCAGGTACTCCAGGTCCTGAGCCCATACTCTCACTAATGTTAGTATTAACACACACACACACACACACACACACACACAGAGGTTTATCCTGTGACTTGGTGATGGTGAATCTGCAACCTCTTCACTTTTCCAGGCTGAAAGAGGGACCAAAAATTCTAAAAGCATCTGGAAACTGCCAACTATCCTGAGGCTTCTCTTATTATCTAATGTCTTACCTTGCTTATTTTCTTCTCAGCACATATCATAGACTGTGATTGTTTCCTTGTTTATTTACTGACCATCCCCCATCACTACTACAAGTTCATGAGGAAGGGACTATGTCTTGTTTATCTTTGTGTTTCTTATATGCTTAATATGTTACTTGTAACTTAATGAATGAAAACATCTTTCTACCCACTACACCAAATATTAATGAAATCTCAACTATCTCCATGCCATCCAGAGTAAACACATTCAACCAGTCTTCAGTTATCTACCTTTAAGTGATGGTAACTACATATATGTGCTTTTTAGGACTGTGCTTTGTGGGTACAACTATTATTTGCAGAATGTGTGTTTGAGCAGTTGTGAATCCATTACTGAGTATGTATGTACAAGTGTGTATGTTTATTCAGAACCTGTGACAATTGTATGTACATGTTTGATGGCACTGGTCTATTGTATGTCTTATTGTGTTCATGCATGTGGGTCAGATAAGCATGTATGCTATGTGTGATATATGTATGTATGGTTGTGAATGTCTATATGGAATTCTGTATATATGTCTATGAACTCTAGACATGTGTGCAAGAAGGCATGGAAATAGTTTTGTGTATGTGTCTGTGTCAATGACTGTATAAATGTATGTATGGCTGTGTATGTATGTGTGATGTTTCAATTCAGTTATAGGATCAGAAAACCATTCCAGTTAGATAGTAAGAAGGGTTGGCAAGAGTATGCTGCTGCTGCTAAGTCGCTTCAGTCGTGTCCGACTCTGTGCAACCCCATAGACGGCAGCCCACCAGGCTCCCCCGTCCCTGGGATTCTCCAGGCAAGAACACTGGAGTGGGTTGCCATCCCCCTCTCCAATGCATGAAAATGAAAAGTGAAAGTGAAGTCATTCAGTCGTGTCTGACCCTCAGCGACCCCATGGACTATAGCCCACCAGGCTCATCCATCCATGGGATTTTCCAGGCAAGAGTACTGGAGTGGGGTGCCATTGCTTCTCCGTGGCAAGAGTATAGAGAAATCTAAACCCTCATACAGTGTTGGTGGAAATGTAAAATGGTTCCAGCTCTTTGGAAAATAGTTTTGCAGCCCTTCAGATAACTATAGAGTTACCATATGATTTGCTAAGTCTGACATCCAAGAGAAATGAAAACATACATCCACGCTATAGCTTGTATGTGAATTTTACAGCAATATTGTTTATAAAAGACAAAAGGTGGAAATAACCTAAATGTCTACTGGTTGAAGAATGAATAAAGAAAACATGGTATATCTATACAGTGGAATAATATTTTACAGTGGAATATTATTCAACCACAAAAGAAATAAAGTATTGATATATGCCATAACATGGATAAACTGTGAAAACAGTATGCTGATTGAAAAAAGCAAGACACAAGAAACATTACATAGTTCTATTTACATATCTTAAATGAGTTAAATGTAAAATATATTTTATGGCATGTAAAATATGATATTGTATATAAAATATAGTTTAATAAGCTTTTTTAAAAGTCCCAAACCATATGATTCTCTTGATAGATGTATGAAAAGCTTTTTATAAAGTTTGACATCATTATGGTAAAAACTCTCCAGAGAGCAGGCATAGAAGGAACATACCTCAACATAATAAAGGCCAGATATGACAAACCCACAGCTAGCATCATATTTAATGGTGAAAAGCTGGAAGTATTTTCTCTAAGATCAAGAATAAGACAAGGAGGTCCATTCTCACCACTTCTGTTCAACACAGTTTTGGCAGCCCTAGCCACAGCAACCAGAGGAAAAAAGAAATAAAAGGAATCCATATTGGAAAGGAAGAAGTGAAACGTACTGTCTGCAGGTGACATGATACCATACATGGAAAATCCTGAAGATACCACTAGAAAAACTACTATAGCTCAGAGCTCAATGAAAGATCGGAAGAAGAAATTTAGGAAAAAGTCCAACTTGGTGGGGAATCAATATTATTAAAATGACCACACTACCTAAAGTAACCCACAATTTCACTGCAATCCCTATCAAAATATCAAAGGAATTTTTTTTAACAGACCTAAAATAATTTAAAAATCTGTTTGGAAACACAAAAGACTCCAAATAGCCAAAACAATCTTGAGAAAGAACAACAGAGTTGGAGGGATGACAATGCTTGACCTCAGATTACAGTACAAAGTTACAGTAAAAAAAAAAATGGTACTGGCACAAAAACAGACACATAGATCAATGGAACAGGTTCGAGAGCCCAGAAATCTATGTACCTATATTCAATTAGTCTATGACAAAATCAAGAATATACAATGGAGAAAAGACAGCCTTTTCAATAAATGATGCTGAGAAAACTGGACAGCTACATGTAAAAGAAATTAGAACATTGTCAAATACCATGTACAAAAATAAATTCAAAAAGGATTAAAGACTTAAATGTAACACTGGATATGATAAAACTTAAAGTATAGACAGAAAACTCTTTGATATAAATTGTAGCAATCTTTTTGGATCTGTCTCCTAAAGTAAAGGAAATAAAAGCAAAAATAAACAAGTGGGACCTAGTTAAAGTTTTCGCACAGCAAAGGTAACCATTGACAAAATAAAGACAGCCTACTGAATGGGAGAAGGTATCAGTAAATTATATGACCAGTAAGAGATTAATATTCAACATATATAAATATCCCACACAACTCAACATTAAAAAACAAAATGATATGATTTAAAAATGGACAGAAGAATGGAATCGACATTAAATGCAATGGTAAATGGGCACATGAAAAGGTGCTCAATGCTGCTAATCATTAGGGAGATGCAAATCAAAACCACAATAACATATCACCCCATACCAGCCAGAATGGATGACTATCATCAAAATGAACACAAATAATAAATGTTGGTGAGAACATAAAGAAAAGGAAACCCTCATACACTGTTGGTGGGAATGTAAACTGGTGAAGCCACTGTGGAAAACAGTATGGAAGTTTCTGTTTTTAAATTTTTAAAATTTTAATAAAAAAAAAATTAAAAATAGAACTACCATATGACCCAGAAATTTGACTCCTGAGTGCATGTCCCAAAAAACCAAAACCATTAATTTGAAAAGATACATGCACCCTAATGCTTACAGCAGCATATTTTACAATTGCCAAGATATGGAAGCAATGTAAGTGTACATCAACAGATGAATGGATAATGAAGATATGGTACATATACACACACAATGGACTATTACTCAGCCATAAAAAAGAACAAAATTTTGCTATTTGCAGCAACATAGATGGACTTGGAGGGCATTATGCTAAGTGAAATAAGAAAGAGAAAGACAAATACTGTATGATATTACTTAATACTCTTTTGCCTGTATAACTCTATTATCCAAATCTCATCACTGCTACTGCTTTCTTGTGATTTTTTTGGGGGAAAATGTATGTATGCATATACCAACATCATATATCTATACCTGTTTATTTTTTAATTTATAGAAAAATGCCACATTATGGACACTATTCTATTGCTTTTTCCTTGTATTAATACATTTTTAAGATTTGGGGGGCTTCCCTGGTTTCTCATTGGTAAAGAATCTGCCTGTAGCACAGGAGATGTGGAAGATCCCCTGGAGAAGGAAATTGCAAACCTACTCCAGTATTGTTGCCTGGAAAATCCTATGGACAGAGGAGCCTGGTAGGTGACAGCCCATGGGGTTGCAAAAGAGTTGGGACATGACTTGATGACTAACAACAACAGTAAATAGTGGAATCTAAAAAATACAACAAACTAGTGAATATATCAAAAAGAGAGCAGACTCACAGATACAGAGAACAAACTTGGGGCGACCAGTGTGAAGAGTGGGGAGGGACAATATAGGAGTCGGGAAGTGGGAGGTATAAGTTATTGTGGTATAAGATAGTCTACAAGGATGTATTTACAACATGGGGATATAGCCAATATTTTGTAATAACTGTAAGTGGAATGTGACCTTTAAAATTTTATTTAAAAACCCCAGACCATTCCTTGGTCATCCATCTGAAAGTCTCTAATACTTCATAAAGTGTTGTGAACTTTGCAATCAAACATTGTCATACTGGTTCCCTCAAACAAGCTGCCAGCTTTGGGCTAGGCTGCTCCTCCCCTGCGACTGGGCAAGATATAATCCTTCTGGGATTGGGAGATATGCCAAGGGAGAGCCTCGTTATGTGAACAACTAATCTTATGTTTGTGAAGGCTGTTGGATCACTGATTAAGCAGGATGAACTTCACATAACACCTGTGACTTTCCATTGTTATGCTTGAGTAAAAAGTCCTACCATCCATAAGCACTATTAATCATTTAGGGAGGAGGAAGATGCCAAAATGCAAAGAAAACCATTCTTCCATTATACCTAAAGAAGTTATCTTTTTACTTCTCTAGGTCTTCAGCTGGAGAGATGGGTATTTCGCTCCTACTTGGAACAGGGAAACCTGCCAGAACTGAAATCACTGGGTTTGTGTTGGATTTCTTTCTAAGGTGATACGGGAGGGGAGGCCAGATTTTCAGTTTGAGGTGTCAGGGAGGAGAAGGGAAAATACAAATGGGGAAGGAGAAGGAGGGAGAGAGGGAGATGGTGGACAGCTCTGAGTGGGGCAGAGAGTCAGAAACCGGGACAAAGACACATGAGGGAGGGGAGGCCAGATTTTCAGTTTGAGGTGTCAGGGAGGAGAAGGGAAAATACAAATGGGGAAGGAGAAGGAGGGAGAGAGGGAGATGGTGGACAGCTCTGAGTGGGGCAGAGAGTCAGAAACCGGGACAAAGACACATGGGGAAAGAGAAAGGTCCAGGGGGTAGAGGAAGGAAGAGGAAAGGGGGGATTAAGACTGGGGAAACTCCTATAACTCACTCAGAAGACAACTAAAAGATGGGCAAAGGGACTTCCCTGGTGGCCCAGTGGTTAACCCCTCTCGCAATGCAAGAAATGTGGTCCTGATCCCTGGTTGGGGAACTAAGACCCACATGCCACGGAGCAACTGAGCCCATGGGCTGCAACTACTGAGCTGGCATGCCACAACCAGAGAGCCCATTCGATGCAATGAAAGATTCTGCATGATACAACGAAGACTTTACATGCCCACAACTAAGACCTGCTGCAGCCAAATGAATTTTTTAAAATGGGCAAAGGACATCACAAAAGAAGATAATATCAAGTAGCTAGTAAGCACATGGAAAAATGTTCAACATCAACAATAATCAGGAAAATGCAAATTAAAACCATGAGATACTACTATACACCTATGAGAATGGCTGAAATTAAAAAGACTGACCATACCAAGTGTCAGTGAGGATGTGGAACAACTAGAATTCTTATCTGCTCCTGGTGGGTACCACAGGACAATGAATTGGCCATTGTTATTAAAGTAAAACATATTTGTTGAAGTTGTGAAGTTGCTCAGTCGTGTCTTGACTCTTTGCAACCCCATGGACTGTAGCCTACCAGGCTTCTCCGTCCATGGGATTTTCCAGGCGAGAATACTGGAGTGGGTTACCATTTCCTTCTCCAGGGGATCTTCCCAACCCAGGGATCGAACCCGGGTCTCCCGCATTGGAGGCAGACACTTTAACCTCTGAGCCACCAGGGAAGCCCCACACTGCAATCCTACTCACCGGTTTTTACTTAAGAGAAATGCAAACTTAGGTCCATACAAAGGATAGAGGAAGGAAGAAGAAAGGGGAGATTAAGACTGGGGAAACTCTTATAACTCATTCAGAAGACAAATAACCCAACTAAAAGATGGGCTAAAGGGACTTCCCTGGTAGTCCAATGGTTAAGAATCCATCTTGCAATGCAAGAAATGTGGTCCTGATCCCTGGTTGGGGAACTAAGACCCACATCCCATGGAGCAACTTGTACAGGAATGTTCATAGCAACTTTGTTTTAGCCAGAAGCTGAAAACAACCCGAATGCCAATCAACTGGTGAATGAACAAACTGTGGTACAAACACAATGGAAAACCCCTCAGCAATACATGCAATGATGTGGATGAATCTTAACATCATCCTAAGTAAAAGCAGCAGGACACACAAAACTACATATTCTGTAGTGACGGGTTAAGAATTGCCAAGAGCCAGGGATGGAGAGAGACGATTCATTGCAAAGGGACACAAGCAAACTTTTGAGGGTGATAGAAAGATTCTGTACCTCGGTTTCAGTAGTCATCACATGCCGTTTAACATCTGCCAAGTCATTGAGCTGTATACTTAAAATCGTTGAACTTTATTGTATGTAACTATAACTCAATAAAGCTGTTAAAAAATATGACTATATTATCTAGCTTGCAGGAAGTGACCTTAGCTTGACCCAGCCCAAACGCTGGAATTAGTCAGCAAAGGATATAGGGGCGACAGGTTAACCTAACAGTGGGCTCGTGATCCTCATATGTTAGGGGGCCACCTGAAAATGGGAAAAATCAAATGTGGATCCCTAGGGATCAGACAGAGGTTCCATCAGTAAGGTGAAAACAAAAATGAGTGAATGAATGGAGTAAGAGCAAGATAAAGCCAGGGAGGAAGGACAGCTAGGACAAGACAGACGAGGGCCCCACCCGGTGACAAGGCAGCCGGGTAGATGGCCTGCTTCTGAGGAAGGCAGGTCTGTTCCTGTCAGTGGTATTCAAGACACAGGCCCAGCCTGTCTGAAGGAAAGGGCCTCTCGTGGGTGGGTGGTTTCCTGAGGTCACCTATGACCTCAGGTCCCCGTGCCACAAAGGGTTTGTGAGCCACCTTTGTGGTCTGCTAGGCTCTGGTGCTTCCTGGGGTAGGACCCGGGGATCTGAGCAGGATGGGAGAAAATGCTGGTATTCGAGAATGTGGGTGGGAATTTCTGCAATGATCTAAAAGCATTTTTTCCTCCTTTTGAAGGAAGTGATTCATTGAAAAGAAGTCTTTATCAGGAGCAGAGGAATGCACAGCTGTGTGGCCTCTGGGCGAGGTGTTAAGTAAGGGAGGAGAGGGGGCCTGGGCCTGGCGGCAGCTGCTGCAACATTCCACTGGCCCTGGCCTCCCAGATCTGGGACTCAGCACCCTCGCCCAGGCCTTTGGAGGCAGCTCTAGCCTACTAAGGCATTTGACTCTGCGTCTCGAGCATTTTCTAGCATATGTGATCTTGGGCAAGGATCAAATTCTGTGACTGCTCCATTTCCTCAAATGTAAAATGGGGGCAATAATGGTATTTCTCTCCTAGAGCTGTTATGAGGATTGAATAAAAGAACTCATGTGTGTTATTTAGCACAGTGTAAGTGCTCAATCACTTCAGCTCAGTTCAGTTGCTCAGTCGTGTCCGACTCTTTGCGACCCATGAATCACAGCACGCCAGGCCTCCCTGTCCATCACCAACTCCCAGGGTTCACTCAAAGTCATGTCCATCGAGTTGGTGATGCCATCCAGACATCTCAACCTCTGTCATCCCCTTCTCCTCCTGCCCCCAGTCCCTCCCAGCATCAGGGTCTTTTCCAATGAGTCAACTCTTTGCATGAGGTGGCCAAAGTACATATTGCTTATTTAAAAAATTTTTTTTTATTCAAACAGTTGATTTACAATGCTGTGTTAGTTTCAGGTATACAGCAAAGCGATTCAGTCATGTGTTAGTCACTCAGTTGTGTCTGACTCTTTGTGACTCCATGGACTGTAGCCCGCCAGGCTCCTCTGTCTATGGGATTCTCCAGGCAGAAATACTGGAGTGGGTTCCCATTCCCTTTTTCATGGTATCTTCCCAACCCAGGGATTGAACAGGGGTCTCCTGCATTGCAGGCAGATTCTTTACTCTCTGAGCCATCAGGGAATCTCTACCCAGTTATGCTGCTACTGCTGCTGCTAAGTCGCTTCAGTTGTGTCCGACTCTGTGCGACCCCATGGACTGCAGCCCACCAGGCTCCCCCATCCCTGGGACTCTCCAGGCAAGAACACTGGAGTGGGTTGCCATTGCCTTCTCCAATGCATGAAAGTGAAAAGTGAAAGGGAAGTTGCTCAGTCGTGTCCCACTCTTAGCGACCCCATGGACTGCAGCCCACCAGGCTCCTCCGTCCATGGGATTTTCCAGGCAAGAGTACTGGAGTGGGTGCCATTGCCTTCTCCATGTCCAGATATATACAGATATAACTATATACAGATAAAAACACACGTGTGCGTGTGCTCAGTCACTAAGCTGTGTTTGACTCTTAGCGACCACATGGACTGTCGCCTGCCAGGCTCCTCTGTCTATGGGATTTTCCAGGCAAAAATTCTAGAGTGGGTTGTCATTTCCTCCTCCAGGGGATCTTCCCTACACAGGGATTGAACCCACATCTCCTGCGTCTCCTTCATTGGCAGGCAGAGTCTTTACCACTGTGCCACCTAGAAGTATTCTTTAAAATTCTCTTCCATTATAGGTCATTACAAGATGTTGTATAGAGTTCCTTGTTCTATACAGTGGGTCCTTGTTTTCTGTTTTATATATAGTAGGGTGTATACTTTAATTAAATATTACTTATTTTGGTCTACTAAGAGATTAGCTGCTGTGCAGGGTGTGGGTGGTGTGGGTGGAGCACCTTCTTTTATGTGACAGCCCTGCAAGGTCTTGGACTGAGAGCAGGACCCAAGAATGAGGTGGGGATGGAAGTAAGCAGGCCTCCTCTCTTCTCTTCTAGAGGAGCTTTCAGGTCCCTGGCTTTCCAAAATATGTTTGCTGTCCCCCAGTCCCACTCCTGCTGTGGTACTCAGCTGTCTCTTCCGGGGTGCATGCCTCTCAGGAGCTTGAAGGGCATGGGGTGCTGTCCTCCTCAACAGAGCATGAGCCAGCCCCTGTGGTCCAGCATCTCAGGACGCCCAGGAATGAACAAGGGCCTGAACCTATGGAGTGTTCACTCAGGGCTGGAAGAAGGGCTGCCTTTTAGAGAAAGAAAATTAAGCTTTGTATGGTAGTTTCTATACCACCACTATCGATAATCTAGAGTTGACCATTGAACTTTATAGAGTTAAAAATTCATTCTATTCTTCTATTACGAGAGACTTGAGCCATATTCAGCAGTTGCAGTGTGTGGGCCATACTTGGTCCTCAGCACTGGAGCTAATGGAACAACCAAGACACACAGAGTTCCTTCCTCAGGTGGACCTCACCTAGTATACCGGGAAAGGAACTTAAACCCACAGTTACATAAGCACATGTTGGCATGGGGGATAGGGTGGGGCTCAAAGTGCTCTGGGAGCTGCTGGGAGAGGCTTGCCTTGATCTCCAAGAGGTATTTCACTCACACGCTGCGATTCCAACACTAACTCGTGATACACAGGCCTCATTTTTGTCATCCTCATTTCTACAGATAAGCGGAGATGGAAAGATTATGTGGTTTTCAGGTCAGCAAGTGGTGGTTAAGTTGACACCAGGAGCCCTTTTAAGTGCTTGACCAAGGTTAGCACTTTGGGCTTCTCTTGTGGCTTAGCTGGTAAAGAATCCACCCGCAATGAGGGAGACCTGGGTTTGATCCCTGGGTTGGGAAGATCCCCTGGAGAAGGGAAAGGCTACCCACTCCAGTATTCTGGCCTGGAGAATTCCACGGACTATTCCATGGGGTCGCAAAGAGTCAGACACAACTAAGCAGCTTTCACTTTCAAGGTTAGCACTTAACTCCATGTGCCTAGAGAGCTGACGTCTGTGAGGCATGCGTGGGTATCCCAGGAAAGGCCTTCTAGCTAAATTCAGCATTGTTTTTTTTAAGAAAAATGNCTGGAGAAGGGAAAGGCTACCCACTCCAGTATTCTGGCCTGGAGAATTCCACGGACTATTCCATGGGGTCGCAAAGAGTCAGACACAACTAAGCAGCTTTCACTTTCAAGGTTAGCACTTAACTCCATGTGCCTAGAGAGCTGACGTCTGTGAGGCATGCGTGGGTATCCCAGGAAAGGCCTTCTAGCTAAATTCAGCATTGTTTTTTTTAAGAAAAATGATTGTATTTATTTATTTATCGGCTATGCTGAGTCTTCATTGCCATGTGGGCTCTTCTCCAGTTGTGGCAAACAGGGGCTACTGTCCGGTTGTGGAGCGCGGGCCCTGGTCTCAGTGGCTTCTCTTGTTGAGCACAGGCCCTGGAGCACGAGTGTGTCAGTCGTTGCAGCACGTAAGCGCAATACTTGCGGCTCTCAGGCTCTAGAACACAGGCTCAGAAGTTGTGGCGCATGGGCTTATTTCCTCTGTGGCATGTGGGGTCTTCTCAGACCAGGGATTGAATCTGGATCTCCTGAATTGGTAAGAGTATTCTTTACCACTGAGCCGCCAGGGAAGCCCTCAAATTCTGTTTTTAGGGCCACAGGGATGCCACGCTCCTGAAGCCCTCAGAGTTCTGTTCCTAGGGCCACAGGGATGCCACGCTCCTGAAGCCCTCAGAGTTCTGTTCCTAGGGCCACAGGGATGCCA
>SJYX01009029.1:199571-382171 GCA_006410675.1 Oreotragus oreotragus
CTGTTGCTTCCTGACCTGCATACAGATTTCTCAAGAGGCAGGTTAGGTGGTCTGGTATTCCCATCTCTTTCAGAATTTTCCACAGTTTATTGTGATCCACACAGTCAAAGGCTTTGGCATAGTCAATCAAGCAGAAATAGATGTTTTTCTGGAACTCTCTTGCTTTTTCCATGATCCAGCGGATGTTGGCAATTTGATCTCTGGTTCCTCTGCCTGTTCTAAAACCAGCTTGAACATCAGGGAGTTCACGGTTCACATATTGCTGAAGCCTGGCTTGGAGAATTTTGAGCATTACTTTACTAGCGTGTGAGATGAGTGCAATTGTGCGGTAGTTTGAGCATTCTTTGGCATTGCCTTTCTTTGGAATTGGAATGAATAGTGTTTATTTTATGTTTATTTTAGAGTATGGTAATGATGTTAGACAAAAAGCAGATTCAAGCGATTTTCTTTTTGAGTTCAAAATGGGTTGTAAAGTAGCAGAGACAACTCGCAAAATCAACAACGCAGTTGGTCCAGGAACTGTTAATGAATGTACAGTGCAGTGGTGGTTCAAGAAGTTTTGCAAAGAAGACAAGAGCTTTGAAGATGAGGAGCACAGTGGCTGGCCATCAAAAATTGATAATAATTGAGAGCAATCATTGAAGCCGGTCCTCTAACATCTCCATGAGAAGTTCTTGAAGAACTCAACGTTGACCATTCTATGGTCATTAGGCACTTGCAGCATATTGGAAAAGCGAAAAAGTTCGATATGTCGGTGCCTCATGAGCTGACTACAAATCAAAAAGCTACCGTTTTGAAGTGTCGTATTCTTTTATTCTATGCAACAACAATGAACCATTTCTAGATCGAGTTGTGACGTGTGCTGAAAAGTGGATTTTATATATAACAACCGGCGATGACCAGCTCAGTTGCTGGACTGAGAAGCAGCTCCAAAGAGCTTCCGAAAGCCAAATTCGCACCAAAGACAAGGTCATGGTCACTGTTTGGTGGTCGGCTTCCCGTCTGATCCACTACAGCTTTCTGAATCCCTGTGAGCCATTATATCTGAGAAGTATATGAAATATACTTCAGGTTGATGAAATAGACCGAAAACTGCACTGCCTGCCGCTGGCATTAGTTGACAGAAAGGGCCCAATTCTTCCCCACAACAACAGGCAACCGCATGTTGCACAACCAACACTTCAAAAGTTGGATGACTTGGGCTACAGAGTTTTGTCTCATCCACCATATTCATCTGTGAAAGTGTTAGTCACTCAGTCCTGTCAGACTCTTTGTGACCCCATAAACTGTAGCACACCAGGCTCCTCTGTCCATACACTATGCATAGAAATGTGTATATGATTTTTTTGTTATTTAAAAAAGAATAAGAAAACTAACATCTGCATACACCATCACCCAACTCACAAAACCGAGTAAAAACAGGAATTGAACACTGTGCTTAGAGGCCCTCTGCATATTCCTCTATAATCAGATCTCTTCCCTCCTCCCAGAACTGACAATGCAGAAACTTAGCTAATGGTTCCAGCACTTTTCTATACAACTTTTAGCATGCTGGAATACATCCCTAAACCATATGTTGTTGAGGTTTGCCTGTTTTTCTGAACACAGGGGATATGGACGCACATCGCGTGTGTTCTTCTGTGACTTGCGTTTTTCTGCTTTAGGTTTTTGTGGTTGGTTTTCACTGCTGTCCCATATTTTATCATATGCACCTACCACCATCTAATCATCCTATCATTTATGTGTTATTTGAGTGATTTTCAGTTCAGGACTGTCCTGAATGATGTTGCTAGGAACATTCTTGTGTATGCCCCCTGTGCCCACGTACAAGAGTTCCCTTAGGATCTATGCCTGTGTGTAGAATTGATGGGCTGTATAGGAGCCTGCTCAGTTTTATTAGGCAATAACAAACTGGTTCCCAGAGTGGCTGTAACAATTTACACCTCCACCAGCAGTGAATGACAATTCCTGTTACCTCAGTGTGTGGGAATGCTGAGCTTTTTAATACCTGTCTGTGGTGGGTGTGAAATGATATCTCATTGTGGTTTCAAATGAATTTCTCTGAGTACTAATGAGCTTGGATTCCTTTTTGAATCCATTCTTGTTTCTTATATGAAATGCCTGTTCATTTTCTTTGTCTATTTTCCCCTTCTCTTGAGTTATTTTCTTATTAAGTTAGAGTTCTAATATTTTGGATATGAATTTTTTGTAGCTTGCATGTTTTTACTCTGTGGTGTCCTTTGAAGAGCTGAAGTTTTTATTTTTAATAGAGTCAAATTTACAATATATTCCCTTATGGTTTATACTTTTGAAGAATCTTGAATACGATTTTTTTATCCCAAGGTCATAAAGATATACTTCTATATTGTCTTCTAAAAGTTTTATAGTTTTGTCTTTCCCATTTAAGTCTTTAACCCACCTGGAATTGATTTTTTGACAAGGGAGGAATCCAATTTCATCTTTTTCCACATGGATACCCAATTAACCCAGCACCATAGTTCATTCTTCCCTTCTGATCTGCAAAGCCTGCTCTGTCATAAATCAGTCTTCATGCTGTATCTGTTTCTACGTTCTCCAGTATGTTCCACTGGTTTAAGAGAATTTTTATGCTAAATCCAGGCCATCTTAATTACTATAGATTTAAAATAAAATTTGATATCTGATAGTGTAGGTCCCATTCTTCATCCTAAACAAATTCCATCTTCTTTCTTAGAAGTATCTTGGTCATTGACTTTTTGTCTTTCCATTTGAATTTTAGAAACACCTTTTGAGTTCCACACAAAGAACCCACTGGGATTGTAAAAAAATTTGGGGAGTATCAACATCCTAAAAACCGTGAGTCCTTTTATCCAAGAGCATAAATCTTCATTTATTTAGGTCTTCTTTACAATTTTATTTAAGTATAGCTGATTTACAATCTTGTGTTACTTTCTGCTGTTTAGCAAAGTGACAGTTATACATATATGCATTCTTTTTCATATTCTTTTCCATTATTATCACAGAATATCAAATATATTATAGTTCCCAGTGCTATACAGTAGGACCTTGTTGTTTATCTGTTCTGTATTTTGCACTGGCTAATCTCAAACTCCCAGTCCTTCCCTCCCCCAACCTTCTTTAGGTCTTAATGTCTTTTGGTAAAGTTTTATACATTTTCTCCAAAAAGGGTCTGCATATGTTTTGTTGGACTTATAAACTGAGTTGTTATGGTAAATGATATATATCTTTTTAAAAAAAATTATTTTTCTGTATTTTTCTTTTTAAAATACAGAAATGCAGTGAACTTTTTTTGTACTGATTTGTATGTAGTAACTTTGCTAAGTTCTTATTTATTCCTAATACACTTTTCTAGACTGTTTTGAATTTTCTATATAGACAATAATATCATCTACAAATAATGACAGCTATGTTTCTTCTTTTCAAATATTTAGCCTTTTACTTTTTTTCCCTATCTTCCTTCCTATCTTTTGTTTTTTCCAGGTGCTCTGGGAGGGCCTGTGTTGAACTGAAACATAATGGACATTTTATTCTTTTTCCTAATCTTACAGAGAATGCCTTCAACATTTTACCATTATGTATGATATTTGCTGTAGACTATATAAATTCCATTTATCATGTTCTCTTTTACTTCTAGCTTGCTAAGATTTTTAAAATATGCATAATGAATAGCTATAGAAATTTTATCAAACCCTTTTCTATATCTATTGAAAAGATCTTTTTTTCCCTTTAATTTGTTAATGAGATAGATTATACCAATTAATTTTGTAACATTAAACCCCTAACCCTTCAGTCTATGGAAAACGCTAACTTAATCATGGTATATTCTATTTCCAGACATTTTTGGGTTTGCTTTGCTAATAGACACTTGAGGGGTTTTGCATCTATATTTATGAGTTAGGTAAAACTCAAATTTTCCTTTCTTATGTTGTTGTTTTCTGGTTTTTGAAATTATGAATATCTCAGCCTCATGAGATGAGTTGGGATATATTTTCTTTTCTTCCCTTCTTTAGAAGAGTTTGTAAAAAGTAAAACTATCCCCTCCTTGAAAGTGTGAAAAAACTCACATGTAAACCTGTCTGGGCCTGGGGTTTTCTTTGTGGGAAGATTTTAAATTTCTTTAATGGTTATAATACGATTCTAGAGGGTTGCCAAGAGCTATGTCCCAGATGTAAAATATTTTTCATAAACCTTGTTTGCTGAAGATAAATTCCTGCTTAATTTATTTGCCCACTGGCCTCTGCCAGGGCTTCCCTTGTGGCTCAGCTGGTAAAGAATCTGCCTGCAATGTGGGAGACCTGGGTTTGATCCCTGGGTTGGGAAGATCCCCTGCAGAAGGGAAAGGTGACCCACTCCAGTATTCTGGCTTACCGAATTCCATGGACTGTATAGTCCATGAGGTCGCAAAGAGTCGGACATGACTGAGCAACTTTCACTTTCACTGGCCTCTGCTCGGGAGAAATGTGGTATTGGAATATCTGTAAAGAAGCTTGGAAAACCACAGCTGATGTGGTCCCCCTCACTGTCAGTTCAAGCCCTTAGCATCTCCAGGGTACCACCTCATTACTCAAGAAGAACCCCATGGGGACAGTCACTGATTCGGTGGATTTCTGTATAACTCCTTGAGACACGATGAAGCTATAGCTAAGAGAATGGACTTTAGGGCTGTCTGAACTGAGTTTTAAAGTCGGCAGTCTAACAGACTGTATGAGGCTCAGACATATTTCCTCCCAGCCTTAGTGTCCTCATCTATAAAAAGGGGCAATAACAGTACCTACGTCATCAGATTCTCATAAGGATTCAATTGGAACATGCATGCAAAGTACTTTGCACAATGTTGGGCTCATATGAAAAACCTGCCAAACTGTAACATTGCTACTATTATGAGAAGGGAGACATGCAAAGCAGATGTGTCAGAAGAAGCAGAAGACAGGACTTTGTCTATGTTGGAAGGTGCCAGGGACTGAGGAGTGGGAGGTAGAGTGGGGAGGGAGAATGGGGAGTTAGTTTCTAATGGGGACAGTTTCAGTTTAGGAAGGTAAAAAATTTGGGGGATAGATGATGGTGAGATTTGCATAATGGTGTGAATGTACTTGATGTCACTGAACTGTACAGTTAAATATGGTTAAAACAGTATGTTTCCTTTTATGTGACTCTTACCCCTTTACCACCATAAAAAACATCAAAAAAGAAGAAGAAAATAAGACTTTCTCAATGAGAATGGATTTTAAGGAGGAAATATTCTTTCTCTGGGACTCAAGGGCCAGCTTCAATAGTCCAGATTGCCTTTGAGAAAGACCCAGTAAGGGGTGACTAGCCTTGTACGTGGGACATGTATTCAGGAGTCCCTTTCCTGACACTGGACTGGGTGGTTCTCATACATGCTGAGGTTCCAGTGAAGGAGGGCTCTGGCACCTCTCCACAGCTGGACTTTGCATCGACCTCTTAAGAAAATGCAAAAACAACCTAGAGGGGTGGGATGGGGAGGGAGGTGGAGGAGAAATTCAAGAAGAGAGGGAACATATGTATATCTATGGCTGATTCATGTTGATGTATGGCAGAAACATCACAATATTGTAATTATCTTCCGATGAAAAATAAAATAAAATTTGAAACAAACAAAAAACCCCACACCTCAAACCAGAAAGGCAAAATCCTCTTTTTTAAGTTGAGTCCTCTATTTGGGCAAAGAATGTCCCCAGCTCCGCTACTCCCCCTTCCATTTTTGACCTCATGTCCTCCTGAGCCCAACAGCTTGCTGCCTGCAAGGCAGGATTTTAGTACCAAAGTGGAGTCTGATGACTTGAGTACCATCAGTGCCTTTTGAAATGCTGGGCTATACCAAAACCTTAATTACAACTCTTGCCCTCCTAGTCATAACAGTCCATTTGAAGAGGTAACTGCCTGGCAATAATTATAATAAAATCTTCTCACTGGGCTTCCTTAGGAGCTATAAAAATCTAAACAAGCAAAGTTCCTCTTGAGTCTGCTGTGGGTCCTCTCATGGCCTTTATTCACAGGAGATGCTTGTCAGGCATCTACTGAGTACCAAACTTTGTGCCGGGTCCTGGGGATGGATGACAAAGGCCACTGCTCACCAGGATAGCACAGACTGAATGAGAACTCTTCTGTCTGTCCTACACCTGGGTCCTGCCCTCACATCTTTCAAACAAGAGCATCCCAAAGAGGAGCAATTTCTGAATATCTAGAAAGTCACATGTTCACCCTGCCTCTGACACAGACACCATGTCTTAGAAAGTGGCTTTTTACGATGGAGAGAGTGGAGCAGACAGTTATTTGTTGAAATAAGTAAAAGAGGCCCACAAGGAGAGCTAGACGGAGGAAGCAGCAGACGAACACCAGTCAAAAGACAACCTGGCATCACTGTGCAAACGTGGGCTCTGAATGCAGACTTTCCTAGGCACAGCTCCCCACTTTATTACTCTCTCAGCATGTGACCCTGGCGAAGTCATTTTACCAGCCTGGCCCTAAATTCCCTCCTCTGTTTTAGGTGAGGTTGAATAGGATTTCCTCTAAGGATTGTCAGTGTTTATAGGTTTACTTTGGGGGACTCAGTTGGAGAAGGAAATTGAAGCAGGACTTAAAGGAAAGTTAATGGTTAAAAAAAAATTCCTTCTAAAGAATTTAGTGAAGGGAATTCCCTGGTGTTCTGGTGGTTAGGACTTGGTGCTTTCACTGCCAAGGGCCTGGGTTCAATCCCTGGTTGGGGAAATAGCATCCCACAAGTGGTGTGGTACAGCCGAAAGGAAAAAAAAAAAAAAAANAAGAGTCGGACATGACTGAGCAACTTTCACTTTCACTGGCCTCTGCTCGGGAGAAATGTGGTATTGGAATATCTGTAAAGAAGCTTGGAAAACCACAGCTGATGTGGTCCCCCTCACTGTCAGTTCAAGCCCTTAGCATCTCCAGGGTACCACCTCATTACTCAAGAAGAACCCCATGGGGACAGTCACTGATTCGGTGGATTTCTGTATAACTCCTTGAGACACGATGAAGCTATAGCTAAGAGAATGGACTTTAGGGCTGTCTGAACTGAGTTTTAAAGTCGGCAGTCTAACAGACTGTATGAGGCTCAGACATATTTCCTCCCAGCCTTAGTGTCCTCATCTATAAAAAGGGGCAATAACAGTACCTACGTCATCAGATTCTCATAAGGATTCAATTGGAACATGCATGCAAAGTACTTTGCACGATATTGGGCTCATATGAAAAACCTGCCAAACTGTAACATTGCTACTATTATGAGAAGGGAGACATGCAAAGCAGATGTGTGAGAAGAAGCAGAAGACAGGACTTTTTCTATGTTGGAAGGTGCCAGGGACTGAGGAGTGGGAGGTAGAGTGGGGAGGGAGAATGGGGAGTTAGTTTCTAATGGGGACAGTTTCAGTTTAGGAAGGTAAAAAATTTGGGGGATAGATGATGGTGAGATTTGCATAATGGTGTGAATGTACTTGATGTCACTGAACTGTACAGTTAAATATGGTTAAAACAGTATGTTTCCTTTTATGTGACTCTTACCCCTTTACCACCATAAAGAACATCAAAAAAGAAGAAGAAAATAAGACTTTCTCAATGAGAATGGATTTTAAGGAGGAAATATTCTTTCTCTGGGACTCAAGGGCCAGCTTCAATAGTCCAGATTGCCTTTGAGAAAGACCCAGTAAGGGGTGACTAGCCTTGTACGTGGGACATGTATTCAGGAGTCCCTTTCCTGACACTGGACTGGGTTGTTCTCATACATGCTGAGGTTCCAGTGAAGGAGGGCTCTGGCACCTCTCCACAGCTGGACTTTGCATCGACCTCTTAAGAAAATGCAAAAACAACCTAGAGGGGTGGGATGGGGAGGGAGGTGGAGGAGAAATTCAAGAAGAGAGGGAACATATGTATATCTATGGCTGATTCATGTTGATGTATGGCAGAAACATCACAATATTGTAATTATCTTCCGATGAAAAATAAAATAAAATTTGAAACAAACAAAAAACCCCACACCTCAAACCAGAAAGGCAAAATCCTCTTTTTTAAGTTGAGTCCTCTATTTGGGCAAAGAATGTCCCCAGCTCCGCTACTCCCCCTTCCATTTTTGACCTCATGTCCTCCTGAGCCCAACAGCTTGCTGCCTGCAAGGCAGGATTTTAGTACCAAAGTGGAGTCTGATGACTTGAGTACCATCAGTGCCTTTTGAAATGCTGGGCTATACCAAAACCTTAATTACAACTCTTGCCCTCCTAGTCATAACAGTCCATTTGAAGAGGTAACTGCCTGGCAATAATTATAATAAAATCTTCTCACTGGGCTTCCTTAGGAGCTATAAAAATCTAAACAAGCAAAGTTCCTCTTGAGTCTGCTGTGGGTCCTCTCATGGCCTTTATTCACAGGAGATGCTTGTCAGGCATCTACTGAGTACCAAACTTTGTGCCGGGTCCTGGGGATGGATGACAAAGGCCACTGCTCACCAGGATAGCACAGACTGAATGAGAACTCTTCTGTCTGTCCTACACCTGGGTCCTGCCCTCACATCTTTCAAACAAGAGCATCCCAAAGAGGAGCAATTTCTGAATATCTAGAAAGTCACATGTTCACCCTGCCTCTGACACAGACACCATGTCTTAGAAAGTGGCTTTTTACGATGGAGAGAGTGGAGCAGACAGTTATTTGTTGAAATAAGTAAAAGAGGCCCACAAGGAGAGCTAGACGGAGGAAGCAGCAGACGAACACCAGTCAAAAGACAACCTGGCATCACTGTGCAAACGTGGGCTCTGAATGCAGACTTTCCTAGGCACAGCTCCCCACTTTATTACTCTCTCAGCATGTGACCCTGGCGAAGTCATTTTACCAGCCTGGCCCTAAATTCCCTCCTCTGTTTTAGGTGAGGTTGAATAGGATTTCCTCTAAGGATTGTCAGTGTTTATAGGTTTACTTTGGGGGACTCAGTTGGAGAAGGAAATTGAAGCAGGACTTAAAGGAAAGTTAATGGTTAAAAAAAAATTCCTTCTAAAGAATTTAGTGAAGGGAATTCCCTGGTGTTCTGGTGGTTAGGACTTGGTGCTTTCACTGCCAAGGGCCTGGGTTCAATCCCTGGTTGGGGAAATAGCATCCCACAAGTGGTGTGGTACAGCCGAAAGGAAAAAAAAAAAAAAAATCACTGAGCCCAGGAATCATGTGACAATGTCAAGTTCTCTTGGCATCTTCAGAAAGCTAATTACTTGCCACATATCCGTTGTCTCATTATTTTAAAAATTTCTCAAAGGATATCATAGCAACCCTAATGGATATTTTTAAGAAGAGAAAAAAGTTAATCACTCACTACCCCTCCACGTTATTGAAGTAGTTGTCTTTGCTACTTATGAGTAAAGTCCCCTTAGTAAATGAAGGGTTTACAATCTTAGAAACGATAGGATCTAGAGCTGTCATGGTACCCTGGAACACTGCCTGATGTATTTTGGTTGACAAGTCTGCATTCCTCTTCTGGATTATTGTTACAAGAGACACTTGGGAGACCTCTGATGTGGTTGTCACCTAACAATTTTTCCTTCCCATGGGGTTGATAGAATGTGGTTGTAAAGTCTACCAAGAGCCAGAGGTCCTTTCTTGAGACAAGCTCAGGAACCTACAGTGAGTGAAAAGAACATGTAGGATTTCCAGAGCAGGAACCTATAGCCCCTTTCTGGACTGCGTGCTTGTTGGCTTTATAGGATTCTGTAGAAATCAGGAGAAACTTGTCTACTACAAGTTTAATACTACTTGTCAACTTAGATATCAGTAGTTCTGGTCGTCTGCCCAGAGGGCTTAGTCTGTGGTGCCTCCACTGACTTTGGCGCAATTCTGTGTTCTGAATGGACCACACCAGCGTATAACCCCAGGCTGTTTGCACAACTGGTGGACCTCACCTTTCAGGGCACTGCATCCGACAGGAAATAAAGGGAGAGCACAACCTTTCAGACAAATTCCATTTCCAGGTATCATATTTTCATCTCATTGTGGTTGGAAGGAATGAAATCATGGACTTGCACTAAGAAGGAGGCCCTTGCTTAGAACAACTGTCAACTTATTGGTTTTCTCAGCCTGTAGAACAGTGGCTTAGCACTCAGTAAATGTCTGCTGAGGCTTACAGAAAGGTCCATGTCTGAACCATCTGGGAGAGATGTGAAGACACTATCCTCCCAACTGTCTTTTCTCTTGGCATTTATAATTTGTTAAAACCAAACAAAAGAGCCATATATATTTTTTGGTGTGTGATGGGGAAGTTTTACTTTTTGTTCTTTATCTTCTCTTGATGTTCCTTAGCTCAGCCTCTTCTCACAAACTGAGTCCAGTGTCCATGGAATTGGACTAACAGGCCTCCTGTACCATTTGAGGATGAATGTCTGATGCCTTTTGATTGTTAAGCGTTCTGAGTGTTTCCAGCCTTGAGTGAGGCAATGAGAGATGGGTTGAAAAGAAGGCACAGTCTTTGCCCTGAAGGAGTGTCTAATCTCACTGAGATAAGATAGAGAACACCACAACAGATCTTGGAAATCACAACCACCTAAAGGGCTAATATTTAAATTGCTTCCTAGGAATCACCCATTCCTAAGCACCCTATTAGCTCAAGTCCTCTTCACAACACACCAAAAGGCTAAGTATTAGGCTGGTTTTGCAGTTTTTGCTTTGTTGAAATTTGCTGTTTGATATTGGAATACATTCTTAAATAAGTGCAGTATTGTTATACGTCATTTTAATGTGCATTTCTCGCTTCATGTTTCTGCTAATGACTTATTACTTCAGTTCAGTTCAGTTCAGTTGCTCAGTCGTGTTCGACTCTTTGCGACCCCATGAATCGCAGCACGAGTTATCCTGATCGTGAGCCAGATGGGATGGCTGTCCCTTATGTAACAGTCAAAGCTATACATATATATTTTACAGTTGTGGTAAGGGGACTGAGGTTCTTATTAACTACATTTGAACCTTGGAAAACCTGAAGCCCAATCCCCTTGGCTTTATTTATTAATATTTATTTTTCTTTACTTGACTGTGCCAGGCCTTAGTTGTGGCATGCAAACTCTTAGTGGTAGCATAAGGGATTTGGTTCCCTCACCAGGGATCGAACCCCAGCCCCTAGTATTGGCAGCCTGGAATCTCAGCCACTGGACCACTGGGGAAGTCCCTCCTTTGGCTTTACAACTCTAGTATATGAGGGCTTCAGCTTCCTAGGTAGCTCAGATGGTAACAATCTGACTGCCAAGCAGGATACTCATGTTTGATCCCTGGGTCAAGAAGATCCCCTGGAGAAGGAAATGGGAACTCACTCCAGTATTCTTGCCTGGAGAGTCCCACGGACAGAGGAGCCTGTTGGGTCACAGTCCATGGGATCATAAAAGAGCTGAACATGACTTAGCGACTAACCAGGGAGAACAGCATACGAGAGCTGCAAGGAACTGTGGGAACAGTCGGACCTAATCCCCTGAGCCTCTGAAGGGGAAATGGCATGCTGAAGGTCACACGTGGGATTTGGCAGTCAGGTCAGGTCCACTGTGAGAAGGGATCCTGTGATGGTAGCTGGTTCCAGTGGTTGGTTTACGTGGTTTGTTTTCCAGGCTGTGTTTCATTCATTTTGCCAAGTATTTATTGAGACTTCCCTGTGCCTGGCTCTGACCTCAGAGAGTTTATATTCTAATGAGGGAGCAGACAAAATGATAAACACAAAAATGGAAAATGAGGCAAAAGACTCAAATCTGTGTGCTAGGAAGGAAACAGAATAATGGGAGGGGCTGGCACTGAAGAGGGTGTTTTTGATTCCAGTCTTCCTACCTGGTTAGGATGATCTTGGCTATGAATGTTATCCAAATCAACATGCTGCCCACCCTTTGCACCTGGAAAGTGTGCCTTCGTGGGGCCCTCAGCTTTGGGGTAGGTCCTGTCCCCTGCAGTGCACAGAAGGGTTGGGGGGGAGGACACATCCTCTGGAGGCATATTTTTTCCATATATGGGAGGCCACAGTCTGGGAGGCAGTTGTCTGGCCGCACGCCCAGGGGCGCAGGTGTTCTTGTCCTCTGACAAAAGCCCTAGACACTAAAGCACTAAAGCACAGGCACACCCTCAGCAAGGGAGGGTGTTGATTAAGTGCTAAATCCCCAGGGCTGGCAGGGCGGAGCAAGCAAGACACAACGGGATCAGCGGAGCTGGGCGGTAACACCCTTCATCCTCTTTATGTGGCATTTGTAGGGAGCCCATCACCTGCTTTCACTTATACCCTTATTTCTCCTTTTCTTTTTGGCTGTGCCATGTGGGATCTTAGCTCCCTGACTAAGGAATCGAACCTGGAAGTGTGCAGCCTTAACCACTGGACTGCCAGGGAAGTCCTACACTTAGTTCTTTGGTCAGTTCCTCACTCTTACAAGCATTCCCTCACTGACGCTTCCTCACTGATACTCTCCTTCCTTACATCCAACCCCTTAATCACTTGATCATTCCTTCCTTCATCCATTTCTCAATCTCTTGTTTACGTTTATTGACTCAGACACCTTGGTACACTCACTGGGTTTCACTCACTTCTTCACTCCACATCAACTAACATTTCCTAAACATGTCCCCATGCTGGGCTCAACTAGAATTAACCCTGGAGGGGGTCAGGAGGCTCCAGTTACCTTATGGTTAAGGAGTTTAGGGTAAGAAGACAGCAGTTTCATAAATGCCAAAGCAAGTTGTGAGGTGACAGCCGTACACGCGGAGGCAGAGATGAATGGCTGAGAGGGTTCAACCAGCTGGTGCCTCTGGTGTCTCCCAGGCCTCTGTGCTGCCTCTTCCCTTGTGTGGCTGCAAGTAACCAGGTACACGTGTTCTCACCAAGGCATTAGGACCTCAGAACTCCTTAGGAATAGTGTTAGTGTTAATTGCATCCAACTCTTGGCGATCCTATGGACTGTAGTCTGTCAGGCTCCTCTGTCCATGGGATTCTCCAGGCCAGAATACTGGAGGGGACAATACAGAAAGAATGAGTGGGGCTGTGAGCCAATATGCCTTTATTCTGGGGGATTTCCCTGGTGGTCCGGTGGTAAGACTCTGCACTCCTAATGCAGGGGCCTGGGGCTGGGTTTGATCCCTTGTCAGAGAACTAGATTTTGCAATGCCTCACAGCATGGCCAAAAAGTTAAACAAAGACAAAAAGACTTTAGTTTTGGATGTTGGAAATGGAATTTCATTTAATTTTTACACATCATGGAGTACTCTTCTTTTGAGCCTCTCCTATCCCCAACCAATTAAATCTGCAAAAACCTTCACAGCTATGGGCCATACACAACCAGGCTGAAGGCAGCATCTGGCCAGTGGCCTGTAGTTTGCCATTTAAACTGCTCCCCCAAATAAATGAATAGTGGATAATTTCCAGGTGTCAATAGCAGAAATAGTTTGTAGAGTATAGTCCTTCTCTGGCAACTGAGAGATGAGGGCCCAGCAAGGGCCTAATCTTAGGCCTGGGGAATATGACTTTGAACATCAAGGGCAGACATTCTCCAATCTCATTCATGTTCTGCCCACTTGAAAGGAATGCGAGAAAATGACTGAAAAATTGTGAATGCTCTCTATGACCTGGTATACACTGCTTCAAATATATTAAGGGTTGGTCTTCCCAAGGCTTGCCCAGGACTTGGCACGTAACAGGAAGTCAGCAAATCTTTATCGAATGAATGGCTGTCTGGCATGTGGCGGGCATGCCATGTTTGTGAGTAGAATGGAGAAGGCAAGGTGCTTTCCCTAATCACTGGCAGCTCAGGTCAAGGTCAAGGCCAAGGCAGCGGGCAGAGCAGATAGCTCAGTTAGGCAGCTTGAACTAAACCCAGTGGAGGGAAGGGTCTGTTCCTGTGACCCTGCCCTCTCTTGTCCTCAGAGTTGCCTTCGACTCAGCCGTGAGAAAGCACATTGCCCTAGCTGATGTGTCTGGAAACAGACAACCTGGTGTTTGCAATGTTCTCTGCACCTGTAAGCAGGTTTTAGTATGCATTAACTGTGCAATTTGCCACGAGGGCTGGACTGTTTAGGAGTGGGAAGAGAGGGAGAAGGATGGATATGGCATCTTCCAAAGCTTGTGCAAGTTTTTTCTTTGAAAAAAAGATGACTAATTTCCCCAGAAGTTTCTTTTTCTTTTTCTTTTTTGAGTACATGATTACTCACTGAAAATAAAATTCCTCAAGCATTAACAAACAGCTGTGATAGAGGCTTTTATTTTGTTTTTCTTTGAGAGCAGTTTGTTAAGAGCAGGCTCCTTGGCCTTCTGTGGAAACCCTCACCTATGGAGAAGGCTTGATTTTCAGCTATGACATGAGAAAGCATGAAAGCAGCTAATTTGCTGAAAAAACCCAGATGTACCCCTAGTCCAGTACAACTGCAGATCATGCCAGCTAGGATGATTACAGAGTCACGGAATCTTGGATTATGGGCCTGTACATGAATGGCAAATACATAGCACAGCTGCCTCCTTTTCCTACTCCTGGGCCCATGATAGACATTACTAATCAATCCCATCATTCCATTCCATTGAGCCTGGTTGCTGCCCTCGCTTTGCTCTTAAACTGTCCCTGCGAATGATCAAGTCAGTGTATGAGAAGTGCCACTCCTGCCACCTGGGTGGGGAAAGAGTATGGGCTTGGAAGAGAGTCAGACCCAAATCTTCTAACCCAAATCTTGAAATGTACTTGCTGCATAGTATTTAGCTAATTACTCAGCCTCTCTGGGTCACAGTTCCTCCATCTGACATGGAAGTAATTACGTCTCTTCACAGTCCTCCCAGAAGCTGGTCTGTATATAACACCTGGCACTGGGCCTGACACCTGCTACTCATGACACAAAATTAGCTCCTTCCCCTCCGAGCTGAGCAGAGTGGAAAGTGGACCTGTCCCAACAATCCAGTCAATACGTAGGTTCCCTTGAGCCTCTCCATCCCGGGCACATGAGTCTCCAACTGCACATGTCCAGTGATGCCACTGGCAAGTCTACCTCTCCTGTCTTTGGAAAGTTCCAGTTTCCTCCAAAGCTCTTATATTCTTGGCATGTATTTGGGAAGAAGGGGCTGCTATTTAGAAAGGGCATTTGCCTAGCACAGACCTCATGTTAGCTGCCATTAAAGAAAAATTAATTTACTTTTGTTTTATTTTTTTTGCCCACATCACTGTGGGTCTAGTTCCCCAACCAGGAATTGAACTTGTGCCCCTTAAATTGGAAGCACAGAGTTTTAACCACTGGGCCACCAGGGAAGTCCCCTTAGCTGCCATTTATTCTGCATGTACTGTACACCAGGCCCTGGGCTATGTCCTGCACATCAGCGGTCCACAGTTGGGGCTGATTTTGACCCTGGGGGACATTTGACAATGTCTGGAGGCATTTTTTGGTTGCCACAACCAGCTGGTGGGTGCTCCTGGCATCTAGTAGGTAGAAGCCAAGGATGCTGCTAAACACCCTGTGATGCAGAGGACAGTCCCCACAACAAAAAGTTAGCTAGCTCCAAATGTCAGCAGTGCTGAGGCTGAGAAATCCTTCTGTGACTATCTCCTTCACTTTCTTAACAGGTCTGTGTGAAGATGCTCTTACTGAGTCCTTGCAAGTCTGAGCCACATGGACAAGGTCCCTGTGCCATTAAGGACTGTCCATGATCCCACATTTCTCTATACAACCCTCCTTGTCCCTGACTGTACCCCGCTTTTCTCTCTCTTGCCCTTCTATTTTATTTTTCCTTCTTGCTGAATTCTGTCAGTGTGTGTGTGTGTGTCTAAGTGTGCTGCAGACCCCGGTGGCCTTGGGGATCAGTTACTCTTGCTCCCAGCTCCCAGAGCTATAGCGTCTGTGTTAAACTGTCTGCAGTGCAGGCTGGGCCACTCCTTTTTTCACCCAGGCAGGGCTGGGGCTCCAGGATTAATTGGGCAGAATGATGATGTAAAGTTTAAGCTCTTGTTGGAGAAATGCTGAATCAAAGAAGCAAGCCAGGTTAATTACTGAACTTGCTTTGGTCACCAGAAACAAGAATGGCTTTTCCCCAGGGACCTCAGGGAACTTGGGCAGGCCTGGGATCTGAGACTGCAGGCCTCACAGGGCACCAAAAGCTGCTGTTTTCTGGTGTAACTTCAGGATAAAGTTACTGGGGCCAAGTAAAGGGACTCGATTCAACTTCTCCTTTCCCCTGGCCTACCCCCTTTATCCTTTAGGTCTCCACCTGAAGGTCACAGCCTCAGGGAAGCCTTTTAATAGGCTTCCCTGACCATGCTGAGTCTCTTCACACCCCATTCTTCAACCTCACAGCACTTAGCACATCTGTAACCATGTAATCAGGTATTTATAGTATTTTGATTAGTGTTTGTCTTTCCTGCTGGTCTGGAGTGTCCATGAGCATAGGGACCATATCTGTCTGGTCCACTATATTACCTGTGCCCGGTGCCTGGGGGGACCCAACTGCTGCTTCATGGTGGACCACGAGGCACTCGGGTGACCAGATCAGGTAAGGATGCGGCTTAGAGAAAAAGCTGAAAGGTACCAACAGAAGATGGTGGAAACAAGACCTTGCCTCCGTCTCCACCCTGGTCTCCTCCTTTGCCCAGTCTTTTTTCCTGGCTTTTCTCCTACGGGTTCCCCTTGGAGTTACAGTTGAGAGGCTGAGCTGAGCAAGTACAATTGCCCCAGGGGCCCCTGGATACTAGCCCAAAGCCATACTCCTTCCCTACTTCCACAATTGTCATTGCTTCTCAATGAAACACAGGGACTTTGGAAGCCTCTGCACTCCCAGGCAGGCTCTTGACAGAGCATCCTTCTGAAGCGTGCTGCTGGTGAATGGCACGCTCCACACAGGCCAGCCCTGGGGCACGGGCATGGGGACCTGACCCAACATTAATCACACAGTGAACATTTATTGAGCCATTTACCTCTGCCAAACCCTGGCCATTAGCTCATGTACATGCATCACCTCATTTTATCCTCACAGCAATCTTAAGAGGTTTAAAAAAAAAAAAGAAAAAAGAATCACTACACCAGTTCCATTTTACAGATGGAAAAACAGAGGCCCAGAGAGATTAAGTAACTTGCCTGATGTTATGCTGCTCAGTAAGAAGCAGAATGAGAGCTGATTGACCCCCAAAGCCCTTACTTTCGTCCTCTCACTATACTACTTCTTCCTAAAGTGCCAAGAAGCTCTTTGTTAATAAGCTCTTAGAGAACTCTACCTGACATTACTGGGCCAGAGAAAGCTTTGCAGTAGCCAGAAAGGAAACAGGACTCTTGTGTAAAAGAGGGAAGACCGGAGGAACCACAGCCATGACCATCATTGACTAAATAATAGGAACAGTTCTTTGGGTGCCATTTACCTTTTGAGTGTGCTGTTCACTAACAGAGCAACAGAATCCTCAGGTCTGTTTGATTATTCCACCTAGAAGATGAGAAAGCTGGGGCCTAGAGAGGCAAAATGCTTGCCCCAGGGCCATGTGGCTGGATGGGAGAGAGCCCTTGGGTCAGACTCTTAGGCCTAACGGGTGACACAGCAGCGCGTCTGTGGTGACAGCATGAGCACTGTGCTGAGAGCTGCTGCTGCAGCCTGGACGACATGCCTCAAGGCTGAGGCATTAAATGCTGGAGTAAAAGGACTTTCAGTCTGGTCTTAAACTGCAATTAGTTTACTTTATTTCGGGGAAAGACACTGATTCTTATGGAATCACCTCTTCCTACCAATTTTCTTACATATAAAATAGGACAAGCTCACTCTCGTGTCAGTCAGGAGTTGTGAAAAATATACCTTAGGGAATTCAGATTGGAAGGGCCACATAGATCTTGGAAGATGTCTGGCTCATTGCCTGGTTTAAGCCAGGGGTTCTCCTCAATCACACCAAATGATGCTATGTTCTAAACTAGGGGTCCCCAGCCTCTAGGATCGAATGCTTCATGATCTAGATGTAGCTGATGTAATAATAATAGAAATAAAGTGCCTAATAAAAGTAATGTGCTTGAAGCATCCTGAAACTATCCCACCTGCCTCCCGCCTCCCAGGTCTGTGAAAAACTGTCCCTGGTGCCCAAAAGGTTGGGGACCGCTGTTCAAAACGCTCTGCTCAGAGGCAAGCAGGTAAAAACAATGGCGGCAGCTTAGTGGGCTATGGCTCATCCCTGAAAAGACCCTGGGTGGAAGGACCTACCCATTTTGCAGATGAGGACTAGAGGCTCGGTGGGGTAAGGTACTTAGTTCATTGTCACTTAACCATTAGGAGGTAAGGCCATGGCATGAAGCTTTGAGAAGGGCTCAGAGCCCTTCTGCTCACGCTAAGAGCCCTTCCTCTATAGGGAAACATAAAAGCCACCCCAAATCTAAGAGCAGTCTCCGTAGGCTCCTTCCGCATTTTCAGCACTTGGTTTCTAACAATCTGTACAATGGGAGAGATTTCTCCTTGGCCCTCATGAGATCCTTCCTGTGCTGATTTATGTTTTCCCTCTTGCAGACACACGAACACAAAACCACGTTTGGAAACATAAAGTCATCTCCTTATCCCCACAGCAACCCCGAAGCCCTTTCTTCTCCAGGCAGACCAAACCCAGTCTTAGCCCAGCTGTGAGGGCCGATCCTCAGGAGGGTGAACACATAGCTGCAGAGGCCGGGTCGAGGAGGCGGCCTGAGGGCAGTGATAAGGCTGTAAACAAGGAGACTGGCACAGGCAGGCGGGGAGATTAGCCTAGCTGGCAGCGACCAGTGGAAAAAGGGGTAGCAGTTCAAGGGTAGCAAACAAGCCAGAAAAGAGAAGGTGCTGAGAAATGAGTCCTGTCTTTGAACTAGGGGAACGCCTGGGAACAAACAAGGAAGACAGAGAAAGACAAACATGGAGCAGGTGGTAGAGCATAAATATATAGTGGTTAACTTTGGATTCCCCAGTAGACGTGAGGGCCTATGATATGCAAGTTTGAAGATCATTGTGAGATGATTTATTTAAAAGTCACAGGATAGGATCTTACACATCATCAGCTCTTAGAAAGTAGTAATCACTCTGAAAGAAGCATTGTAATTTAAAATTCAGGAGGGCTGATAGATTTAGAATGTTACCTTTTTGCAGCTCCCAATAAATGGTCATGAATGGCTCCTCATGAATGGAGAAGGGGAGTGTGTTGACTCTGCATAGCCATAACCAGTAATACCCAGAATGTGGAAAATGCAACAAGACAAATGACTTGGCTCTTTTGTACATGTCCATAGCAAAGGATAAGTAAGAGAGAGAGAGAGAGAGAGGATAAAAGCAAGAGGACCTGAGAGAGGGGATAAAAGCAAGAGGACCTGTAGGATAGAAGAAATTTAACAGACACAGCAACCCAATGTGAGGTGTTTATATCATTTAGATGCCACTGAAACAAACCATCTTGTAAAAAAACACATATAAAGCAAATATAGAAATTGGAACATGGGCTGAATAATGCTTTAAAGAAATTATTGTGGTAATGGGATTGTGCTTGCGTTAAACTCTTAGGGAAAAATCCTGATATTTTAAAGGGACAGTGAGATGTGTAAGGATGAAATAATATGATATCTCAGTTTTGCTTTAAAACAATTGATGGGGGAGCCGGCTCATGAGTGGGGATACGGCTGAAATAAGATTGATCCAGGAGTGGATAACTGCTGAAACCAGGTGATAGGTACAGGAGGGTTCATTGTGTTCTTTTTTTAACTTTTGTATATTTTTGAAATTTCCTGTTACAGAAAAGTTCCAAAAATTTACAGGAGAGTGATTTAAGAGAAATCTAGCAACTAACTACTAAGAAATTTTGACTGCTAACATTTTTGATAGTAATAAAAATGGAAGCCAAAACACTTATATCCATTTTACATTTTTTGATTTTTTTTGAATAGTGAAAATTATTTTTTTAATGAATAAATGAGGAAAAACAATGAAATCTAATTGACAAAACTCTGGATAGACTAATCAAGAAATAAAGACAGAAAAGTGAAAATACCAATACAGAAATATAACACGTCAATGAATTACAATAATATCGTTCCAATGCTAATTCTCTCTTTATATGTATGCATTGTACTCTTTGTGTGAATAATACATGTACTGTTCTTGTTACATCTTTTTATTTTCCCAACAACTTTGTGAGGTAGGGGTTCTTCCTATTTTCTTGATGGAAACTGAATGAAGCTTAGAGTGGCTTCTGACTTGTCTGAAGTCTCAGCGCTGGGGTGAGTGAGAGGTGTCTGGGTCTAAGGCTGGAGGGGTTTCCCCTACGTGACACTGCTTCTCTAGGTGACTCCTAACTGTTCTTTACCCAGGGATCTGGCAAAGCAGAGGGTGGCAGAGGCCCTCTGGTTCTACTCTGTGTCTTTTTTTTTTTGCTTTCAGATGTCTGCCGGGGAAGTTCTGCTAAGGCATTAACTGATAATGTATGAGAATAGTTTAAGGGGCTGTCTTCACCCAAGGGTGTGTTCTTGACAATTTAATAAAGATGTCTCAAGCACCTGTTAGGTTCCATAGAAGGTACTTTGGGACAGATAATGAAGACATGATACAGGACAGTTTGAGGGGCCAAGTGTCCATTTAATGGAGCCTCCCCACCTTCCACCCATGACTCTTTGTAGCCAGTTTGGCCAGTTCAAGAGAGCTCCAACAGCATCATTAGTGAGTAAGGATTTGCTGTGTGAAAATTTTAAAGACAAAAGAAATTTATATTGGGAGACATAAAAATAAGAATATAAACATAGGGTTAAGTTTATTTCTGTAAATTACCTTAGATGGAGGATTAGCTAAGAATTTTAAACATACATTAGCACTGAGACTGTGTCCAAAGAAAAAAAAGATCTTACTACTCAGTAAAAAGCATCTCTCATGGCCATCCTGAGTACTGGAAATTCGGGTCAGGAGACTTCTCCAAAAGGTGGAGATGAAACGACATATAGGAAATCTGGACTTAGAGTTGAAGCTCCCAGAGACTGCTTCAGTCAGGATATTTCAGATATTAGATCAAAAGAAGAGTCAGCTTTATAGACCTCAGAATTCCCTAAGGCACACGATAGCTCATCTTCCCAGGAGCCAGGGAAAAGATGCTTAGACTTATCGTTATCAGCCTGGGATGGGATGGAGGAGGCCTGGGTGTGGGAATCACACAGTAAGGAATGATTTCAGTGACCTGCCTTCCCCTCTCTGTCTTACCTCTTTTGTTTTCTGGGTAATCAGAAGAGGGGAAGGGGATTGGTAGTTACTGGGTTGGCAAAAATTCCCCGAATGAACTTTTTGGCCAACCTGATATTTAAGTAGATCAGAGGCCTCTGTCTTTGTTTTTGATTCTTGAGGCAAAATATGCTATTAGAAAACTTATTGGGGTTTTGGAATGTCAACAGCAACATAAGTGAATAAAACTCCACTTCTGCCCCTAAGTGTTTTCAATCTAGTGAACCTTTAAGATATATACGGGGTACTTCCAGCACAGAGAACACAACTGTAGACAATATGACGTGGACACAGGGGAAGAGTGAACTCTGCAGAAGGGGAGTGGCAGAAGTCTCCCTGAAGAAGCAGCATGCACGCAGGGCTTGGGGTGTGGGTGTGCTCGTGACAGGCAATCGCACCCAAATAAACTCCAGGGGGAGCACCATTTACTTATTGCACAAACATTATCCATTGCTCAGAATAATGCAGGCACTATGCTGGGTACAGGGACAAAAAGCCAAGAGGTGGCCCAGTATCTACTGTGCTCGTGAATGTTGACGTCACTGCAACTTTTGTGTGTGTGCTCATGTGTGGATTTCCCAGGTGGCGCTAGTGGTAAAGGACCCGCCTGCCAGTGCAGGAGACGTAAGGGACTTGAGTTTGACCCATAGGTCAGGAAGATCCCCTGGAGGAGGGCATGGCAACCCACTCTAGTATTCTTGCCTGGAGAATCCCATGGACAGAGAAGCCTAACAGGCTACAGTCCAGAAGGTTGCAAAGAGTTGGACACGACTGGAGTGACTTAGCATGCAGGTCTGCATGCTCATGTGTGCATGTATAGGGGAGAAGCGGGGAGGCTGGAAGACTATAGTCAGATCAGGGAGGGTCTGGAATACCCTTAACTATTTAGGAGAGAGAGCACAGGTTTGCCCTCAAATCCTGGGTCTTTCCAGCTTTAAGGCTTTGAAAAAGTTTCCAAATTTTTCTGTCTCATAGTTTGGCCTGTTTGGTAAAGTGGGCATATGAACACCTATTCTGAAGAGTTGTGAGAAGAGTCATAATGTCTGTACATCATCTCTTATAGTTTCTTTCTTCTTTTCTTTTTTTCTTGAGAGTTATGTCTTATTTGGTGAACATTTTTAGGGTTGAAGCAGCATCTCAAGTAACCCTGAGAGAACTGCTCCGAGGAGGCAAGGGAAGAAGTTTTATAGTTTCTGACTTTCAGTGGCCACTTAATGGCAGTATTATTGCCTCTGAAGACTGTAGGGAGCAGGAGATGCAAGAGATGCAGGTTCAGTTTCTGGGTGAGGAAGATCCCCTGGAGGAGGGCATGGAAACCCACTCCTTCACTGGGAGGAGAAGCAGTGTATCCATTTTGGGTTTTCAAGAGGATGGAGGCCACAGTGGGGAGAATGAAGCTAACGAATGCCCTCTTCTCCGCGTCTGTAGCACGTCACACATGTCTTAGTTCTGCATGTAATTACTCTGGACTTCTGCTTTCTAAACTATATTGCCTCCCATCTTTATAGATTTTTGCCATATCTGCTTCCCACTTGTACCTTGTTAACATCCTGTTCTTTTAAAAAAAAGCTTTAAAATTTTAATAAAGCAAAATTTTTTCATAGACTTCTGTAAACATAAAACTGGCATCTCTTACATGATACAGAGGATAACCATCCAACAACATGATGAAAACATACAGTGTTGTGAAGTTCAGACATGGGCAACTGGTGCCTGCAGCCTTGCTCTCTCTTCCTGATGCAAGGAGATTAGTACCCTGGTACAGGGTGTTCCAGAAAGACCAGCACCAAACTGAGACTTTCTGATCTCACCAAAAGGCTTGGGGAAAACTGGAAAGGGAATACCTGTCGCTATGACAGTTCTTGGTTGCAAAATTCCAAGTATCTTCATGACTGAAGTCAGTGCAGGTGCCAACAGGATCCTTCGTCTCATTTCAAGAAGTCCTAACTCCACTACAATCATTTATGTTTTATATCCCTGCTCGACTGTGAATTCCTTGGGGACAAAAACTTACTCCTGCTGCCTTTAGTGCTGTGAATAAAACATGGGCACAGTTGGTAGTTCATAAAGGAACAAAGTGATATTAAATGAAGACTTTCTTGAGGTGCAGAAGGCTTAGGGCAAATTCTTTACTGAGGGGTGAGCAGGGAAGAGAATACTGGAAGGTCTTGGAGTCTACAGGGAGTCAAATGAAGATATGCAAGAAAGGGGAGGCTAAAGACTCTCAAGATAATCAACACTGATGTAACGGTTTTGCCTGATGACATCTTTGCTGATGGCATAGTGGAGTGACAAGAGTCTATGAGCCAGAGTCACATGATTCTAGGGTCAATACAGACTCTCACTGTTCACTAATTACATGAACTTTGGCCAAACCATTTTCTTTTGGGGCCTTAATTACTTTGCTATAAAGAGCCTCCTACAAAGGCTCTCACCATATTTTAGAATGCAGGGCAGCACTCAGGAGACTGGCAACAAAGAAACCACTCCCTCCTCCTGTCCTTCCTTCTTTCTTTCCCTCCCTCCTTCCTTCTTCCCCTCCTTCCCTCCCTCCTTCCTATCCTTTTACTTTCAATAAATGTTTGAGATTATTATTGCTGTTCTTATTGTTTTGGTATAGAATACCTAGGGACTTGCTATGGTTACTAGAACACTGTAAGCACTCAACAGATGTCTACTGGCTGGAAGAGTTACAATGACCTGTGGTCTTTCTATAGAAAACAATTCCTCCTCCCATCTTCCCTCTCTATGTATATGTCACTACTATCTGCCCAGATGTTTAAGTCAAATGTCTTGATTCCTTGATTTACTGAGAACCTACTAGGGACTTTGTACCACAGATGGTGCTGGGATGTGGAAGGAAGGAGGAGCTTGAGAAGCCAGATCCAGTCACAGCTCTGAAGGATATTAGAGACAAAGGAAATAGGAGACCTTGTCACTGGCTCAACTTGCTCCTCATCTTTAGATATAGCTCTTAGGTGGGACATTTTACAAGGGTGTTTTTGACAATATCTGGGCAAATGTGCTGCTGCTGCTGCTAAGTCACTTCAGAAATACTGATAATCCCACGCCATCTGAATCTAGAAAAGGCTATCAGCACTGTGCAGTGGTTCCTTAGGGACAGGATATGCCAAAGCTACACTTTGGAATTCTCACCATTTGTGAAAATTAAGAAGAAATACTGTTGGATTGATCAGAAAGTTCAGCTGGGGTTTTTCATAAGATGGTACAGAAACCTGAATGAACTTTTTGGTAACCCAATGCCTGGGCTTCTCAGGGGCAGTAGGGGTAAAGAATCCACCTGCCACTGCAGGAGATGCAGGAGATGCAGGTTCAATTTCTGGGTGAGGAGGATCCCCTGGAGGAGGGCCGGGAAACCCACTCCAGTACTCTTGCCTGGAGAATTCCATGGACAGAGGAGCCTGGTGGGCTACAGTCCATGGGGTTGCAAAGAGTCAGAGATGACTGAGAGCAGTGTTAGTTTTTAGTTAATACTTGTTTGGAATCCTGCTAGGATTCTCTACTTTGGTCTAGCCTCTCTGTCTATGAGGTAAATTGACCAGGAAAAAGAAATTAAAAAGCACATGAAAAGTGACTCTTGGCTAAATCCTCTGGAAAGCTAACNAGTGTTAGTTTTTAGTTAATACTTGTTTGGAATCCTGCTAGGATTCTCTACTTTGGTCTAGCCTCTCTGTCTATGAGGTAAATTGACCAGGAAAAAGAAATTAAAAAGCACATGAAAAGTGACTCTTGGCTAAATCCTCTGGAAAGCTAACATAGCTGAGTGAGCTAGCCTAGGTCCACCTAGCCTAGCTAGCCTAGGATGTGGGCTGTACTTCCTATACCTGTGTCTGTATAGAAAGAACGGTTTCAGAAAATTCTGCTGGTCTTTCACTTAAGTGTGTCACTAGGTCCCCATGTTGGAGAATGTGTGTGTGTGTGTAGAGGAAGTGTTGAACTTTGGGCACAAACTGTGTGCATACTTGTAAAAAAGTATTTGGGATGTGTGTATAGAAAGTGAAGGAGGGACTTCCTCCTTGGCCCAGTGGTTAAGCCTCTACATTTCCACTGCAGAGGGCCCTGGTTCTAATCCCTGGCCAGGGAACGAAAGTCCCACATACTGCTGGGTGCAGCCAGAAAAAAAAAAAAAAAAAAAAAGAAAGAAAGTGAAGGAAATTCATGATTTTTTTAATGAAAGAAGAGTGTATAAGCAGGGGAGAGTGTAACTGTATGTGTGTGCGGTATGTATGTAATGCAAGTGGCGGGCAGAATGACATCCACAGCCAGCCCTCTAGAGATGCAGATGTGGCATAAAGTCTGAAGTGCTGTTGGAAGTGATTGTTTTCTTTTTAGACCAGCTCACAGGTCTTTGAGGAGCCCTTGACTTTCTCCTCCTCCTTGTCTTGTTAAAAACGGATTAGAGTCCAATTAAGTCATTTAATCCCAAGGTAGAGAATCATGTTTAAAAACAAGATTTACAGCTTAAAAAAAATTGCAAGTTGAGGTTTGTCCTTTCAAGTTGCATGGTTCCAAAGAGTGTTTATAGCAGAATACCTGACATGCAGTTCTTAATTACTTTGCCTCATATCTCCGGTCCTTCATCTTTTAAAGCATCCTTCAACCTAAATAGCCTCATGCTGTTCGAAGTATGTCTGCATGGCTGGGTGGCCAGGATTGCCTTTTGGCTTATCTCCCTACAGTAGGCAATTCAGGGGCCAGGCTTAATAATAACAGGGGTAATATTAACAATAATAGTATTAAGAGCTGATGCTTATTGGGTACTTAGTATGTGCCAGGCATGGTACTAAGCACTTTAAATATATTATCTTATTAAATGAATCATAGGAAAACACCACGACTGGCTTCATGAATGTGTGACATGTGTAGTCACATGGGGCTCTCTGATCCAAAGGGCCCTTCACTTGGTTTGATGCTCTGCTGTTGCCATCTTGAAATTCTTAATCATTTTTGACCGGCATTTTCACTTTTCACTGAGGCTTGTAAAGAATATAGCTAGTCCTGAAAACACCCAATAACCCATAGTTTCTCTTTTTCCCTCCCATGTGATGTCTGACACATTGCCAGAGGATGAAACAGTGAATGTCAGACTGTGATCCCAGAAAACATGCTATTATTGCTCAGGAGGGATCTTCTCTAAGGGGCAGGAACCATGCCATGGCTCTTAGCATGGGAAAGCAACCCCCTGCCTCTAAACCTCAGTCTTTTCATTTGTAAAGCAGGGGTAACAATGATAATAATAATACCTAGCTCATAGGCTGTTTCAAGGGTGAAATGAGATCATGTAGAGGCAGCTCTGACATATAATACATTTAACATTAGTTATCATTAACGCATTATAAGGGCTTAGCAGGCACTGAATATCCAGTAGTGCCTGTGACATGGTGTGGACCACTTGCCCAACTCCAGGGTGGCCTTCTCCTGGGGGTTTGTTCCCTACCTGTCCCATGGAGCTGGGAGAAGCATCCGCTTTCTCCGCATGCTGGGTGATCACAGAGGGGTTGCTGGAGCTGATGAGCACTGGGGTGCTGATCTCCACCACGTGGTGCCCCGAGGGAGAGTGCACCATCCTGTTGAGGGTGTTCAAGGCTGTTGTGATGGAGAACTGGCCGGGCCCCTTCCTCCTGGATCCCGGGCCCCTTCGGAGGGTGGCCGTGTTGGTTGCCTTGCCTCTGGAGGGGCAGGACACCAGAGACAGGTTTTTCGCGTGGGATGATGGACGGCCCTTGTTCTTCTCTAGGAGGTGTCTTGCGGTGAGGTTTGGCTGAAAAGATGAAAGATCCGATAAGAGTTTAGTCATCCTGACCTCATGTGAGCAGCTGTATCTTACCCAGGCTGGTCTGAAGCCAGCTCCAATGCCACCACCTCAGGTGTCACTCCTTGGACAGTTTCCGTCTTCTATCCATAAGTCCCAATCCCTCTACGGTATCCATCATTTCTCGCAACTCTCTTGCAACATAGGTACAACTTGACTGAGGGCTGAAGAATTTAAAACAAGCCATGAAACTCTGCTCTGATTTGCCCATCTCTCTCAGCATCATCACAGCTTCCTTTACCTGGAAGACCCTTCCCTTTTCTTCTAGCTCCCCCTGAGTTGCCCCGCCCCCAACCTTGACTCAGCTGCTTGTCTTTCTCCTTGTTCCTGAAGCCCCCATGCTTTCCCACTGTACGCTGCAATCATATGCTTTCCTTTCCTTCACTGGACTGTTAGCTACCTGAGGGCAGGGTGTTCTCTGCTGTATCCCAGGGTGGGTGTTCCATAGGTATTTGTGGAAGAATGGGTGGATGAAGTTGCTCAAGTTCACACATTTGAAAAGTTTGACCAGAATGTAAATCCATGCAGGACCCTGGATCATCTAAGGCTAAGACCATCTTTTACTGCTTCTTTTTAAATACTTTGATCACACCTCCATTCTCTCTTGTTCTATACCTCTTAGTGCTGGTACATCAGAAAAACAAACAGACAACCTTACCATGATTTGTGGTGTAAATATCTACCACTGTCTCGCATGTAACCACTGTCTAGCAGGATTCCTGTAAACCTAACAGCAGCCCTTTGCCATCGAGTTTCAGCTGGTTCTAGTACCGGCACCACCACTGACTGTACTGTATTTTTTGAATACTCTGCCTTTCAAGCAGCCCATGAGTTCATGTCCTTCAGAAATCAGAAATATGCTGACAAATGGGGTGGTGGGAATAAACTTTCCAGGACAGTTAAAAGTATCTTCATCATGATGCTTGTCACCAGTTGCTCTCTAAAACTGCACATCTCATTCTAATTCTGAAATTCAATGATAGAGGGAAAAGGAAATTTGCTCATTTAAGAAAAGTTTTTTCATTAAGAACTTTCTAATGAAAATGTTCAAATGATAAAGATGATTAATAGAGTTGAGACAGAGAATTTTAAAGAAGATGTAGTTTCTGTCTCCAGAAGCTTATACTATTGGGGGAAAAAAATCATCAAGTGGGAAAGGGGCATTATTACTTTAAAGATAAGAGAGTTGAGGCCCAAAAGGGGTGATTTATACATGGTAGAGCCAGCACATAAACAGCTAAACAAGAAAATATCAGGCAGGGACTTCCCTGGTGGTCCAGTGGCTAAAACTTCCTACTCCCAATGCAGAGGACATGGGTTTCATTCCTGGTAATATTATAGGAGCTATTCATAGATGCTATAAGCAGCAACTAAGAGTTTGCCTGCCAAAACTAAAGATCCATGTGTCACCACTAAGACCCAGCACAACCAAATGAATAAATAAATAAAGTTCAGGCAGTAATAAATGTTCTGATGTGTCAGAGAATGACAGGGGGAGGAGGCCCTAGATTTGAGGAGTTTGGTGAGGTGTCAAGGAAGACCTGCTGAGAAGGTGACATTCAAGCTAAGACACAGATGCCAAGAAGGAACCAGCCATGTTAAGATGGGGATAAAAACACACCAGGTAGCAGGGTAAGCTAGTGGAAAAATCCCCAAGAGGGGGCAAGCTCAGACTGTTTGAGAAAAAGACGTGTAAGAATCAGGAGAATGGTCTAGAGCGAGCAAGGAGCAGGTGGTAAAGAGGAGACCACGGAGACAGGGAGGAGTTGGATCACACCAGGCTGGGAGGCTTCAAGTTTATTCTAAGTGTTACAGGAAGACTTTGGCAGGATTGGGGTAGAAGGCTGACATGATCTGATTTATGCCTTTATTTAAAAGCTCGAGCTTCGGTTTGGCAGTTTCTTACTTAGCATCTGACCCAGCAGTCCCACTCCTAGGTAATTGCCCAAGAGAAATGAAAACTTAAGCTCACTCAAAAATTGGCATGCAAGTTTTTATAGCTGCTTTAGTGTTAGCTGCCAAACAACTGGAAACAACCGCAATGTCTTTCACCTGGTGAGTGAGTAACTGACTCTGGCACATCCCTAACCGTGGAATATGACTTGACAATAAAAATGGATGAGCTTCATATACACTCCACAGCATGGGTAAGCGAAGGGAGCCAGACTCTGGAGGCTGCATTCTTTTCTATTCCATTTCTATGACCTTCTGGAAAAGGAAAGCTGCAGGGGCAGAACATAGATCAGCGGGGTATCCGGGAGCAGGAGTCAGGGAAGGAGCTGACTTCAAAGGGGCAGTCTGCCTTCGTATTTTGGGGGATGTGTAGGAACTATTTTACATCTTGATGGTGGTATGGTTATACTGTATGCATTTATCCGAAAAGCAGAAAGACCTATTAGGAGGCTACTCCATTACTTAGTTAGAAAATGACTGTGGCTTTGACTAGTAGATTGGAGACAAGTGGACAGATTCCAGGACCTTTCAGGAGGTAGATCCACAGGACTGGGAGTTTAACAGAAGCATGGGGTAGGGGAGAGGAAGTGGTTATTTATCATGTCCCACTTTCTGATTTGTGTGCCTAGGTCAGCAGTAGAGCCATTTGCTGGATCAAGTAACATTTGCTGATGAGGAGCAATCATGATGCTTGGGAGACGATGGTTAAGTTGTCCCTTAAAAGAGCAAATTTTACTGTACGTAAATAAAAATAAATACATCAAAAGCTCATTCTGGCTGCTATTCAGAAATGTCAGGCCGGAAGGAGGGTGATCAATTAGGAAATTACTGAAGCCACTTAGGGCAGTTCTAGTGGAAGCCTGGACCATGCCTCACTTCTCCCCAGAGCACGCCTCCTGCTACTGTTCCCCCAGGAAGAGGATAACACACCCTCTGAGCTGAATGAGTAAAGTTCTTTCTGGTCATTCACAGCCACAAAGAAATAAATATATTTTTTTCTGGTTCCACCTAATGTTTCTGTCCCTACGTGAGCAACACTGTGAGTGTTTTCCATCAGCAACACAAAGAGCCCCACGTGACTGTAGATTTTCCCTGTCCTCTGCCAGTGTGATTAATAGCTCAGTCGGGGAAGGACTGCAGAGCTCTTCAATTTGCACTCACTCATTCGAAACAATATCCTTGAGGTTCACTGGGCTGAGCGAGGTTCACATGACCCAGGCAGGCCCCGCAGGAGGAGTCCTGACAAAAACTGGCATAAGCTTGGCATTTGTTTTAGCACCTTTTATCCAGGTGCAATTCAGTAAGTCAAATGATACATTAACAAGAAAAATCCTGTTGATGCCCAAAACGCCCCACCTTGCTGCTCCCAGAAGGAAGCTCTCCTTCCTTTCAGTTCTGCATGGCCTTGGTGGTTCAAAACTTATTTAAAGAGTTCTCAGCAAGTGCTGGCCTTAATGAAATGACTGGAGTCAACATTTAAGTGCTGCTTTAAAAAGCTCAATTTGGATTTCAAGTAATTTTTGAAAACCAGGTTCCCAGATTAGAGCAACCACTTGATTATCTTTCCCCCTCCTAGCAATTAGAAGAACAAATGAAGCGATGGCTAGTTTGATGATGATCGTGAGGGTTCTTGTAATCACTAATTTTAGAGGTGGAGTGGTGGGGAAAGTATCCAAATGAATAATCATTAAATGTAGACGTTTTGGGAAAGAAGGGTATCAGAAATGGGTAATAAAATCAATGATGCCTTGTTTTCCCATACTGATGAAGAAGCTTCTTGAAATGATACAAGGGACTAGGCAAGCTCTAATCTACAAAAATTTAAGCACCTCCTATGCATCCAGCTAGGGATTAGTTGAGGGGCTTCCCTGGTAGCTCAACTGGTAAAGAATACACTTACAATGCAGGAGACTCCAGTTCAATGCCTGGGCTGGGAAGTTCCCCTGGAGAAGGGATAGGCTACCCACTCCAGTACTCTTGGGCTTCCCTGCTGGCTCAGATGGTAAAGAATCAGCCTGCAATGCAGGAGACCTGGGTTTGATCCCTGGGTTGAGAAGATCCCTTGGAGGAGGGCATGGCAAACCACTCCAGTATTCTTGCCTAGAGAATCCCATGAACAGAGGAGCCTGGTGGACTATAGTCCATGAGGTTGCAAAGAGTCGGACCTGACAGAGAAACTGAGCTCAGCACAGGGATTAGTTGTAGCTGATCTCTGTCCTTGGAGATATAACCATCATCCCCCAAACATCATAATTGCTCCTCTTCACCAAGTGTTGCCTCATCCAGCAGATGGCCCTACCACTGACCTGGGCACACAAAGCCAAAAGTGGGGTGTTATCTTTGACCGCTTCCTCTCCCTTGTCCTCTGCTCCTGTGGATCTACCTACTAAAAGGTCCTGGAATCTGTCCACTTGTTTCCAATCTACTCGTCAAAGCCACTAGTCAAAGCTAGTGGAGTAGCTCAGATGATCTTTCTGCCTTTTTTTTAAAATCCCTCCTCCTCAAATCATTTTCCCCACTGCATTCAGAGCAATCTTTAAGAAACCCCAATCTGGACTTCCCAGGTGGGTAAAGGATCCACCTGCTAATGCAGGGCACATGGGTTTGATCGCTGGTCTGGGAGGATTCCGCATGCCATGGAGCAACCAAGCCCGTGTGCCACAGCTGCTGAGCCTGTGCTCTAGAACCCATGAGCCGCAACTACCCAGTCCATGTGAAGCAACAAGGGAAGCCTGTGGGGCTGGATCCTGTGCTCCCCAACAAGAGAAGCCTCCACAGTGAGCAGCTCCTCTCTCCGCAGCTAGCGAAAGCCCATGTGCAGCGCCGAAGGCCCAGCACAGCCAAAAAGTAAAAATAATAACCAAAAAGAGAAACCCAAACCTGATGGAGTCACTGCCTCATTTTAAACATTTCAATTGTGCCCACTGATTTCTGGGTCAAGTTCAAACTTCTTATGATATGGCAGGAATGCTCAGCAAATATTCCATGTGGTCCCCTATACTTCTCAGCTGGTTTCAGGATGGAAGGGACTATGTGACTCATTCAGGTCAATGAACCATGAGTAGGAGTGACAAATGTCACAGAGCTGAGGCCTTTGCTGGTATACAACTCTCTCTTCTTTACTCTTCCGCTGCCATGAAACCTAGGAACTCCATGTGTTCCAGATGGCATAGCTTTAAGATGGCCCAGCCTCATCCTGCAGTGTTCCTCAATGTCTATGTGAGCCTAGCCTCTCACCATTGTGTGGTGAGCAAGTAATATGGATTGGATATAGCTTTCTTGTGAAGCCACTGAGATATGGGGGCTGTTGATTACCATGGCATAACCTGGCTCATCCTGACTAATTCAGGAAGGTTTAAAGGTCCCCTCTGATCTGGTTCCCATTTGTTTCCCTGGCTTTGTTTTCCTGTCTCTCTCTTACTCTCTAAGCTTCGGCTCTAGTATTTTTTGGTTCTTCAGAGGCTACCACACTTCCTTATCCTGCAGGACATTTGCACATATTACCTCCAGTCCCCAAAACTCTCTTCCCTCCATTCTTATCTAAACAACTCCTAATCATTTGTCAGATCTTGGCTTACAAGGCATCTGCCAACACCCTACTCAAGTAAGTTGCACATCATACCCTCTTCCCCCCAGTAATTCCCTCTCCTTCACATTTTGCATCATTTATCACACTTATAATTACTTATTAATGTCTCACCTTACTGTCCTTGAAATTAGGGACCCATATCTAACTCATGTCACTAGATCTTAGCACAAGACCTGACATAGCAGGCATTCAATGAAAAATTAGTTGAATGATTGAATATATATTTAGGATGCAGGATGAGGTCATGTTGAAAGGATGCTTCTCTGAGTTTTTTTCCTGGTCAGTTGGAACACTTCCCAAATATTTTTTCATTCATTTGCTTGTGAAGCTAAAATTATTTTTTTTTAAACAAAGTATCTGCTCTGTGTTGGGCTAGCCTGTGAAGTACAATCCACATATTCATCAGGTGTTCAGAGAAGAAAGAGACAGCTGAATGTTCCAACTAGTTACTGATATTTTATGGAAAAATAGGCTTCTAGCTGAGCCTCATTGGAGAAGGAAATGGCAACCCACTCCAGTGTTCTTGCCTGGAGAATCCCAGGGACGGGGGAGCCTCGTGGGCTGCCGTCTGTGGGGTCGCACAGAGTCGGACACGACTGAAGTGACTTAGCAGCAGCAGCAGCAGCTGAGCCTCATAAAATGAGTGAAATTGAACAAGTAGAGAACTGGGTGGGTATACCTGGATGGGGCTTCAGCAAGAGAAAAAGCACTATCGTTTGGTCGTGAGAGTAGGAGGCCTAGCCTCTCTGGGCCCTTCCTCTTTCCCTCCCTTCCATCTTGCCTTCCTTCCATACAGGTTGAGTAGGGGGTGGTACAGAGGGAACCCAACACCTGGGCTGTGTTCTGGGCACTCCTTTCACAACCTGTTCTGGCTCTTCAAATGGAAATGCTGGCCCCTTCTCTGTAACTCGGCCTCTGCTTTGTTTCACCCCACCCTACTAGAGGGCCAAGAGTACACCTTTTACTTCTTTATAGCTCGGCACTGCTCACTTTTAAAGCTTTGTGCTTGGTAAGCACTCCACAAATGTAGTTAAACAATGAAATCTCTCTTTCAGATTGGTGATAACCTGCTTCAAGCTGGGGTGAGGCTGACAGCTAGAGAAGTTAGAGGCTATAGATGATATGTTATCTGGAGAAACAGGGAGATAACCTAACAGGTGTTCGTTCTTTCTTTTAAAGTAGATTAAAAAAAAATAGAAGTAATATGTGCTAATTTCTGAAGATTTACAAAATACAGGGTGAGAGAAAAAAATGAAAATCATTTAGAATTGCACCATCTGGTGATCACCACTGTTAATATCTTGGAACATATTCTTCCAGTCCTTTATCCATTTATGCACACACATACACATTTATAAAGCTAGTTTCATGCAGTTTGTTTTTGTAAAATTGTGATAAAAAATACATAGCAAATTTACTATAATCATCATCTTTATACAATTTCGTAATGTTAATTATAGTCACAGTCACATTGTTGAGAAACAGAACTCTAGAACTTCATTTTCTAAATCTGAAACTCTACAAGCATTAAAATTTATTTTAGTTAAGAATCCTAAATGATCAATGCAAAGAAATAGAGGAAAACAATAGAATGGGAAAGACTAGAGATCTCTTCAAGAAAATTAGAGATACCAAGGGAAAATTTCATGCAAAGATGGGAACAATAAAGGAGAGAAATGGTATGGACCTACAGAAGCAGAAGATATTAAAAAGAGGTGGCAAGAATACACAGAAGAACTAAACAGGAGATCTTCAAGACCCAGATAATCACGATGGCGTGATCACTCACCTAGAGGCAGACATCCTGGAGTGCAGAGACAAGTGGGCCTTAGGAAATATCATTACGAACAAAGCTGGTGAAGGTGATGGAATTCCAGCTGAGCTATTTCAAATCCTAAAGTATGATGCTATTAAAATGCTGCACTCAATATGCCAGCAAATTTGGAAAACTCACCAGTGGCCACAGGACTGGAAAGGTCAGTTTTCATTCCAATCCCAAAGAAAGGCAATGCCAAAGAAAGTTCAATATACCACACAATTGCACTCATCTCACATGCTAGCAAAAGTTAAGTGAAGTCACTCAGTCGTGTCCGACTCTTTGCGACCCCATGGACTGTAGCCCACCAGGCTACTCAGTCCATGGAATTTTCCAGGCAAGAGTACTGGAGTGCATGCCGTTTCCTTCTCTGGGGGATCTTCCCAACCCAGGGATCAAACCTGGGTCTCCCGCACTGCAGGCAGACGCTTAGCAAAGTAATGCTCAAAATTCTCCTAGCCAGGCTTCAACAGTACATGAACCTAGAACTTTCAGATGTTCAAGGTGGATTTAGAAAAGGCAGAGGAACCAGAGATCAAATTGCCAACATCTGTTGGATCATCGAAAAAGCAAGAGAGTTTCAGAAAAGCATCTACTTCTGCTTCACTAATTATGCCAAAGCCTTTGACTGTATGGATCACAACAAACTGGAAAATTCTTAAAGAGATTAGAATACCAGATCACTTTACCTGCCTCTTGAGAAATCTGTACACAGGTCAAGAAGCAGCAGTTAGAACTGTACATGGAACAATGGACTGGTTCCAAATTGGGAAAGGAGTACGTCAAGGCTGTATAATGTCATCTTGCTTTATTTAACTTGTATGTAGAGTACATCATGAGAAATGCTGGGCTGGATGAAGCACAAGCTGGAATCAAGATTGCTGGGAGAACTATCAATCACCTCAGATATGCAGATGACACCACCTTTATGGCAGAAAGTAAAGGAGAATTAAAGAGCCTCTTGATGGAAGTGAAAGAGGAGAGTGAAAAGTTGGCTTAAAGCTCAACATTTAGAAAACAAAGATCATGGCATCTGGTCCCATCACTTCATAGCAAATAGATGGGAAAACAATGGAAACAGTGACAGACTTTATTTTCTTGGGCTCCAAAATCCCTGCAGATGGTGACCACAGCCATGAAATTAAAAGATGCTTGCTCCCTGGAAGAAAAGCTATAACCAACCTAGACAGCATATTAAAAAGCAGAGACATTACTTTGCTGACAAAATTCCGTCTAATCAAAGCTATGATTTTTCCAGTAGTCATGTATGCTGCTGCTGCTAAGTCGCTTCAGTCGTGTCCGACTCTGTGCGACCCCAGAGACGGCAGCCCACCAGGCTCCCCTGTCCCTGGGGTTCTCCAGGCAAGAACACTGGAGTGGGTTTCCATTGCCTTCTCCAATGCATGAAAGTGAAAACTGAAAGTGAAGTCACTCGGTTGTGTCTGACTCTCTGTCCATGGGATTTTCCAGGCAAGAGTACTGGAGTAGGGTGCCATCGCCTGAGAATTGGATGTAAAGAAATCTGAGCACCGAAGAACTGATGCTTTTAAACTGTGGTGTTGGAGAAGACTCTTGAGAGTCCCTTGGACTGCAACTGTCTCTTATACACATCTAGATACATGGGATTTTCCAGGCAAGAGTACTGGAGTAGGGTGCCATCGCCTGAGAATTGGATGTAAAGAAATCTGAGCACCGAAGAACTGATGCTTTTAAACTGTGGTGTTGGAGAAGACTCTTGAGAGTCCCTTGGACTGCAAGGAGATCCAATCAGTCCATCCTAAAGGAAATCAGTTCTGAATATTCATTGGAAGGGCTGATGCTGAAGCTGAAGCTCCAATACTTTGTCCATCTGCTGCAAAGAACCAACTCCTTGGAAAAGTCCCTGATGCTGGGAAAGATTGAAGGCGGCAGGAGAAGGGAACGACAGAAGATGAGATGGTGGGATGGCACCACCGAGTCAATGGATATGAGTTTGAGCAAGCTCTGGGAGTTGGTGATGGACAGGGAAGCCTGGTGTGTTGCAGTCCATAGGGCTGCAAAGAGTTAGACACGACTGAGCTACTGATATAACTGAACTGAACAATAAATCACAAACATCTTTCCATAATACCAGATACTCCCTGATATTGAGTATTATCTTTAAACATTTTATTTTTAATAGGCTTGTATTTTTCCATCACCATAATAATAATAAAAAAAGACTAAATCCTCATTCTGACTTTTCACTACTATGCACAATGCTATGGTAAACATTTTTGTGCATTTTGTACATACTTCTTAGCACATTTGTTTTATTATTTCCTTATGATCAACTCTCATGTGTGGAATTCATAACTCACAGGAGATGTACATTTTCAATATCCTTGATAAGAGTTTGAGTCTGCAGATGAGAGATGACAGTGATTTGTACTCCCATCAGCAGAATGAAAAGGCCTGTTTTCCCACACTCTTGCCAGAAATGGGTGTTTTGGCCTCACAACATGGCATATGGGACACTAGTTCCTGGACCAGGGATCAAACCTGTGCCCCCTGCACTGGAATCATGGAGTCTTAACCACTGGACCACCAGAGAAGTTCAGAACTGGCTATTATGGACTAGCATCTGTCAAGACTTCAGTTAGTTCTGAAATAAGCCTCCTATCAAATAGAAATTGCTCTCAGGCATCACTGTGGTCCATGTATAATTCTAACCTCGCATCAGATGTAGATTTGATAGTCACGTACCTCTACAAACAAGATTGGGAAGATACCGACTTTATCTCCCAACTTGCCTTCTGCCCAGTTCTCATCCACTCGGCTGATCACAGTGATGATATCATCCTGAAAGAGAGAAAGTCTCCTGGTTAGCATTTACTCTCAGTTTTCTGGGAGGGAAAGCTTTCCATGGAGATCAGCTTGGAATCTCAGACAGTGGAAGGTGCAAGTAAGGTGACTCTTTCATAATCTATTTACAAAATCTCTCTGCTAAAATACTCTTTTCTCCGTTAAGGACAGTATTTGGGTCACTAAGACCAAAAAAGGAGTAGAAATAATCTGGAGTATCAAGGAAATCTATTAAGAAAACTTGGAAATGTCTCTAATTTTCCATCACCTGCAGAATCGGGGCTTTTCATTTAAATTAATCTGATGAGAAGTCAACATGGAAGACGCAGGGAGACAGACTTAGCAAAAGGGAAAATGCATTGTATTCTGATTTTGAACACTTTTCAGAACATGTTCAATTTTTAATGTATCAAACATAGAATGGCTTTTTATTCAAGGTTTTATTATCAAAGGTTATATGGAGATTTGTAGGAAACATAAATAGGCAAAACAAAGAATTCTATCACAATATAGATACAATCAGTGTTAACCTCTTGGTTAACATGTTTTTTCCCCAGGTTCTTTTATATGAAGATAAAATATATATAAATATATAAAATTATAATATATTTTATATTTAATATAAAAATTAGAAACTAAACTTTTTAAAACTTTTTCAAAAACATGTATACAGGCATACAATAAAGCATAAATATTTTAGATGTAAAGCTTGATGAAGTTTTAAAATTGGCTATATCCACAAAGCCCCCATCTGGAGCGAGAGATATGAATATTTCCAGCACCTAGATGGCTCTTGTGCTTTTCCCTGACACCTAGCAAGAGGTTACCTCCACTCTGACTCTAGCATATATATTCATTTGGCTTCTTTTGTATTCATTCAAATGAAGTCATATAGGATACGTTGTTTTTTTCCCTTAATATCATGTCAAGAACATCTTTCCATGTCCACACCTGTTCATAGATCTAAGTCTGAATATTCATCCATCTAAATCTGAATATTCATCCACTGATCTCTCTGATCTATGTCCCTTAGTAATGTAGATGAATCCAAATCTAAATTCATTACGGCACTATACCATTTCTTAGATTTCTTTGTCCTTATTATAATCTGCAATTACACATGTTTATGTTGTGATTGCTATAATGTCTGTCTATCCAATCAGACCATAAACTCTGTGTCTGTAGGGCCTGGATCTATTTTGATCATTTTTGTCCCCAGGACCTTATACAGTGGCTTCCTTTTAGCAGTCAACCAATCAGTTTTTATTATTATTATTTTTTATTGAGGTATAGTTGATGTGCAATATAAGTTTCAGGTGTACAACACAGTGATTCACAATTTTTAAACAATCAGTATTTCTTGAATGCATGCATGGGTGAATGAATGAATGCACATGTGAATAAATTGGAAAATTTACTGAGACAGAAAATATCAGGAAAAGAGTAGCTTTGGGAGAAAAGATCTTGAGTTTTTTTTAGACATGCTGAATTTAGGAAGACCATGAGATTTCCTAGTGAAGTCTCAGCCTATGACAGCCTTCTGCCGCCATGCTGTGACTCTATGAACTATAGCCAGACGGCTCTCTGTTCATTGGATTTTCTGGGCAAGAATACTGGAGCGGGCTACCATTTTCCCCTCCAAGGGATCTTCCCGACCCAAGGATCAAACCAGTGTCTCCTGAATTGGCAGACAGATTCTTTAATGATGAGCCACTGGGGAAGCACTGATAATCCTCTGGGAGGGAGCAAATCCTCTCTTCTGAGTCCTTTGTCATAATTTCCCATTTATGTGTCTGCTCCTTCCACTAGACTGCTGGCTCCATGAAGATATGGACAATGACTCTTTACTGTATCTGCATAGACAGCCTGGTACATGGATGAATTCAATGAATGAGCAAGTTCTTGGGTAAGTGTCCCAGTTTGCAAATTCCCAGAGAGGGGACACGAAAGCAGATATGCTCCCTGCCTATGTCTTCCTCTGGCTGTGTCCCCAGAGTTCAGTGTCTAATGCCAGGTATAAAGTAAATACTCAATAAACACTTGTGGCATTGAACTGCTGTCCTCTGGCTGTAGCCAAAGTATAAAATGTGCAGGTCGGCTACTGAATGGTATTCTTTAGGGGACTCACTCTCAGGTGTGAAGACAATAACAAAGATCAGTATTTCATAAGATGGAGGACAGAAGTTATCTGGTTTGAGGGAATCTGAAACAAATCTCTTTTCAGGGAGAGATGGAATAAAAATATTTTACAAAACAAAAGACTTTCCCAGAACTTACTGTAGCAGTGCTACTTGCACGTGTATTTGACTTAAGTTGCAAAGAATAAAAATTACCCCAACTTTGGTTTCTATGAGAAAATTTGAATGTTTAGGGAATAATAAATACTGAATTTTGTTGTTGCTCAGTTGCTACATTGCTAACTCTTTGCAGCCCCATGGACTGCAGCATACCAGGCTTCCCTGTCCTCACTACCTCCCGGAGGTTGCTCAAATTCGAGACTTAGAGTACAGTTGACCCTCTGAATCCACGGACTCTGCATCCTCAGGATTCAGTGTGTCCTGGATCCACCCCGTCACCCCGAATATACAGGGATGGCTATGGTCTAGACTTTAGCAGACTTGTTACTTACAAATGGTGAAGAATCAGCCAATAAAAGAGAGAGGTAAAAAAAATTGTAGGGTAACTGATGTCCTTGGAAAATATATCTTGTAAGAGGTTATTTATGTGTAAAGATATAATTATGTTATTGTGTGTGTTTGGAGTGGTTTTTTAAAATTTACTTATTTATCTATGGTTGTGATGGGTCTTTGTTGCTACACACGGAGTTTCTCTAGTTGCGGAGAGCGAGGGTCATTCTTTGTTGTGGCGTGCAGGCTGCTCACTGTGGTGGCTTCTGATGTTGCGGAGCACAGGCGCTAGGCATGCAGCCTTCAGTAGCTGCTGTTTGGAGTGTTTTGAAGGCAATGTCTACAGACAAAATAGTGTTGTAAACAAGCAGTAGTGAACTTGAAAGTGAAAGTGAAGTCGCTCAGTCGTGTCCGACTCTGTGACTCTGTGGACTGTAGCCCACCAGGCTCCTCTCTCCATGGGATTCTCCAGGCAAGGATACTGGAGTGGGTTGCCAGTGAACTTGGTCAGCAAGAATATCCTTACAGACACTCAATGAAGAGGTAAGATCCGTAGTTCTATATAGCATGCTATTAAACTATGTTTACAATTTTCTGTCTAACCATCTGTTTCTCCCGCTACTCTGCCCAAGCACAGATGCTGTGACTTGTTCATGCTATCTCCCCAGTGTTTGAAAAGAATAGGTGGTCAAAAGTGACTGCAGAATGAATGAATGAATGAGTGTATGGATACTTAGTTTCATAATTGCAATACAAATGTTTGAGGACCTCCACCAAACTCCTGTTAGATTTCTCTGGTGACTTCACCTCCATATAGTTTGAAGTATACATACACATAACATATATAGGCACACGTTGTTCACTGATGTTTAGTCAGCAAGTTGTGTCTGACTTTTTGAGACCCCATGGACTGTAGCCCACCAGATTCCTCTGTCCATGGAATTCTCCAGGCAAGAATACTGGGTTGCCATTTCCTCCTTCGGGAGATCTTCCTAAGCCAGGGATCAAACCTGTGTCTCCTGCATTGGCAGGTGGATTCTTTACCACCGAGCTATCAGGAAAGCCTGTATAAAATGTAATTTAAAAAAATCAACAAATATTAAACAAACAACATAAGTTCTGCCACAGCCTTTATGTGATCACTGGTGACTTTGGTGGCTTCTCAGAATCTCACCTTGAGGAAGGTCAGGCAGTCCTGGTTCTCACTCCTGTCCTTGTCACGAAGGTCGAAGTTGTAGAGGGCCCGGCACAGTGGGGGTGGCTGGGGCAGCTGCTTGATGACCTCCACGGAGCTGGCTGGGAAGACTCCACTGACTCCATTAATTTCCCCCTGGTACCAATTCTCATCCAGCTGTCTTCGGAGAAGGATGACATCTCCCTTATTAAACCTCAGGTCACCAGGATTCTGCCCTCGGTAGTTGCATAAGGCCTTTGCTCGAGGCACCTGCAGTGACACAGATCAAGAAAATATGTATGGCTTAGAGGCTGGAGGGACCAAGGGGGGTCACATTAGTTACTAATTACAGAGTACTTTCCATGCACTAAGTGCCATAGTTGGATTACCTTGTTTAACCTTTGAGACAGACAGTGTTATCCTCGTTTCTAAGGTGGAGTGACTGAGGCACAGAGGGGTGTAGTAACTCACTTAAGGTGGCCCAGCTGGGAAATGGCTTGAACTCAGACAATCTGATTTTAGAGACCCTGTTCTTAATTACTATGCAGGGAGCAGGTCTTTGGACTTGACTCTGCAACTATGGGAACTTGAGTAAGACCGTGACTCTTGCTAGAATACTGATTTTGAATTCTAGCTTCACCTCTTTGCTCTTGTGTGACTACAGTCAAGTTATTTCATCTTTCTTAAACCATGTTCACTTATAAGATGAAGTGATAACAATATCTACCTTATTAGAGTTGCTGTGAGGACTAAAGAATATTAATGATGCATTTCTGTATTACTTCATATTTTGCATAGAATGTGCTCAACAGATGACACTTCTTAGAATGATCATCTGTAATGTAGGGCTAATCATATCAGTTCTACCTACTCCTCAGTGTTAATGGGAAGAAAACTGAGGTGAAAACTCCCTGAAAATAGAAAGTGCTATGTGAGAGTGATACACCATAATTTGTCTTCAGCCTTGTCTAGGAACTGAAAACCCCATGCGTGTTTGTGTCTTTAGCAAGCACAACTAAGACAAATTAACAATCAGAAATCAATCATCACTTAAAAATAATCAGCTAAAGAACTGTTATTTGTCAAATCAGTTGTCAGTCTAAACAATTATTTCAGTCAAATGCATTTTTTTCCTAACTGAAACTGGTTTCTCCACAGAGAAACGGTCTCACTCTGGTCTTGCTTGAAGTCAGTTTGACAAATGGAAAGTTCTAGTAACTTGGGTTTCATAGAAAGCCCTTCAGTGTCACCTCTAATTGTATTGTGTTTTGTGTTTTCCTCACTCATTGGGTGGAATAGCCCCTCGGCTGGGGACAGTCTTGCTATTTATGAGGGAGAGGTAAGGAGACATTAATTCAGTTCTTCAAGGACCTCCTGAGTCTTCAATGTTCATTTAAAAATGAACTGCAAACAGCTTAGGGATCGAGATAAGACCTGAACAGCACCGTATTGCTAATGGGATGGCAGACCAGTGCTTTTCTGCTGGTCCCTGGGGAGACAGACAACCACAGGAACACAGCTCATTTGGTGGGCAAATGAGCCAAGATGTATGTACTAGGAGGTTTAACACAGTGTTGTGTATAAACAGAAACAGCTGAATAAATTATGATACACCCATACAATGGAAAACCCTGCAATCATTAAAGTTGATGATGTTGATCTATAATTAACAACATTGAGTTACTCATATTGTTAAGTATAACAGAAGAGATTAAAAACAGTTAGTATGCTAGGCTTTCTTTATAATATATTTATTTATATATACGTATATATATTTATATATATTTACCTGAGGAAAATGCTAGATGGCTGTATACTAACATTTGAAAAGTGGTTATTTCTAAATGGTGAGATTTTTGAATATTAAAAAAAAAAGTTTCCCTAAGTGCTTTGCTGTGTTTTCTAACTTTTCTACAATGGAGTAATTGTGTTGTCTCTTAAAATTGGATGGTAAAAAGAAAATGAATGAAGCTGGGGGATGAGAAGTGAAAGGTATGGGAGGAATTTAGGAAGAAAATAAGTCAAGCTAAGTAGGATTAACAAACCATGGAACTACCGTTTGGAGAAGCTGTTCCCTTACATGAGAAGAAAGCAGGTGCAAGCAGAATGAGAGCAGAGGATTTCTGGGGAATGACCTAAATTTGTTAGACTCCCAGGGTGAGCTATATCAGGGAGTAATAGTTGTCAGTCTCTATGCCTTCTCTCAGTTTTTTTTTTTTTTTGTATTTACCACATGCTTACCATTTCTTCTTCTTTTTTTTTTAGAGCTTCCATTTTTACTTTATTTTACTTTACAGTACTCTGTTGGTTTTGGCATACATTGACATGAATCTGCCACGGGTGTACACGAAGTCCCAAACATGAACCCCCCTCCCACCTCCCACCCTACATCATCCCTCCGGATCATCCCCATACACCAGCCCCAAGCATCCTGCATCCTGCATTGAACACAGACTGGTGATTCATTTCTTACATGATAGTATACATATTTCAATGCTATTCTCCCAAATCATCCCACCCTCTCCCTCTCCCTCTCCCTCAGAGTCCAAAAGTCCGCTCTGCACATCTGTGTCTCTTTTGCTGTCTCGCATACAGGGTCCTGTGTCCTCATTACCATCTTTCTAAATTCCATATATATGTGTTAGTATACTGTATTTGTGTTTTTCTTTCTGGCTTACTTCACTCTGTATAATCAGTTCCAGTTTCATCCATCTTATTAGAACTGATTCAAATGTATTCTTTTTAATGGCTGAGTAATACTCCATAAATCACATTTTTCTGGGTACATCAGCATTTGGCATAATAGGTCACATTTACCAGCCTCTGCTGAAGCTGAAACTCCAATACTTTGGCCACTTGATTCGAAGAACTGACTCACTGGAAAAGACCCTAATGGTGGGAAAGACTGAAGACAGGAGAAGAAGGGGACAACAGAGGATGAGATGGTGGGATGGCATCACCAACTGAATGGACATGAATTTGAGCAAGCTTCGGGAGTTGGGGATGGACACGGAAACCTGGGACGCTGCAGTCTATGGGGTCACAAAGAGTTGGACATGACAGAATGACTGAACTGAACTCAACTGGCAGCTACATCTGGCCGAAAGGATATAAGCACATTTTAGGAAATGTCTTTACTGAGAAGGACTGACTTTCTTTTCCTTTCCTCCATTTTGTTATGGGGAATGTGGACATGATTGCTGGAGCTCTAGCTGCCACCTTGAACAATGAGGATGAAAGTCTCACCTAAAAGGGTCACAAAGAGTTGGACATGACAGAATGACTGAACTGAACTCAACTGGCAGCTACATCTGGCCGAAAGGATATAAGCACATTTTAGGAAATGTCTTTACTGAGAAGGACTGACTTTCTTTTCCTTTCCTCCATTTTGTTATGGGGAATGTAGACATGATTGCTGGAGCTCTAGCTGCCACCTTGAACAATGAGGATGAAAGTCTCACCTAAAAAGTGGGGGGGAGGGAAGTAGTCTGCATTGTAGAGCTGCTAGGCAAGTCCTAGATTATTTTACTTCACAATTTTTATCTGAAAGCTAAGTGAACTTCCATCTTGCCGAATACACTGTCATTTTTGATTCATAAAAGGAAAGGAAAGCAAAGGAAGGAGGAATGAAAAATTAGGGGAAAAACTAAGCCCTTTTGACTTTGCATAATAAGATGATATCAATATCTAATATTTATTCAGTGTTTCTTCCTATGTACCAGATACTGTGCTAAGCACTCCACAATATCTTTTAATTCTCACCACCTGTGATTAGAATGCTGGGGATCAGAGAAGTTAAAAATTTGCCTAAGTTCATGAACTGTTTAGCTGCATTTTTATGACACTTTCCCCTTCATCCAAGTTTGATGCCTCTGGTCTGAGTTACATTTTATTCTAACTAAAATAGGAGCAATGGAGATTCAACGTAGGTGTTGTAAATGGCCAAGTTGCTTTTTTCTTTTCTTTTCTGGAAGACATTCCCATACAAGTGGCTTAAGTATTTTAATTACCATGGAGCAAGTATATTAAACTGAAACTGCACAAACTGCTTAAATCTCTTTGAAGAGACATAAACTTTGAAACCCTGAGATAGTATTAATTGTCTGACCATCTTCATCTTATCTCCATATCCCCTCAGTAGAGATAAAGGATTGTGGAAGTAGGTTGTAAATTCTACTTTTAACATGAAAATATTTTTATCACCTTTTCTCTTCATTCCCCTCTTTTATTCTCAGTTCTACATTCATACTTATCAGAAACATTGGCTTCTGTGTTGTAAAGGTGGTGGAGGTGGAGGTGGGGATTAGGAAGAAGAAAGAGAGAGAATCTGAAGAGGGGAAGGAAATGAGCACTTATTGTGGTTCTGGCAAGCCATAGAAATGTCTTATTGCCCTACTGCGGGCTTCCCAGGTGGCTCAGTGGTAGAGTCCACCTGCAGTGTAGAAGACANAGGAAGAAGAAAGAGAGAGAATCTGAAGAGGGGAAGGAAATGAGCACTTATTGTGGTTCTGGCAAGCCATAGAAATGTCTTATTGCCCTACTGCGGGCTTCCCAGGTGGCTCAGTGGTAGAGTCCACCTGCAGTGTAGAAGACATAGGAGATGTGGGTTTGATCCCTGGGTTGGGAAGATCCCTTGGAGAAGGAAATGGCAACCCACTCCAGCTTTTATGCCTGGAAAATCCCATGGACAGAGGAGCTTGGCAGATAACCTACCATCCATGGGGTTGCAATAGAGTCAGACATGCCTTAGCAACTAAACAACAACAATAATTGCACTTTCCATGTACTATCTCATTCATATGATCTCAAAGCCTGTGAAATAGTTTTATCTTAATTTTATCAATGAAGAAACAAGTTCTGAGCTGTTCAACATTCAGGCAAAGTCACAGAGCCAATGACCAGCAGCCCTGAGACTGGCTTCCGTTCATTTGACCTCAAAGCCCTGACTTCTGTTTCATCTTCCTGAAATCACCTAGTATGTTATCCATCATAAAATTCATTTGAGGTGTTGTTTTATAATCAAAATCTGAACAGACTTTGAATATGATTTGATTGCTGCTGGTAGCATTAGCATGAATTATTGAACTCCAGAGCCCTCATGTGAAAGTTAAGCACCTGGAGAGACTCAGCTGGTTGATTCTATCTGGTCCTCAAAGGTTCGCTCAAGGGGAAATGACTCCAAGTTCCACATCAGCCATCACCCAGTGTATTGCTGGAAACAGCTGTTACTTCCCTGACTGTTTTCTGTCTTGGCAGGTGCAGGTGGGAGGGGCGATGAGAATAAAGTGAGTGTGGAGGTTTCAGAGTCAGGTTATAACCAAATGATTTTCCTGGTGCTTTTCAAAAACCCAGATAATCCAATGGAAGGCTGAGTGTGTGGCTAACAAGCTGTCCTTTTCTGAGATTCAAAAGGCTTAAGAAGTCAATGTGCCAGTCTATTAATCTGTCGCCTCAGCAGAGTCTGAAAGCCTTGAGGGCCATCTTTTGAGAGAAGATAAAGCACAGGACACTGAAATAAGGAAACAGGGGCATGCGGAGATATTCATGGTAAAATTATGTTGCAGTATTTATGTGTGTTACTAGTAAAATGGCAGGCGTCCCTTCTCTGCGGGTCCACCTGTTTGGATCCATCTTCTCAGAGGCATGTCATTCACTCTGGCCACACCATGTACACATGGGTATGTGGCCCAGGCTGGCCACTAATAAACTGAGCAAGGCCCTGTTGGGGCCTTTCTGGGGACAGAACTAATCCCTATCCAGTGCCATGTCCTCTGCTTTTTGTCTATATGAAAAAAGGTTTAGCCTCCTAAGGATTCCCTGAGTTTCAGAAAACAATTTAAGATGAGAAAATGCAGAAACAAAAACAGTCGAGTAAGACACAATAAATAGTTTAGCCATAATACAAAGTCAAGGACCTTTCGTTTCTCATCAAGGATGATAGATAATATTCTGAGCCATGTCCTTGAGTTGCTTTATAGATACTAAAATCCCCATCAGGTGAAAAAAGTGATGACCACACACAGGTAGAACCCAGACCAGTCAAAACCAAAAGGTTGATGCTGTTAACTCGCTAAATACCACCCAGTTACCTCTCCACCAACCAACCAGAAAAATATCCATGAGCTGATCAGGCATCCTGCAACCCTCTCCTTCATCTTGCCTTTAAAATCCCTTCCCTGAAATCCTTTGGGAAGTTTGGGTCTTTTGAACATTAGCCACCCATTCTCCCTGCTTGGTGTTCTGCAATTAATGCTGCACTTTCCTCACCACAACTGATGTCAGTAGATTGGTTTTACCGTGTGGGTGAGTGGACCCAAGTTTGGCTCAGTAACAGAATGCCCAAATCCTCCTGGTATAATGCCGGTACAGGGCAGGCATGTGCTCCAAATTGGGTCAGTTAGAATCTTCTTTGATGTGTGATATATAGACACCCAAGAAGAGAGTGTTTCTTTTGGATCATGAGCCTTGAGGTGGTGAGCCTTGGACTACCAGTGATGATATTTCCCAGACACCAGACACACCTTCCTGAATGAAGGTGCAGAAGGCACAAGAACTAGCGATATCATAAGATAAATAGGTAACTATAATAGGTATTGATGGATAGAGCCTTGGCAATAAAATTGGAATGTCTACATCCAGCTATGCCTGAAGGATACACAGTTAAATGAGATGATATTCCCAATGTACTGTTTATTATTGAAATTGCCTAGAATTGTTTTCTGACCCCTGAAACTGAAAAAGTCTTGATTAATACATATTATAACCCTATAGACAGTAAAACTGCAAAACAGGGAAATAACCAAATGGCAGAATTCAAAAACAGCAGCAGGTCTATCTGCCAACAAACTCGGAGCTTATTTCCAACTGGAAAATAAAGAAGGAGGCAGATGGATTGATAACAGGGTAAGAGAAAAGGAGCCCAGATTGAATGGAACCATCACAATGATGCAGACAAGGGAAAAAGCTTTGCTGCAGTGAGCTTTCAGCCTGCTCCTGGGTAGCAAGCTGTTCACCATGCATGGGTGGCACTCCCCACTTGTTTAGAAAGAGGCTGGCCTGGTTCTCTACTCCTGGCATTGGGTGGGGCCAAAACCAACATGCTGACCTAGCTGCTTGCCTCCCTGCGCTGGTCACAAGGTGGCCCATCACAGGAGAATGGAGCCAAGAGAAAACATTCTGGCCTTTGGCTCAAGTTATCAGTCACCAGGCTATGAAATCCCTACCAGATAATTTAGGGTTCATGTCTGAAACACCTCTGAAATTCTGTCTCTGAGGCCTGGACACAAGCAGGTGTTTAATAAATGCTTGGCAAATGAATGAATTTGTGAATTAATCCAGAAACATCCAGGAATTGCCATTCTTGGAGGAAGAGAATGCATATTAGATTACTAATTATGACTGATAATAATTATTTGAAAGATCTATTGGCATGAGCTAGAAAATTAAAAAAAAAAAGGAGAGCTGGGGTCCTATTTTCCAAATTGCCCTGAATTTTAACCATTTAGTGCTACACATACTCAGAAAGGGTTCCATACTCAAATAGGCTCAGGAATCACTGAGTTGAACAAACTCATACAGGCTTGTTTGCTGGCAGGCTTCTCAGAAGCTCCACTCTGCTAGTGTGACTTTGTGTTGCCATCCGAACCACTTTGCAAGATTGGCAGGCCAGGCCTGGGGAATGCTGGGTAAAGTAAACGTTACTTCCCTGGTGACGTCACTCTGCTCGTGAGGCAGAGGGTCAAGGTGACTGGCCTGGGTCCTCACTTCCTAGTTGCTTTCTTGGCCAACTAAGCCACCCTGCCTCCTTCCCTCATGGTGACAATCCTTTTGGAGCAGACAGAGTCGGACATGACTGAAGCGACTTAGCAGCAGCAGCAGCGGAGGCAAGGGAGTATATTTTAGAAAGTGCTGGCTGGCCCTCGTGCTCATGTATCTCTGGTGAGGAGGGAGACCCCCACCCTCCCTGCACTCACTCAACAACATCATATCTGGCTGGCCTTGATAAGTCCCAGACCATCTGTTGCTGGGGGCTTGAGATCACCAGAAGGTCTGAATCTGGGCATTCCTATCTGAGGCCAAGCTTATGAGGCATGCTGTGAGAATTTCTTTTTATCATAGAGAATTTTACTTGTTCAGGGAGTGGTACTAGGGTGCAATAGAACTCAGATGTTAAAGTGAAGGAAGATGTTGGTTTGTATTCTGGCTTTGGTAACTGTGGCCAAATCACTTAGCCTTATTGATTCTTCTTATGGATCATTCATAAACTGGGGCTAATACTAATACTTCTTTGTGCAGTAAACTCGGCAAATCTGTGTTAGCCAAACTCCGCAGGTTCCAGTGGAAGATTTGGCCCATTCAGCTGAGACATAACCTCTAAGCTCCTAGAAAATCCTGCCTGACGAGAGGAACTGTTTGCTTGAAGCCTTGGGACATAGCAGGTAGTCTAAGTGAGCAATGCGATTTATATTGGGGAGAGGCTGAGTTATGCAGTAAAACCTTGACCTCTGGAGGGGCTAGAGACTACGGCCAGCTGCATGGGAAGCCAGTCACACCTACCTGACTGACCCCCAGTAAGAACCCTGGACATCGAGTCTTGGGCAAGCTTCCTTGGTTGGCAGTACTTCATGTGTGTTGTCAGGTGCTGTTACAGGGAGAAATAAGTGCTGTCTGTGAAACTCATCTGGGAGAGGATGACTAAAACCTGTGGCAGGTCTCTCCTGGATTCTATTCTATGTGCTTTTCTTTTTTTTTGTTGTTTCTGACTTTAGTCTGTATCCTTTCACTGTAATAAACTGTAACTGCATATAAGGGGGTTCTCTGATGGCTTAGATGGAAAAGAATCTGACTGTAATGTGGGAGACCCAGGTTCGATCCCTGGATCGGGAAGTTCCCCTGGAGACGGGAATGGCCACCCACTCCAGTATTCTTGCTTGGGAAATCCCATGGACAGAGGAGCCTGGTGGGGTACGTATAACATATTTGCTCAGTTCTGTGAGCCTGTCTAGGGAATCACTGAATCCTGGGGATTCTTGGGGATCCTGAACACACTTTCTCATGGGTTTGCTGAGAAGCCTAATGAGATAAATTACACAGAATACTTAGTAAAATTCTTAGCAAATAAGAAGTATTAAAATAGAATGCTTAGATACTTTTTGCCCAATGGAGGAAAGGGGAGTAATCAGCTTGCTGTTATACATTCTGGACTGACTTTTCCAGCCCTATGTCTCATTCTTTCTTTCAATAAGTATTAAAAAAAATATTTATTTGGTTACACCAGCTCTTAGTTATGGCACATGGAATCTTTCAGCTGTGGCTTGTGAACTCTCAGTTGCGACATGCAAACACTTAGTTGCAGCATGTGGGATCCAGTTTCGTGACCGTAGATTGAACCCGGGCTCCTTGTATTGGGAGCATAGAGTCTTAGCCACTGGGCCACCAGGGACGTCCCTTAAGTGCTTTTGAGTGCCAACTATGCCAGGTGTTGTCTAGTTGTAGGGGGAAACACAGATCAAACTTATAAGTAAACAATTATGTATATAACTAGAAGTTGGAGTGTTATAGAGGAGAATAGGGAGGTGAGAGAACCTGAGGAATAGAAGGAGAACCAGGAAGGAAGGTTCTTATTATTGGTTCTATAGCTAAACATCTCCATTGTAAAGCAATTATCTTCCAGTTTAAAAAAGTCTCTTCTGTCCCATGACTTCTGTCATGTATCTCTCTCCTCTTTCCCTGAAGTCTTCTGTCTCAGGCCTCTCCTGCTTCTGGGCAGAGAGCTGGGAGGGCACAGACCCACATGTGCCTTCTTTCTCTCCAGCCACTGTGAGTCAGTGGACATGGCATTTCCTCCTTCCCTCTGAATCAAATATCAATATGGCACCTGGAACATGCCAGCCTTCTTTCACCTGGTCCCTCCTGCCTCCTTCCTGAGTTATCAGGGGTCCTAAAGCAGGAATTAAATTAAATTCACCCATTTCAGTCCATTTTAGTTCACTGATTCCTAAAATGTTGATGTTCACTCTTGCCATCTCCTCTTTGACCACTTCTGATTTACCTTGATTCATGGATCTAACATTCCAGGTTCCTATGCAATATAGCTCTTTACAGCATCAGACTTTACTTTCATCACCAGTCACATCCATAACTGGGTACTGTTTTCGCTTTGGCTCCATCTCTTCATTCTTTCTGGAGTTATTTCTCCACTGATCTCCAGTAGCATATTGGGCACCTACCGACCTGGGGAGTTCATCTTTCAGTGTCATATCTTTTTGCCTTTTTATACTGTTCATGGGGTTCTCAAGGCAACAATACTGAAGTGGTTTGCAATTCCCTTCTCCAGTGGACCATGTTTTGTCAGAACTCTCCAAAATGACTCGTTTGTCTTGGGTGGCCCTACCCGAATGGCTCATAGTTTCATTGAGTTAGACAAGGCTGTGGTCCATATGGGGGCTTCCCTGATAGCTCAGTTGGTAAAGAATCCACATGCAATGCAGGAGACCCTGGTTCAGTTTCTGGGTTGGGAAAATCCCCTGGAGGAGGATATGACAACCCACTCCAGTATTCTTGCCGGAGAATCCCCATGGACAGAGGAGCCTGGCAGGCTGCAGTCCATGGGGTAGCAAAGAATCAGACAGGACTGAGCAAGTAAACACAGCACAGCAAAGCAGAAAAAGGGGGAAGAATGCAGGACTTCACAGCAGTGGTCAGGGATGGAACCACTCACAACCAGCAGCCTCTTTTTAGGGTCACTGTTAGCATGCTTGCCTTTTTCCTTCCAAACATTTCTCCGAGATTGCTTTGGAGGTGATTTCATCCCCCCAGCACACGAAGTAATCCCTGACACATTCATAGCCATATCCCTGGCTCCTGACATCAGCTGGTTTTTGATACACAGCTTGGGGTTGCTTTTGAGATGAGCCGGGTGTCTGGTCCTGAAGCTGTTGGTGGCCTTGTCTTCCTCCAGGAGGGCACAGGGAACCCTGAAGGAAGGGCGGGAGGTGTGTGGGAGCCTGAAGAACAAAGGGAGGAGCCACCTCACCCATTCTGGGGGGCCATTCTGCCCTCATTCATTTTTCCCATTCCCCAAGAGAGCTTTTCCTGTAGGTGTGGTGCTTGGTTTGAGTGTCTTTCCATGTGGTTTGAGAAACTGGGCCCAAGCCAGCACACAGAGGGAGGAAAGATGAATCAAATGACCCTCCCACAATCACTGCCTCTTCTCCCCTTGGGGGGAAAGCTCTGCTCGCATGTACACTGCCTTTCTCCTCCAAGTTCTTTCTGTCTTTTTACCTCCACACGGAGGTTTCTGGAGTGGAAGGAGGAATGATGCACTTAGACAGCACGGTGTTTCTGATCATGGAGCCATCGGGTCTGAGCGCTGGAGGTGGCCCCAAGAGGAGACACACAACTTATAGACTTGGTCCTCGAAGCTCTGAACCTCTCTGGGCCTCAGTTTCCTTAATTGCAAAGCGAAAAAGGTCAATTTTACCTTTCCTTCCAACGCTCATGATAATGGGAAATTAACTGGATGATTAAAGCCCCAGGAGGATCTCTATTTTTTAATTTTTAATAAAAAGGGATCTCCTTTTTAATTAAACTTTTAATTTTGTATTGGAGTATGGCCAACTAACAATGTTGTGATAGTTTCAGGTGGACAGCAAAGGGACTCAGCCATACATATATACATATCCATTATCCCCCAAACTCCCTCCCATTCGGGCTGTCACATGACATTGAGCAGAGTTCCCTGTTAGAGGAACTATTTTAGGATATACCAGAATATACCAGAAATAGGGCAATGGATGAGACAAAACCAAGTTGGCAAAATGTTGCTAGCCATGGAAGAGTCCTGGGTAGAGGCGCTTTATCCCACCACTCTCTCTGCTCTTGTGTATGTGTTCCTCCAGAGAATGGTTGCTGAGCAAAGGTGCCACACAGGACAGGATGTGATGAGGAATGAAGGGATGTGAGTGCCCCTGACCCTCAGGGAAAGTGACTTTGGCAAGCAGAGCTGAAGTGGCTGGGCTTGTCCTCTGCTGTTCAAAAGTTACATCTGGGTTTCAAATGCTTTACTTAGCCTCCCTCCTTTCACCCTCGGGTATTTTTGTGTATGTGTGCCCACTCAGATTTACTGGCATCTTAATCTGGTGAAGAAAAAGTCTGTATGGCCTTTGCTGAAAATAGAAAGCCCTGGAAGTTAGCAATCTCCTCTCTCAGTTCAGCTGTCCCTGAGACAATACTGTCACCACCAGGACCTTCTGCACCTCTGCAGTCGTGTCTGCCTCTTTGAAATCAAAATTCACAGCATCCCTCTCCTTTTCATCAAACGGAACAGATGTGACCTTAGAGGAGAGTACCCTGCTTGCCTACAGGGCTGGACCTGATGTTAGGAGTGAGTGACTGGACATCAGAGAAATACCAAAGACCCACAAGTCGTCTGTCACACTGGGTACTGGATCATTGGAGTGGGAAGCTTGAATTTACGGAAATCCTCTGAAAGTCCCTGAGAAATAGAAACTGCTTCTGAGGGCTAAGCCATAGAAGTAGTCCAGCAGTTATTTGCAATCATATTCCCAATAAGATAAAGTCTGTAGTCTTCCTAGGAGTATGAGATGTTGCAGAATGCATGGATGGTTGTTTTTTCCATAAGGTCTTATCAAATAGATGCCAATGTCTTTGGCATGGAGTCTCTGTCTTCTGCATCTCGGGCTCTGGGAAGCCTTTGCTGTCTCATCCCACAAAGTTGAGTTGAGCCTCCTTTCCTGTGAGCCACTGCACCCCACACTTCCCCTGCTACAACACTCATCACCCTGTATCGTAACTGCTGGTTTACTTGTCTGCTTGTCCACCAGATCTGGCCTCTGCCTCAGCACGGTCTACAGTTTGTCCATCTTTATACTACTCTTGGGCTTCCCAGGTGTCACTAGAGGTAAAGAACCCTCCTGCCGATATAGTAGATGTAAAGGATGCAGGTTCGATCCCTGGGTTGGAAGGTCCCCTGGAGAAAGGCATGACCACGCACTCTAGTATTCTTGCCTAGAGAATTTCATGAATAGAAGAGCCTGGCGGGCTACTGTCCACAGAGTCACAAAGAGTTGGACATGACTGAAGCAACATGGTGTGTACAAAGCAATGCCATCGACTTATTATTCAACACAAATGTACTGAAAACCTACAGTATATTAGATGCTGTCTCTGCATTTATGGGACTTACATTCTAGAGGTACCTAGTAACTCAATATTTTTATTTGTTGAATGAAAGCATCTGTTGAATGAATGAAAGAATGAATATTAAGCCAACCATTGCCACTTAAATTCAACTTCAGCTTTGATATTTTGCCGTTTCTCCTCCTGCCATAAAATTCTAGCAGGCCCAACTAGTTATTTTTCCAGGATTGAAGAGTATTCAGGCATGCTAGCCACAGATAAAAACAGTATTTCTCTAGGTCATCCTTAAAAAAAGGCCCCATTACTTGAAATGAGCTTTGAGCTATGTCCACGTCCCCATTTTGCCAATGTATACCTGCCTTGGAGCCTCCTACTGCTAAAGACTTTTTCTTGCCCACACGTCCTTTTCATCAAGGGTCTAATCTCCACTGCAGGAAGCCATGATGAATGACAAAAAATGCCAGCTGGCAGCCCCAGGAAAGTGAGCAGAAGGGAGCAAGGAGGTATCTTTTTCTGCCTATTCAGAATATTGAAGTCCCATTTCTCACCAGCCACATGAGCCAAAGACAGCGGCTCCCAGCAGCTGTTGATCTGAGAGGCTCCAGTCCCAGCCCTGTGATCCGGGTGTCACTGGCACTCCTCACGCACGTCTGAGAGCAGGTTGGCATGAAAGAGTGGCCCTGCTGTTCTCTTCCCTGAGGGCTGGCTTTGGTGGGCCTGCTTCAGATGGCAGAAAACAAATGAGAGACCCACCCTATGAAGAATCTCTCTTGTTGTGGATGGACATTCCTTGATAATTGCTGCCCCAGGGTTCTTCCTTTTCCCATCCCTTTCTTCCTCATCTTGGTGGTGTGCTGGTTAACAAGCTCTCCAACAAAGGGAAATGATGCCTCTGATTTGTAGTGTCTGCCAATGTCCATGATGTAAATACACTACCTGGGCTACCAACTCACTGAACATGGAGTTGGGAAGACAGGAGACATGTGTTATTGCGTTTCATGGGCCCAGAGGAGCTGAGTTAAATGCCATGACATAGCCTGATGCCGTGACATAGCTCTCTAATTCACACTGGCTCCAGGGGTGAAAGACTGTACAGACAAGTACAGTTGTCTTTCTGCAACTGGGCCTTTAGGATATGGGTGGTAAAGTACTTCTGCATCTGTTAGGTCACTGGGCTCTAACCATCATGCTTCATGGTTAGAGTTATGCTTATTTGGTGGAGGAAGAAATCGAGGCACAGGAAGCTAGGACCTGCCTCAGCTCCCAAAGCTGGGATTTGCTCAGTCCCTGTCTCTCCACTCTTCACCCAGGTCATTCTCCTCCCATACTGACCACTGCGGCCCAACCATGCATCTTCCTGTGCTACCAATGCCTCATGCACACTCGCTTCTAATGTTCTTCCAGGATGTTCTTTCAGCATTCCACCCTCTTCTTCTCGTGCCCAACTGCTACTTCACATTTAGGTCTCAGCTTAAACAGTGTGTCCCTGAAAGTCCACATCAGGGGCAGGGATCTCTTCCAGGTACTTTAATGACACTCCCTAGTACCACCCCCATCATGGGGTTGTTCAAATGGCTTGTTTATGGATCTGCCTCCTCCAAGACTGTAAACTTGGTGAGGGCAGAAACTTTAAAAAAATTTTTTTTCTTTTATATTGTAGTACCATTGATTAAAAATGCTGTGATAGTTTCAAGTGTACAACAAAGTGATTCAATTAGACATGTGTCTTTTCTTTTTCAAATTCTTTTCCCATTTAGGTAATTACATAGTATTGAGCAGACTTCCCTGTGCTGTCCAGTAGGTCCTTGTTGGTTATCCATTTTAAAGATAGCAGTGTGTACATGTCCATCTCACACTGAGGGCAGAAACTTTTATTGAGTTCACCACTGATCCTAGTGCCAAGCGCAGTCTATGGCCAATAAGTATTTTTAGAATGAATGAATCCATGAACAATGGTCTCCTAACCCTACACTCACAGCAAGCTCTGCTTTCTATACTATTTCCTATCAGGATCCCCAGAGAGTCCCTTTTCTCATAGATTGGTTGAGGTTTTCTCAGGATTCTGGCATGGGGTTTCTGCTAGAATGCCCAGCCAGCCAGACGGCTCACCTCCATAGCAGCCGCTCCCCTCCCCTGCCTCGTGGTGGCCCCCCTCCCCACCCTGGGCTCTGCCAAGTGTCACTGAAACAAGCTGAGAAACCAGTTTGGTGTGCTCTGAAATGTGCTCATTACACACACGCCAAGACAAAGACACAAGGCAGGAAGAAGATTCCAGCCAGAAGCACCTGCCCCTCTGGAAAAGGAGGAATGGTTGGGAGTATTCTGGAACCAGCATGCCCTATAACTGCAAGCCTGAGCCTTCCGGGTTAGCGGGGATTCCCTCAATTTCCCTCTGAGGAGGCAGGGAAGGGTCAGGGCTGCTAGTGCGCTGGGAGCTGCTGACCTTTTAGCACCATGGAATCTCATATGTAGCTACATGTCTCATTGCAAACATATGATCATTGTCACATGTAAACACAGGTGACTGCCACTTAAAACAGGTAGGGGTGGTCTGGCACGTGTGAGTGACTTCTCTTAAATTACCTAAGCCTGCCTAGTAATGCAAGCTTTGGGGTGGTCATCTTTGATCTCGAGCACAAATGAGGAAAAAATAATCAAACAGTCATAGAGGATATGATGATGTCTCTAGAAGCATTCTGTCCAAACGGCTGTCTGTGATGATGGAAACGTGTGGTGTCTAATGCAGGATCCACCAGCCACTCATGATTACTGAGTGCTTGCCATATGGCTATTGTTAAGGAGTAACTGGATTTTAGATTTTATTTAATTTTTAATTCATATAAATGTAAATAGCTACATGTGGCTAGTGGCTATTATACTGGACAGCACAGCTCTGGATAGTTAAATACAGAAGGGGGAATTCTCCGGTGGTCCAGTGGTTAGGGGAGAAGGCAATGGCACCCCACTCCAGTACTCTTGCCTGGAAAATCCCATGGAGCCTGGTGGGCTGCAGTCCATGGGGTCGTGAAGAGTCAGACATGACTGAGTGACTTCACCCTCATTTTTCACTTTCATGCATTGGAGAAGGCAATGGCAACCCACTCCAGTGTTCGTGCCTGGAGAATCCCAGGGACGGGGGAGCCTGGTGGGCTGCCGTCTATGGGGTCACACAGAGTTGGACACGACTGAAGCGACTTAGCAGCAGCAGAAGCAGCAGCCAGTGGTTAGGACTCTGTGCTTCCCTGTGGAGGGAACAATCTTGGTCCTGGTTGGGAAACTAGGATCCCACAAGCTGCGTGGTGCGGCCAAAAAAAACATCAACCAGGGAGACAGAGAGTGAGAAATACAAAGAACTGAAGAACGTATTAAATGACACAACAAGGATGCAATAAGAAAAATTCAAAAAGTGGGAAACTATAAGACAAATGACCGAATTCCTCTAATGAGAGATAAGAGAAAGTGTTGTGTGTGTGTGTGTGTGAAATAGAGTAAAGGACATGTAAGACGCAAGTCAATCAAGTGGTAATGTGTGGTCATTGGCGGATCCTGATTCAAACAACACAATCATTGAAAACTTCTGAGACACAAGAAGCTCAACCCAGTGCTCTGTGACAACCTAGAGGGCTGGAATGGGGTGAGAGGTGAGAGAGAGGTTCAGGAGGGAGAGGACACATATACCTATGGCTGATTCATGTTGATATATGGCAGAAACCAACAGAATATTGTAACACAATTATCCTTCAATTACAAATAAATAAATTAAAAACAAACTTCTGAGACAGTTGGGGAAATCTGAACACTAATTTGATTTTTGATGATACCAAAGAATTTTTAGATGTGATAATGGTATTGAGGCTATGTTTACAAAAAAGAATCCTAATCTTTTAAAGGTACCTATTGAGATGTGCACAGATAATAGAAGATGATACATGAGTTTTATCTCAATTTAGTCTAGTGGAAGGGGAAAGCAGGGTATAAATGAAATAAGACCAGATAATCGTGGAAGCCAAGTGATGGCTACACAGCAGTTCAGAATTATTATTTTGTGGTTTTTGTATTAAGAAACTTTCATAATAAAAACCTTTAGAGGTCTAAACAGCAAAGTGATTCAATTATACATATATATATATATAAACATACATGCATATACATTCTTTTTTATATTTTTTCCATGATGGTTTATCATGGGATATTGAATCTAGTTCTCTGTGCTATAGAGTAGGACCTTGTTGTTTATCCATCCTCCATATAATAGCTTCCATGTGCTGACCCCATATCCGCATTCCATTGCTCCCCCCACCCTCCCCCTTGGCAAGCACAAGCCTGCTCTCTATGTCCCTGAGTCTGTTTCTGTCTCACAGATAGGTTCATTTGTGTCATATTTTAGACTCCACATATAAGTGATATTATATGGTGTTTTTCTCTTTCTGGCTTCATTTACTATGATAATGCCTAGTTGGATCCGTGTTGCGGCAAATGGCGTCGTTTCATTCTTTTTCATGGCTGAGCAGTATTCCCTTGCGCGTGTGCACCACATCTGCTTTGTTCACCTGTCAGTGTACACTGAGGTTGTTTCCATGTCTTGACTATTGTGAACAGTGCTACTATGAACACAGGGGTGCATGTATCTTTTCAAATTAGAATCTTGTCTGGATATATGCCCAGAAATGGGATTGCTGGATCATCTGGTAGCTCTATTAGTTTTCTGAGGAACCTCCATACTGCTCTCCATAGTACCAACTTACAATCCCACCAACAATGTAGGGGTTCCCTTTTCTCCACACTCTCTCTAGCATTTATAGTTTTCAGAATTTTTGATGATGGCCATTCTGACTGGTGTGAGGTGTACCTCATTGTTGTTTTGATTTGCATTTCTCTGATAATGAGCAATATTGTGCACCTTTACATGAGGCACTTTCTTTTTGAATACCTTCTCAATTTCACATTGAGAAGTCAATTTGGATACAATGATCAAGATTTAAACTGGGTGTTTTTGTTTTTGTTTTTGTTTTTACCCAGAAATCCTAGTTCTAGGAATTTTTCCTTCAGACATATGCAACAATTTATAAAAGATTATGGAGTGGGGAATAATTTATAAGAGTGAAGATTTGGAAATAGTCTAAATGTCCTTCAGTCATGAAGTGGTTAAATAAATGCTGGCATTTAGCCAGTGAGGAGTGCTAAACAGCTTGAGAGAGGATTCAACAGACTGGTATGGACCACCATCAGAGAGATGTCCATGATATGTTTTTAGGTTAAAAAGAAAAGAAAATTGCAAAAAAAAAAAAAAAAAAGTGTGTCCTATGTGTACATATGTGTACTATGATCCTATAGAAAACTACATATTTCCTGCTGTTTAGTCACCAAGTTGTGTCTGAATCTTTTGCAACTGCATGGATGTAGACCACCGGGCTCCTCTGTCCATGGGATTTCCCAGGCAAGAATATTGGAGTGGGTTGCCATCTCCTCCAGGGGATCCTGGCAACTTGGGAACTGAACTTGCATCTCCTCTGTGAATTGCAGGTGAATTCTTTTGCCACTGAGCCACAAGGGAAGCCTGCACATGTGTAGGTATATATATTTTATCAGTGTGTAAGCACAGAAAAAGCGTGGGGGAAAACTATATGAAATTGGGGAGGGGAGGAGCTTAAATAAGTACCACGAATAATGCACAGCTGGCTTTTCCATCAAACAACCTGGCTGCTCTGGTCTGAATGTTGTGTCCCTTGAAAATTTTTATGTTAAAATCCTAGCCCCCAAAGATGATAGAATTAGGATGTGCTTAGAATTAGCAAGGTGCTTAGGTCATGTAGATGGAGCCTTCATGAACAAGATTAGTGTTTTTGTAAAAACGACTCCACAGAACTCCCTAGCTCTTCTGCCACATGAGGACAGAAGGGAGAAGACACGAACTGTGAGCCAGGAAGAGGGCTCTCACCAGGACAAGACCATGCTGGGGCCTTGATTGTGAACTTCCCAGCCTCCAGAACTGCGGGAAAGAAATTTCTGTGGTTTATAAGCTACCTGGTCTGTGGTATTTGCTACAGCAGCCTGAATGCCCTGACACTGGCCCTTCCTCCCAGAAGAAAGCGAATGCAGCGTCTGTGACCGAGAAGTTTCTTTGGTTAAGTTCAGTGGTTCAGTGGTTAAGACTCCGTGTTTCCAATACAAGGGGGCATGTGTTCAATCCCTGGCCAGAGAACTAAAATCCCACATCTGTGCAGCACAGCCAAAAAAAAAAAAGTTCATTTTTATGGTGATAATAGCTACCAGTTACTGAGTGACATCCTGTGCCTAGCATGGTGCTAAGAAGTCTGTATACATGTCTCTCACCTACAGGCTCTGCAGTCAAGCTCAGATTTTCCCACTTGCACCATGGACACTTCAGCTGTTTCCTCATAAATAAAATAGAAAGGAAAATAGTACCCAACTCATGGTTATGAGAATTCAGTGACATAAGGCATATTAAGTGCCTGCACTTATAAGTATCTCATTATTGTCTTACTTCAGCATTTCAACAAGTCTACAAGGTAAATACTAAATTCATCCATTTGAAAGATGAGAAAACTGAGTCTTAGAGGCAGTGGGGTGCTGGCACCAGCTTGCATGGGTTTATGAGAGCTACTTGTTAAATTTTCACGCATTTTTTGAGTTGGTTGACCATCATGAAGGTAGCTTGAAATTAGCTGAGATGGGAGTATTTATACCGTGGAAATCAGCAAACACTACATTCCCACTGAGCCGTTTGTTAAACATTTACCAGCACCTTATCACTCAGAGCAGTCAAATCACTTGTGTCTAAGCCCCGTGGCTGGTAAAAGGCAGAGCCTGAATTTGAGCCCTGTTCTACTGAGCTCCAAAGATCTTAATGTTTAGATACGGTTTGTTTGAGTGAATCTCTCCTTACAAGTGAGAATTCTCATCTCCTGGACAAAGCTAGTAGGATCATGCTCGTCAATATCATGTCCCTAGAGACGAGGTTCTCACATTTTAGAGCACCCGAGATTCACCTGCAGGGCTTGTTGAAACACAGATTGCTGGTGATCTCAGAACTTCTTGTGTATATTGAGGTGGGGTGCAATAATCTGCATTGCTAACCAGTTCCCAGGTGATGCTGATGCTGCTGGTCTGGGGACCACTTGTGGGGAACTACGGTTCTGGCGCAAACTAAAGCTTTCTGCTGTGTATCTTGCGATCATCCTAGTGGTTTGATCAACTCTTCCCTGATCAAAAGATGGGAGAACTTCTGTACAGGTTCCAGCTCCAGAGCTTTCTACAGGAGACCATTTTGGCAAGAGGTTTATCCTCTCAGCAGTCTGAGCAGAAGGAGACAGGAACCAAATCTTGGTGCCTCTCTCTCCGGTTGGCCCCATTTAGCTCTGGCTGGTATCCCAGGAGCCTGAGCTGCTCCCCACACACAGCGGGAGGCAAAAAAAAAAAAAGGAACATTTGAAAGTCTATCTTTAAAGCCTGGCAGAAAGTGAGCTGCCCTATAATTACACCAAGTGAACTAGTTACAACTTCTCTCGTATTGATGTAGGATTATTAAGAGATTGCTCACACAGCCCTGTGGAATTCAACTAACGAATTTAGAGATATTTTCTTAAACCACCCTTCTCTTCTAATCACTTTCTGCCTCTTAAATATGATAGAATACAAAACCAGGAAGGCAAATGAAGCAAATCCTGAATTAATGTTCCTCATCAGAACGTGATTGCTGCTTTTAGAACAGCGTAACTTTCCTAACCTAATGTTCTGACTTAAGTATCTCATTTTTTTTTTTGGTAAATGGGGAGAAAGCAAAAGAGCACTGAGGGACTTTCCTGGTGGAACAGTGGTTAAAACTTTGCCTTCCAATGCAGGGGGTTTGGATTTGATCCCTGGTTGGGGAGCTAAGATCTCACACATGCCTCACTCTAAAAAACCAGAACATTAATAACAGAAGCATTACTGTAACAAATTCAATAAAGAGTTTTAAAATGGTCTGCATTAAAAAAAAATCTTGAAAAAAAAGAGGGCATGGAGATATATATATATATATATAAAGTCACCTGTGGACATTACTTCAAAGGAATATCGAGAAACTGGGATGTGGATCTGGCTGCCCCAGGTTTGCACAAATTTAATCCATTCTCCCTGAACAGTCTTCTGTGGACATCCCAGCCAATTGTGCAGAGAAGGAAAGAGATATGGCCGATGGACTGAGTGGGCCACTTTTGCAATCCTGGGCTTGGGAAACTCTCTTGCCTTAAAATGTCCTACCATTTGTATCTGCTTTGAATTAAGAAATCGGGGGACATGAATCTAGGAATATGAATTCTTTAATTTTTAGATTTTATATTGGAGTATAGTTGATTGACAATGTTGTGTTAATCTCAGGTGGACAGCAAGGTGACCTATATCCTTTTTCAGGGGAATAAGAATTCTTGCCAGCAGTTGGGATTCCAATTTCTTGGTAGGCACTACATCTTATTAATCTTTGTAGCTCCATATTCCTGAATACATAGAGTTCAATACACTCAGCAAATGCTTATGAATGACAGAATGCTATTGTGGAAAGAACAGGGGCTTTAGAGTCAGAGCGACTTGCATTCAAATCCCAGCTCTATCTCTGACTGTCTGTGTCACTTGAAGCAAGTCATTTAGCCTCTTTGACACTTGGCTTCCTCATCTGTAAAATGGGGGTCAAGGAGTCCACGAGATTTATGGAGTGTTTTTGTGCGTGCTGATACATTTTTGGACACTGGGGCTACGTCAGTAAAGCAGTCAGAATTTCTGACCTCAAGATGTATTAGAACTCCTATCTCAACTTGCCTCTCACGAAGCCCACGTATGAGACAAGGGTCCTAGTTCCTGGTTTCAAATCCTGCCTCAACCCCACTACCTAGCTGTAACATCTCAGCAAGTGAATGGTAATAGGACTAGCCATGTGGAGATGCTGTCAAGACCCCTGCACCACATATCCACATGTAGCCTGTGTGTATATTTGGGCAGGTAAGTTACACTCAGAGGCCTGCCCTCCTGCCAAGTAGCTGATATGGTCAAATGTCAAGGTTGGATAAGCAGAGGTTGGATTCAGCCCGCATGATACCTCTTTGGCGGGGTTCCATGTGCAAATACACATAAAGCTCCTAGAAGAAATCCCCTGGTGGTCCAGGAGATAGGACTCCACACTTTCACTGCTGAGGGCCTGGCTTGCATTCAGTATCTGGTTGAGGAACTAAGACTCCATAAGCTGCAAGGTGCGGTCAAAAAAAATCTCCTAGAATGGCACCTGGCTATCTTTAATCAATAAATGCTATCTTTTATTACTGTGGGTGTATGATGAGACTTTTTTTTCTTTTGAACTTTTAATCTTGTATTGTGGTATAGCTGATTAATAATGTTGCGATGGTTTCAGGTGAACAGTGAAGAAATTCAGCCATGCATGTACATGTATCCATTCTCCACTAAATGCCCCTCCCCTCCAGGGTGCCACATAACATTGAGCAGAGTTCCCTGTGCTGTACAGTAGGACCTTGTTGGTTATCCATTTTAAATATAGCAATGTGTACATGTCAATCCCAAACTCCCTAACTATCCCTTCCTCTGTCAACCGTAAGTCTGTTTGTAAGTCTGGAATCTCTTTCTGTTGTGTAAGTTCACTTGTATCATTTCTTTTTAGGTTTTACATATAAAAGGTGAGGTGTATGATGAGACTTTAATGTATGTAAGGCATCTATAGTATATAGTTGGTATTCAGTAGCTGTTAATTCCCTTCCTTGAGTCTGTGGAAAAATAATAAACATATATGTTAGAACAAAGTATAGGTGACCAGCAATCATTAGCTACCTTGTCTTTTCTTTTATTATAGTAGGTGCGGGAGGTAGTTTGGCCTAAGAAAAAGAGCTCTGGGCTAGCAATCAGAAGACCTGAGGGACTTCTCTGCTGGTCTGCTGGCTAAGACTCCAAGCTACCAAAGCAGGGCGCCTGGGTTGAGTCCCTGGTCAGGGAACTAGATCCCATATGCCACGGCTGGAGTTTGCATGCTAAGAGTTCANAGGTAGTTTGGCCTAAGAAAAAGAGCTCTGGGCTAGCAATCAGAAGACCTGAGGGACTTCTCTGCTGGTCTGCTGGCTAAGACTCCAAGCTACCAAAGCAGGGCGCCTGGGTTGAGTCCCTGGTCAGGGAACTAGATCCCATATGCCACGGCTGGAGTTTGCATGCTAAGAGTTCACTGAAGATCCTGCATGCTGGAGCTAAGACCTGAGGCAGCCAAACTAAAAACAAAAGCAGAACTTGAGTTCTGGCTTCCATTCACTCACTGCTTGCCTCTAATTGTTCAGCTGACGCTCACTAAGCCTCAGTTTTCTCATCTGTCACTGAGATGAGGGTGTGGGTTGGTCCAGGTCGCGCGCTGCTCTATGACATGAACGCACTTCACTGTAACGAGCTCTTGCCCTGTGCGGTGTGTGTATAGACAAAAGGGTATGTGCCAGACTCTGCAACATGGTGAGTGGGTGAGTCTTTGAGCGACTTTCTGTTCTAACACGCTCTATTATTCAACACTAACTGAGATGAGAGGACTTGCCCAGGATCACACGGTGGGTCAGCTCTACATGGTTTCAAATGAGCTGAGCTTAGAGAACCATGGGGAGGACTGGGTGGAGAGCCTAGCTGTCAACTGGATGGCCGAGGCCTGTGCGCTTTTCTCTGATGTCTCAGGCTTGCCTGGGCTGACTGGGTTACAGTGGCGATATCACTTCTGCTCAGTTTGGTCTAAGAGTCTATCCAGCTCAGATACTTTATCAGTCAGTGACTAATATCTTTCACTTCTCATTGACTTTTCCAGTTAGAACAAGACTATTCAAATTCCCAGTCGGGCATGAATGAGGCAATCTTTCTCTCAATTTGGGGAGTGAAACTGCAGCATGGTGGTTTCTAAGCAGTTAGTCATTTTCATCTTTAGGCAAGTGCATGTCAATTGAAAAATCCCCTTTTGTTTTCCCTTCTTAACTCAGTCTGTAAAAGAGTGAATGAAAGTCATTATTTATCATCGAGTGTTTACTGTGGATCAGGAACCAAGCTAAAGCACCTTTAGATGCAGTATCTCATTCAGTCTTGACAACCAGCCTATTAGGTGTTTTTTTTTTTTTTTCTGGCTGTGCTGTGCAGCATGTGGTATCTTATGTTCCCCAACCAAGAACTGAATCTGTGCCCCCTGCATTGGGAGCATGGGGTCTTAACTGCTAGACTGCCGGGGAAGTCCTGAGGCAGTTATTACTGATGTTTCACAGGCAAAGAAATTTGAAGCTCAGAGAGGAGGCGTTGCCTGCCTAAGGTCACACAGCTGATAAACAGGTGGTGGAGTCTGAGGACGAAGCCCAGCGTCTTGCATCCTACATTTATTAATGATCCCTCTTCAGGTAGTGTTATAGGAGCGGCTTCTCGGTTGTACTTGCTGGATATTCCAGGTCAATTAACTCCACAAATATTATTAAATCTGTCACATGCAAAGGAAAGTTCTTTGTTGCTGTGCATGTGACGTGTCACTGTCTTGCTCAAGCTGCACAGTATTTGTGTACGTTGTTCAATGCAGGTGTGGAACTTTTCAACATCCTTCATTCCTTATTGAGTGTCTGCTATAAATTACATCTACTGGTTAGTTAGTGAGTGAGTGAGTGAAGTCGCTCAGTTGTGTCCGACTCTTTGCAACCCCATGGATTGTAGCCTACCAGGCGCCTCTGTCCAGGGGATTTCCCAGGCAATAGTACTGGAGTACTACATCCTAAGGCAGCATCTCACCTGAGTCTCATAACAGTCCATGAGGTAGGTCCTCTTGTCCCAACTCTCAGAAAAGGGACGTGAGGCCCCGAGCAACGCCACAGATTGTGAATGGCAGGGGCCAGGTATGAGGACAAAATGTCTTCTATTTCCTTGGTCTCTCTGCTGAGGGCACAGTGTAAAGTCTGAACTCAGTTCAAATTTAAGGCTTGGTCAGACTCCCGCAGGGTTGACTGTGAACCGTAAGGTCAATGGTTTTACTCATCTCTCCCTCTGGGCAGGAGGGGACCAGCTGGGTCTATCATTGTCAAGTCAAACAGGGCAGGCAGTGGGGGTGGCGGCTGGGGCTAGTCATACTGCCAGCACCAAATTGGTGCAGGGGGTCTGTGTCTAAACCCTTCCTTTCCCCCACACTGCTGGCTGAGAGTCGTCTGTCTGTGGGAGGCCTCCTGTGCTGCCTAGAGCTGTTCCGTGCAGACATCAGAGAGGAGTCAGGGTGGTACACTGTTCAGCCTTCCTTCTTGGAGTGCGGGTTGGAAAATACTAGTTCCAAGGACTGATGCTGAGTAGCACTTTTGGAGCAATTGAGTTACAGTGACTGTTGGAAAACTGAGCTCCAGTGTCACCTGGGAAGGATGGAGCGCCCAGGAATAGAACAGGACATTGCAAATGAGCCGTGAAAAACAAGCCCAGGCTCTGGCCCAGCCACCTGGGCCCAGATGTGCTCCTGTAGAAATTTGGCAGAAGGTGTGTGTAGGATACTGCCTGGATGAGCTGGCATCTCCGAGGTCCCAGACTGCAGTGCTTCATTCCAGGTTCTGAAAAACCCAGGTGGGCCAGGAAAGGGTTCAGAAGCTGAGACTCATCAATGGTCCTACCAGCTTCAGTTCAAGTTCATGGTTTTCTAACTGGCTGCTTCCTGCTGAAACCAATCCAATATATTATAGACCTAAGATTTCCTTATTGATTGCCAGTTCTTTTAGGAACAAATTTGCGTTTACTTGGAAACCCTTTTCTCTCTTATTTCCTTTTTTCTCTTTTATTTTCTTTCTCTCTCCCATTCTCGGCTCTCTTAAAACATAGAATGGTAGTTATAAACTTGGACAGTGGCATCTATCTAGTAGAAATGATTGTAAATTCTGTAAATTGTAAATTCATTTTACACTATGTAAACTTGAGAAATGGACTTGATTTCAACCCTAGTTTTCTCTTTTGCAAAGTGGGAATATTAGTAACACCTACTGCACATGGGGATAAAATGAACGTAAAGATGACTGGCACAGGACCTTGCACATAATACATGGTTAATAAATGTTATGCATGCTCAGTCTCTCAGTTGTGTCTGATTCTTTGAGGCTCCTGGTGGCTTCCCTCTTTACGATCAGGGCTTCTGTGGTAGCTCAGCTGTAAAGAATCCGCCTGCAATGCAGGAGACTCCAGTTTAATTCCTGGGTCGGGAAGATCCACTGGAGAAGGGATAGGCTACCCACTCCAGTATTCTGGCCTGGAGAATTCCATGGACTGTATAGTCCATGGGGTTGTAAAGAGTCAGACATGACTGAGTGACTTTCACTTCACTTCACTTTGTGACCCCACAGACTGTACCCCACCAGCTCCTCTGTCCGTGGAATTCTCCAGGCAAGAGTACTGGAGTGGGTTGCCATTTCCTCCTCCAGGGGATCTTCCCGACCCAGTGATGGAATCCATGTCTCTTGTGTTTCCTGCATTGGTAGGCAGATTTTTAATTTAATTTTATTTATTTACCACTAGTGCTACCTGGGAAGCTCAACATGGCTTAAAGGCCATTGTCAACTTCTTTAGCTTCACTGTTGCTCTTTCTTTCTCTGTTGTTCCTAGATCTCTCTTGTTTCAGAACCTTCCTGCTACAGGAATATGTTGTTCCTATGCCCTGAACCCTCTTTGCCATGTTCTTTAACTGGCTGTCTCTTATCCATCTTCAAGTCTCAGCTGAGGTGTCATTCATTCAAAGACTTTCTTGACTTCCAAGCACAGGTCAGGTTTCTCTCCAGGGGACCTTGCCTTCTCCAACCATAGCTCTTAAGATACTACATTCTAACTGCATGTTCACACGCCTGTATCACTTCTATCACCAGTGAAGTGTGAGTTCCTTAAGGGCAAGGTTCATAGCTTGGTTCCTCTGCATCTCTCACACCTTGCTGTGTGCTTACCACTGAGATTAAAGCAGCAAGTAGGATCAAGGTTCACCCCCATGGAATTCAAACTAGGATCAGGGTAATGGACAATGCCAGGCCCAGCTCCTCTCAAAATCTCTCAACCAAATAGACCAGGTGACTTGCCATGGTGGTAGATCATCCAAGGTAAAGATAATATATGTAGCCTCTGTAACTCCCAGAAGGGTACAAAGGATGTAGGAGCAACTTCAGAGCAGATGTTTCCTTCTGGCATCATGTGGCCCCAGATACTCACATGTTGAGGCAGTGCTCAGGTTAGGAGAGGACTTTGCATCTAGCCCATTGCCCTGTCTACGGCTATAGACAGTCACTGGTGATTACCTTGTGAATAGCACCCTGGAGCCTGATCTGCAGGGAGCAAGTCAAGTATTTGGGGTGGTAGTCATGGTGATGGGGGGACTCCACATCCTTCTAATGCCTTTACATCTACACTCCCTTTGGAGGTAGCACACCAGCTGGTCCTGCAGAGTAGAAATGGAGCCTCTGCTATTCTGCTGGGATGCTAGAGGAGTTCCTGTTTTCTCTACCTAATATGATTAAGAATGTGACCTCTCTCTTCCTTCTTTCCTCACTCCCTCCCTCCCTCTTTCGGTATTATTAGTTTTATTTATTTATTTTCCAGAGGAACTGATGCAAGCAAAATAAGTTAAATAACATGCTCAAGGTCATCAGATGAATGAATGGTCATGCCTGACTCTGTGCAACCCCATAGATGGCAGCCCACCAGGCTCCTCTGTCCCTGGGATTCTCCAGGCAAGAACACTGGAGTGGGTTGCCAGAATGAATGGTCTAATAAGGACTAAAACAAAGTCTCTCTGGTTCTAAATTCCAAGAAGTATATTCACTGAAGAGAGAAAGTAGGTTCGCATCCCAGTTTTTCCACTCCTAGCTGAGTGACCTTGGTCCAGTCTCTCCCTGTTTATAACGAGGATGATAACAATACCACCAACCTCATGCAGTTGTTGTGGGGCTAAAAGAAACAGTCCATATACAATGCTCAGATTTGTTAAATGCTCAAATTTGTTAGACATCATCATTCTTACTTTCACTTTTTGGCTATTCCAGGTCTTGTGTTTTGTCTTGTGTCTTAACTTTGTGGATGGGTCTTAATCTGACCATTCTGGATTGACAGTCTAATGTACCAACACTGCCGGGATCAGCTAAGACCGTGTGATTTTTGTTTTTGTCCTCACCACAACACCTAGCACGTGGCTGGACACTGGACATCTTGATCAGTCATTCAGGCCTGGATGCTTGCTTCCCCCATCCTAGAAAACAGCATGGTGTTGAGGAATAAACACAGGCTATTTGCTGGCTGGGAGACTTCAGAAAAACAACCTATCTTAATTTCTACTTTCCACATCAGTCAAGTGGAAGGAATAACCCCCACCCTGTATAGTCCCTGTAGAGGTGAAATGACACATGTGAGGAGCCCTGCATGCACTGATCCCCTCTCCTCTTCCCTCAACCAGCTCCTGTAACTAGCACAGTTACCTCCTGATGCTGGGATCCAGAGGGAAAGAGAGAGGCAGACTGCTCTTTACTGGCTTGTTGCTTCATTTACTTACAAACCAATAAAGCCTGCTTGTCTGCTTTTGACTGGTTGGAAGAGTTTCCAAGCCCAAAGGCTTAGTTTGTAGATGAGACAAATATGGTTTTTTGCAGAGTTTTCAAGTCCAGACACAGTCATGCAAATAATATTCATAAGCTGTTTGGGGCTGAATTTCTAAGTTCTTACAAGACAAAGTAGAGCCCTGATCTAAGAAGAACCAGCCTAATGCAAAGGAAACCTCAAAACTTGAGACTATTTAGGGTTGGAAGTCCTTGGAACTGGGTTCTCATTAATATTCCTTATGACTCAAAAATGAGTCAAAGCTTTGTAGAGAGATTGATTTCCCTCCTTTTCAAATGCTCTGAGAATAATGTGGAGATCAAATTGCATTTTTAAGCATGTCAGGGAAAATTACACATTCATTAATTGTCAGAACATCTGAAAATCACCAAGTTCACTTCTCTCTTAAAAAAAAATCCTCAAAGCTCTTAACTCCCAGGGGGTTGGGAAAAACTGAAAGAATAGTTTTCTCATGCTGACTTCCATTTCATTTGCTAGAATAAGATGGGACCCATTCAACACTCAATAGGAAGGAGAACAAACATAGCTCGGTGGTCAAGAGTTCTGGGTGGGCAAATCTGATTAAAAACGCATAGAGAAACTGAACAGACACTTTTCCAAAGAAGACATACAGATGGCCAACAGGCATGTGAAATGAGGCTTAACATCACTAATTGTCAGGAAAATGCAATTCAAAACCACAGTGAGATGTCAGTTCACATCTGTCAGAATGGCTATTATCAAAAAGACAACAAATAATAAGTGTTGGCAAGGATGTGGAGAAAAGGGAACCCTCACATACTGTTGGTGCCACCTCTATGGAAGAAGGTATGGAGATGCTTCAAAAAAATTAAAAACAAAAGTAACCATATAATCCAGTTATTCCACTTCTGGGTATTTATACAAAGAATATGAAAATAGTAATCCAAAAATTTATTTGTACCCAATGTTCATTGTGGCAGTATTTATAACACATGAGATATGGGAATAACCTAAGTGCCCATCAACGAATGAATGGATAAAGAAGGAAAAAAGATATGGCTGTGTACACACATACAATGGAATAGTACTCAGCCATACAAAAGATGAAATCTTGCTATTTGCAACAACGTGGATGACCTTGAGGGTGTTATGCTAAGTGAAATAATTCAGACAGATACAGACAAATACTGTATGACTTCACTCCTATGTGGAATTTAAAAAGCTATTAACAAACCAAAGCAAAGTCAATGAAAAAATCAAACAAAAATAAACACATAGACACAGGGTAGTTGTTACCAGAGGGGAAGGGATGGGTAGTGGGGGAAGAGAGTGAAATGGGTAAAACGGATTAACCATATGGTGACAGATGGAAGGTAAACTTTTGGTGGTGAGCACATTGTAGGTTATACAGAAGTAGGAATATAATATTGTACACATGAAACATATAATGTTATAAATCAATGTTACTTCAAAAAACGAACAAGCCACTAAGAGGTGATGGGAGAATGCTAGTTTGGGCTCAGACTATATCAAATGCCAACTCAGCCCTTACTGGCAGTAGAAATCTGGGCAAGCAAGCTATTTAATGTTTCTTTTATTTTTCTTCAAGCAATACATGTTGATTTTCAAATTTATATGTAAACATGTAATTCAGGGAAACATTGAAGAATTAGAGAAATTTTAGAGACTAGACTTCTCAGATACTGAAATACACTATGAATTCTTTATAATAAAAGTGTGGCATAAATGTGACACATATGTGTCCATAATGTGACACACTTCAATTAATATGAGATAACGGCAACATCGCAATTCATTAGAGAAAAAATAAATTTATTTTTATCTTTAAAAATTAAGTTAAATGTAACAAAATGTTGGAGAAGTATTTCAAATATTTAATTTCTCTTGAATCTCAGTTTCCAGGATATAAAATGGGATGATGTTGGTACAATTTCTGTGAGGATTAAATGAATTAATACATGTAAAGCTCTGAGAGAAAGGATTTGGTCATGATTAGACATTATTATTAGGCAGAATGAGTAGGTTCTTTGCACATGAATCTCTTATTTCTTGTTAAGCAGAGTATTTTCAGATTAAAGGGGTAGGGAGAGAACAAGTTCTAGAAGAATGTGCTCATGATATGTGAGGCTACAGGATGACTCTGGTCATTCAAAGTCCTGGGAACCACACACACTTGTTGGCGGGTATACTGACCACCCCATCCCGATCTGCCTGGTGTTCTTTGACATCTCGCAGCTGGGATCCTTCTTTCCTCTCAGCTGGTTTATCCTCTCGCCCCTGTAGCTGCTACAAAAACCAGGTAGAGAAACAGGATGTGTTGGAATCTGCCTTCCAGCCCTTTCCATCACCACTCAGCTACATGACAACCTGGAGTCCTGATCTAATTCATCCATGATTGAAAATTTGGTCATGATTAGACATTATTATTAGGCAGAATGAGTAGGTTCTTTGCACATGAATCTCTTATTTCTTGTTAAGCAGAGTATTTTCAGATTAAAGGGGTAGGGAGAGAACAAGTTCTAGAAGAATGTGCTCATGATATGTGAGGCTACAGGATGACTCTGGTCATTCAAAGTCCTGGGAACCACACACACTTGTTGGCGGGTATACTGACCACCCCATCCCGATCTGCCTGGTGTTCTTTGACATCTCGCAGCTGGGATCCTTCTTTCCTCTCAGCTGGTTTATCCTCTCGCCCCTGTAGCTGCTACAAAAACCAGGTAGAGAAACAGGATGTGTTGGAATCTGCCTTCCAGCCCTTTCCATCACCACTCAGCTACATGACAACCTGGAGTCCTGATCTAATTCATCCATGATTGAAATTGAAAATTTCTCATCTTCCCTTCCATCCTTTCCTTCCACTTCCCGCAATTCCTATTTCTTTGAATTCCCATTGCATTGTCAGCCCTACACTGCCTACTTGATGATGCCATTCAGCCTTGAATATTTTTCTCTAGTTTTTCCATAAATAAGTCTTTTCTTCCAGCAAAATTCTAAATTCAAGGGCAGGAGTTGTGTTTCCTTCTTCTTCATAACCCATATGGGGTTTAGCTCTCACTGGATTTTTTTCACAGTATGCATTTTTAACTGGATGTACAGTTGATGTATAATCTTATGTCAGTTATACGTGTACAATATACTGATTTGTAATTTTAAAGGTTACACTCCATTTATAGTTATTATAAAATATTGGTTCTATTCCTGAGTTGTACAATATATTCTTGTAGCTTATTTTATACCAAATAGTTTGTACCTTTTAATCCACTACTCACATATTGCCTCTCCCCCTTTCCCATTGGTAACCACTGTGTGTGTGTGTTAAGTCGCTTCAGTTGTGGCTGACTCTTTGTGACCATATGGACTGTAGCCCACCAGGCTCCTCTGTCCATGGGATTCTCCGGGAAAGAAGACTGGAGTGGATTGCCATGCCCTCCTCCAGGGGATCTTCCTGACGCAGGGATGGAACCTGCACCTTTTGCGCCTCCTGCTTTGGCAGGTGGATTCTTTACCACTAGTGCCACTGGGGAGCCCCAGTAACCACTAGTTTGCTCTCTCTGTCTGTGAGTCTGGTTCTTTTTTGTTTTATTCACTAGCTTGCTGTTTTTTTCAGATTCCATATATAACTGATATCATGTAGTGTTTGTCTTTTCTTTATCTGTTTGACTTATTTCATATAGTATAATACCCTCCAAGTCCAACTGCACTGCTGCAAATGGCAACATACGTTATTTTTTATGGCTGAGTAGTATTCGGGCAACCCACTCCAGCGTTCTTGCCTGGAGAATCCCAGGGACGGGGGAGCCTGGTGGGCCGCCGTCTCTGGGGTCGCACAGAGTCGGACACGACTGAAGCGACGCAGCAGCAGCACAGCAGTGTTCCATTGTATATATATACACCACATCTTCTTTGTCCACTCGTCTTTTATGGATACTTAGGTTAGCTTATCAATAATGCTGCTATGAACATTGAGGTGCATATATCTTTTGAAATAGTGTTTTCATTATACCTAGGAGTGGGATAGATGGATCATATGGTAACACTCTTTAGTTTTTCTGAGGAACTTCTATACTGTTTCAATAGTGGTCACCCCAATTTATATTCTCACCAACAGTGTACTAGGGTTCCCTTTTCACCATATCCTCATCAACAGTTATTTATGTTACTTTTGATGACAGACATTCTGACAGAGCACTGTACATTTTTAATAAACACTTGATGGCTTGATTTATCTATTTGGCAGCAGCATGTAAATATTTACATATCCTGGATCTAGGAAATTTGTTCTAGATTACAAAATACATTCAAATACGTTCTAGTCTGGCTAGATAACTAGCTGAACTTGAGAACAAATTCAGGTACCGCTATGCTGCTCCTAACAGTTCTTTAAAACATATGTGATTAAGAAGAAATAAATCTTATCTATAAAAAATCTAGGAACTTCCCTGGGGGTCCATTGGTTAAGACTTTGCCTTCCAATGCAGGGGGTGTGGGTTCGATTCCTGGTGGAGGAGCTAAGATTCTACATGCCTCCTGGACAAAAAACAAAACATGATATAGAAGCAATATTATAACAAATTCAATAAAGACTTAAAATTTTTAAAAATAAAAGAAATCTAGACATTATAAAATGTATTAAGAGGATTTAGCTCCCTTTTTTGCTCTCTCCTCTATTCTACTTCCTGGACAGTAGTGTAGTGTTACTTGTTTAGTCGTGTCTGAATCTTTGCAACACCATGGACTATAGCCTACCAGGCTCCTCTGTCCATGGAATCCTTCAGGCAATAATACTGGAGTGGGTAGCCAGTTCCTTCTCCAGGGGATCTTTCCAACCCAGGGATAGAAACTGGGTCTCCTGAATTGCAGGTAGACTGTAGTTTGATGTCTATGCTTCTGGATTTTTACTATTCAATATGGTAGCCACATGTGGCTACATAGCACTTTACAATGTGGCTGGTCAAATTTAATGTGCTGCAGGTACACACTAGATTTCAAAGACTTAGCTCCTCCATCCATGTGAGTTTCCAGGCAAGAGTACTGGAGTGGGGTGCCATTGCCTTCTCTGTACACATCCATATACATGCACAAACATATGTAAACATAATGTTAACAAAAATATCCATATGGCACATATAGATATGCTCTGCATCTTGCTGTTTTTCATTTAGTTATACTTTGTGGACATGCTTTATCAGTATATTTAGATCTAGGACTTCCCTGGTGGCTCAGATGGTAAAGCGTCTGTCTACAATGCAGGAGACCTGGGTTTGATCCCTGGGTTGGGAAGATCCCCTGGAGAAGGAAATGGCAATCCACTCCAGGACTATTGCCTGGAAAATCCCATGGACAGAAGAGCCTAGTAGGCTACAGTCCATGGGGTCGCAAAGAATCGGACACGACTGAGCGACTTCACTTCTTCACTTCACTTCACTTCATCTTCATTAAAAAAAAATGGCAATACATATTCTGTTGTATAGATAGATCACTGTTTATTTGATCATTTCTCACAACTGGGGCTGTTTCCAGTGTTTTGTTTTATAAGCAATGATGCAGAGCTTGAGCATCTATACACAAATATTGTTAAGCACTTCAATAATATTTCACAAGTAAGATTACTAAATTAATAAGTATACATATGTCAACTTTGATAGATTAAGCCAAATTTAAACAGTCTTGAGAATCTGATGAAGGTATGGACTCTCTCTCTAGGAAATTGCACACAGGCAAACGTGTATGGTTTTCCACAGAGTGTCAGGAATTCAAGGATCTTCTGAAATCAAAGTTAAGAAGTACATGTACACACTGCTCTATGGAAAATGATAACCAACAAGTTCCAACTGTATAGCACAGGTGTCTCTTGCTCAGTATTGTGTGGCAGCCTGGGTGGGAGGGGAGTTTGGGGGAGAATGGATATGTATATATATATGGCTGAGTCCCTTTGCTGTTCACCTGGAATTATCACAACATTGCTAATCGGCTATACTCCAATATAAAATAAGATTTTAAAATAAAATACAAACAAAACCCCACCAAGAACAACAACAAAACAAAGTTAAGGAGTCTACTGCTGGTGAAATAACTTGCCATAAATTCAGCTTCTAGGAGTCCTAACTATTGACTAGAAGAGAGAAACAAGCCCACAGTGGTCCAAAGTCCACACCCTGGTGGTAGGCAGATCTGGGTTCAGAGCCCCACTCTGAGGCTGATACCTTGAACTCACACAGCCTCAGTCTCCTCCACCATGAAGCAGAGGAACACAGCCTACCTCACCAGGTCTGACAGGCACTAAACAAATATTATTTCTCTTTTGGCACTTCTGCTGAAGGATATTACCTTGAGGCATCTTTGTTCTACTGACAGTTTACAGACTGCTTTCAGTGCCTTGTACCTGATCAGTGACCAACTTGAACAGGAGTTGTAAAAGGGAGAATTAGAAGAGCGAATTCATATCTACGTTGAGTTTACTTAAAAGCTGGGCACCTTTTCTCTACACAAAATTATTGTTTTGAAGCAGTTGCCTAAGTAGGAACCATTTAAAACAGTATTCAACTCAAACTGGGGCTCCTGTTCCAGTATCAGGGTTCCAACTGGCAGATTGTCACCTAAAGGATAAGAGCTAAAGGGTAAAAAGAAAAAGGCCCTTTGAAGGATCTTTGGTCCCTGTTTATGAAGTCGTTAATTCTATTTGCTTCATGAGGACCCATCTTATCATCTCTTCACTCCCACCCGTGAAGTCTGGGTTATTCTGAGTGTAAGAACCACATCTCCTCTGTCTCTTGGGTCCCCCAGCATCTGGTACAGGACTGGGTATAGAAGGTGTATTTTAATTCTTGTGAACTAGAACCCCCTTTCCGGGGAAGGCAATGGCACCCCACCCCAGTACTCTTGCCTGGAAAATCCAATGGACGGAGTAGCCTGGTGGGCTGCAGTCCATGGGGTCGCCAACAGTCGGACAGACTGAGCGACTTCACTTTCACTTTTCTCTTTCATGCATTGGAGAAGGAAATGGCAACCCACTCCAGTATTCTTGCCTGGAGAATCCCAGAGATGGGGGAGCCTGGTGGGCTGCCGTCTATGGGGTCACACAGAGTCGGACATGACTGAAGTGACTTAGCAGCAGCAGCAGCAGAACCCCTTTCAAGAGGTCCTCAATACAGAGAAGAGAGTTTTGTTTATTTTTTTTCTCCAAATCATTCTGAAAATTGGTCTGAAAATTATGCAAGCAACAATAGTTAACATTTACTGAGCATTTCAGTTCAGTTCAGTCGCTCAGTCGTGTCCGACTCTCTGCGACCCCATGAATCGCAGCACGCCAGGCCTCCCTGTTCATCACCAACTCCCGGAGTTCACTCGGACTCACGTCCATCGAGTCCATGATGCCATCCAGCTATCTCATCCTCGGTCGTCCCCTTCTCCTCCTGCCCCCAATCCCTCCCAGCATCAAAGTCTTTTCCAGTGAGTCAACTCTTCACATGAGGTGGCCAAAGTACTGGAGTTTCAGCTTCAGCATCATTCCTTCCAAAGAAATCCCAGGGCTGATCTCCTTCAGAATGGACTGGTTGGATCTCCTTGCAGTCCAAGGGACTCTCAAGAGTCTTCTCCAACACCACTGTTCAAAAGCATCAATTCTTCGGCGCTCAGCCTTCTTCACCGTCCAACTCTCACATCCATACATGACCACAGGAAAAACCATAGCCTTGACTAGATGGACCTTAGTCGGCAAAGTAACGTCTCTGCTTTTGAATATGCTGTCTAGGTTGCATTTACAACATGTCAAACATTGCTATAAACCATCGCACACATTGCCTTTCTTTTTTCTCACAACCTCAAGGTTAGGTGTTATTGATTCCACTTTAAAGGGGAAGGAACTGAGTCCCAAAATAGGTCTCAGCTAGGTCACTTCTCTGTCTGGCTTCCATTGTCTCCTCTCCCTGCCCTGCCCTCCTCACAGAGTGCCTACTTTCGCTTTGCCCTCACCAGTCCTTCACACAAACACAGCCAGGATGATCCTTAGGAAACCTAAATTAGATCATATCCTTTCCATCTGAAACTTTTCAATGGCTTCTCATAGCCTTTAAAATCTGGCCGGGCCCCTGCCTGCCTCTCCCCTTCCCTGTGACTCCCCGCCCCTTCTGTACAAGGCCTGAGGACGGCTCCTCGAATCGCTCGCTTTCTCTTCTGCGGGGACTTCTGCACAGGCTACACCCTTGCCTCAGATACTCCTGCCCAGCTCTTTAGCGGGGTCATCCCAACTGATCCTTCACTCCCTTGGGAAGTTAACTTTTTCTCATCTCTGATTCTCATTTTAAGAAAGACTCCCTCATCAACTTCTTTTAATGAAAAAAAGTATTGAAGAAGACCCTGATGCTGGGAAAGACCAAGGGCAAAAGGAGAACGGATGACGGATGACAAGACAGTCAATGGTATCACCAACTGAACGGACACAGGTTTGAGCAAACTCTGGGGAGTAATGCGGGACAGGGAAGCCTGGGGTGCTGCAGTTCACGGGGTCACAGTCAGACACGACTTAGTGACTGAATAACAACATCAACTCCTGTCTAAAATATCCCTCGCCAAGAGGAGGCTAGAGCTTTTGGACCTTTTCCCTCTTATTACCAGACACACCTTAGAATGTTATATATGTCTATGTGTTTTACTGCTTAGCATCTCTGATGAGATGGCACGCTCTGTGAGAGTGGAAGCTGCATCTCCATTTCTCTCCACTGTGCCCTTCCACACCTCGCAGTATGTCTGGCATATGGTGGCTGACAAATATCCGTTGAAAGGATGAATGACACTTAGAGTGGCTCATATCAACACTGATTACCTCGCCTCTTTTCAACTTTGAAAACCCCAAAATGCCCACTGTATTGCTCTCTGTGCAAAAGGCAATGTTTGTTGAAATGAATACAGTCGAGTTTCATCCTTCTTTTCTCTCTGGCAGCTTAACAGAAGACTGCCATCATCCTAGTCCAAAATGGTGATGGCTCAAGGTAGCAAAATGATGATTGCTCAGAATAGTCTTAGGATGATATGTAACACAGAGTCAGTTGACCATTGACTGTTGGGCTGATACAGCCCCAGATAAACAAGTGAACTCACATCACTCTTCATTTGATACCTACCTACAGAATCATACAGAAACTGAGGGCAAACACCTCTGACAAAACAGGGCAGTGCCATTTCTAGGAGAAAACCTGAAAACTTGCAGTTGGCTAAAGTAGGGCTCTTCTAGCTTTTGCTTTTTGAAAAACCTGTCAGAAATAACAAATGCCTCAGAAATGAGTTGGCCATTTAATGATTCTCGGCACATTCTCAGAAAATGTGCTTCTACTGAGCGTTTTTTGTGAGAACAAAGTGGAACTGTGAAGTAGATCACTTAAGGGTCCATAGTCAAAATTGACACGGCGCGCATCTGTAACGTGCCCGCCTCTGGTTTTGCTGTAAATAGAATTGAACTAGAACTGCAGTTTTCATACTTTCTAATAATATGGTGGCATGGCAATAAACACCCAAAACAATTAAGGGGGACTCCAAGGAATCAAAGAGCTGAGGATGAGGGAGAGGGCTGAGAGGGTCACCTGATGTTAATTCAGCCCCTGTGTTCAGGGGGCTTGAAAGGTAGATACAAGTGAAGGTAGGAGGGGGTCTGGTGTTTAATCAGCCTGACAGGGCTGATCAGTCGTTTTTCACTATATGAAAACAAGTTCTCTAATGCAATAGTTTAAGGAATTGTGCTCCATTTGTTTCCTTTGTCTTCCATCCTTCCTCTCTTTTGTGTTCAATGTTCAACTTTATCCTCCCAGTATAAAGTTTTTCATTTCTTACCCAGCTGAGCTTAATCCCTTCATTCTTTGGACCTCTTTTTTATTGGGTAGCTGCTGCTGCCAAGTCGTTTCAGTCATGTCCAACTCTGTGCGACCCCACAGACGGCAGCCCACCAGGCTCCATCCCTGGGATTCTCCAGGCAAGAATGCTGGAGTGGGTTGCCATTTCCTTCTCCAATGCAGGAAAGTGAAAAGTGAAAACGAAGTCGCTCAGTTGTGTCTGACTCCTAGCGACCCCATGGACTGCAGCCCACCAGGCTCCTCTGTCCATGGGATTTTCCAGGCAAGAGTCCTGGAGTGGGTCGCCATTGCCTTCTCCATTTTATTGGGTAAAGGGAAGGTTTATGCCAGCCCACAGCTAACTCTATTAAGTCACTCATTTTTTGTTTCTCCATCCATCCATGCATCCAGTATTTATTTTGTGCAAGCTATAAAAGAAAGAAATAATTGAGCAACATAGTCATTGCCTTCAAGAAACTGAGTCCAGGAGGAGAAAAAGGCAAGAAATAACCATCAAAAAGGAGAGAAGTGTTATGGTCGCGGAAGCATGGCGTCCAAAGGGGATTCTGACTTAGCCTCTTTTCTTCCTCTTATCTTACCTCCTTACCTTTTTCAAGTGTTTTCTGAGTTTTAATCTGGCGGCAGAGGTGGTGGGGTGAGTGTGTACAGTACAACCATGCATATATAGGATACATGGAGGCAGGACAAAGTGAGTGCCAGGTGAAGCTTGCTATAGGAACTGAAGAGGGAGACAGAATCTCAGGCAGGGACAAATAAATGTGAGACCAGATACTGTAAAACTAGAGGAAAACATAGAACTCTTTAACATAAATCACAGCAATTTTAATTTTTTAGATCCATCTACTAGAATAATGGAAACACAAGTAAAAATAAGCAAATGGGACCTAATTAAACTTAAAAGTTTCTGCACAGCAAAGAAAACCATAAACAAGACAAAAAGACAACCTTCAGAATGGTAGACAATATTTGTAAACTTTGTAACTGACCAGAGATTAACTTTCAAAATATACAAACAGCTTATACTGGTTAACATATAAAAAAAAAACCCTACAAATAGCCCAATCAAAAAATAAGCAGAAGACCTAAACAGACATCTTTCCAAAGAAGACATACAGATGTCTAGCAGGCACACGTAAAGGTACTCAGCATCACTGATTAGTGAGAAGTGCAAATCAAGACAATGAAGTATCACCTTGTACCAGTCAGAATGGCCATCATCAAAAGCCATTTACAAATGACAATGCTGGAGAGAGGGTCAGGGGAAAAGGGAACCCTCCCACGCTACTGGTAGGAGTGCCAATTAGTATGGAGAACAATATGGAGGTTCCTTAAAAAGCTAAAAATGGAGTTACCATATGATCCGGCAATCCAATGTTTGGGCACATATTCTGAAAAGACAAAGGCTCTAATTCAAAAAGATATACACAGCCCAGTGTTCATAGCACAACTAGTCACAATAACTAAGAAATGGAAGAACTTAAATATTCATTATCAGATGAATAGATAAAGAAGATATGATGTGTGTGTGTAAACATACACACACCAGAATATTACTCACCCCCCAAAAAGAATGAAGAAATGTCATTTGCAGCATCATGGATAGATTTAGAGACTGTCATACGAAGCGAAGTAAACCAGACAGAGAAAGACAAATATCATATGCTATCTCTTACACATGGAATAAAAAAAAAGACACAGAGGAACTTATTTACATAACAGAAATAGACTAATAGACATAGAAAACAAAATTTTGGTTACCAAAGGAGAAGAGGGTGGGGGAGGGATAAATGAGGTGTATGAGATTAACAAACATATACAACCACTATAAAAGGGTTTTCTTTTCTTTTCTCCTTTTACAATGGAATGTATATATATACACTCTTTTTCAGATTCTTTTTCACTTTAGGTTATTAGGAGATACTGCGTCTATTTCTCTGTGCTACACAGTAGCACCTTGTTGATCTGTCTTATGCCACCTGTTATTCGTGTAGACTTTTTGAGGATGGCCATTCTGACCTGTGTGAGGTGATACTTCATTGTTACATATATGGAATCATTTGCTGTAAACCTGAAAACATTATAAATCAACTATACTTCAATTTAAAAAAAATTAAGAAAAAGAAGAAGCATTTGAACAGGACCTTAAAAAGTGTGGGCAGGATTTTGGTGTGCTCAACTGTGGGGTGGTAAAAAGGTTGGATGGAAAGTCAGACAGCTCAGGGAAATAATAAAACATTGGGAGGTACTTGGTACTGTGGTTTGTTTTTGCTTTTAACTGCCATGAATAAATGCCATGCATTTAGTTAATCCTAAATAATACTAAAGATGTGCCCAGGATTTAGGTGTATTCTTACTGAGATGTTTGCACAGGCTCTTCTCCTTCTGTGAGCTACCTTTCCTTTATTCCCTAATAATTCTGGCCCTGTAGTGCAGATGGCTGACCCCACCCTGCTCTCTGTGGCCACGTGACCTAGTCCTGACCAATCAGAGTATTCCTTACATCTCATCCACAGCAATTCCTCAGAGGGTCGCATAAGACCCAAGGCAAGCTAATTAGCATCTCTGGTATAGAATTGTCAAGAATACCCTCAGTTTCTGTACGAGAAACAGCCTTAAGAATGTTGTAGAGTTTGGCTGCCAATATCTTTCTCCTGGAAAGAACTTTTCTAAGAGTGAAGAAAGCAGTGGCAGGTAGGGCAGAGGCAGAGAGCTATGGAATTCAGATTGCCATGGACCCACAAACCTTGCCACTCCTAAGATCTGTTCTTCAAATCTCCACGAAACAACACATCCTCTAGTCACTCTCCCCCACCCTCCCTTTTTTTTTTTTTTTTGCTTAACTTGGTTTGGCAAGGAGTTTTGCAAATTGCAACTGAAGACATCCTCACACATAGAGCTGATAAACTGTATTGACACAAGGGAAGTTTTCTTGGATAAGCTGGTCTAAACAGTAATCATAAAAATTGACATTTCAGGTTGACATCTGGTTGGGCCAACTTTTCATGCTTGATAAGTTGATGGCTTCAATCAGCAACTTCAGTTAAAATGATAAAAACCACTGTGGTTCTAAGACAAGGCTAAGTAGATGCCCTGACTTTGAATTCTTTATACCAAAATCACAAAGTTCTTTAAACTGTGAATCACCATTATTATTTGTGTATTTTAGGGTCTTGATTCCTTTCATTCCAGAGAATTCTGAAATAGTTCCCTATCTGCACCTAGGATTTTCTGAGTGTTTACTTCATCTGCCTCTGAAAGGTTATCTCTTTCTCTGGCTCCCTCCTTCCCCACAGGGAGAAAGAGGCAGGATGGTCTGGGGAAGAGTCATCGAGCTTTCCTGAGAAATAAAAAAATTCTAATGAGTCAATACATGCTGGTTTCTACTACCAAATTAAGGAAAGACTGTCACAAGTGACAACTAAAGATAACCCTCTAAGGATTTTTCTGTACTACACTCTTTTGAATTGACATGAAGCAAAAGAAAAAAAAAAAAAAAAGGATGGACGCAGATGCAGGAATACAGTGGTTCCTGAAAAATCCTACTGTCTTCAAAAACCATACCAGTTCACCCTCTTCATTTTATCTCCACAGGCAACTTTCCAAGAGTCAAAGCTGGGTAATGCTCACTGTTGGAGGATGTGTTAGCAAAGCTAATTTCAGCATCTGTATAAAATTTTCCATCAGTGGCGTGCTGCTATCAAATATCATGCTACCTGTGAAAGCTCTTTGAGGGACTGCATTTTAACTTCCTGCCTTGTTTTCAATGAAACCAAAAATTGTATTTGTCATCTGCCCTGCCTACTGGACTCTTTTTGATTCCAGTTTTGACCCTACTAATGTATCTTTAAGTGCCAATAGCAATTTTACATGCTGTTAATGTTCTTCCCAGGTAAGAATCTCATCTTCTATTTCAGCAGACTTCCATTGGTAAAAATGCCAGATTTCCATTTATCAGAAATATTGTATCCCCCTTTTCCCCTCTGCAAGAAGAAATCAGACAGCCATGAACATTAGACACAAATGAGGTATGTCAGCCATTTAAACAAACCTTTTGTTTAAACCCACCTTTAAACAAAAGTTCAGGGAAGAAATACTTTAGATACAAGGAACCGAGGGGAACACAGGACTCGAATTTCATCTTAGTTTAGTCAGAATCAGACACAAAGGAGTCTTGGGATTTGGAATCAGGTCTTATTTGTTAAAGTTTCAGGATTATTTCAGTCCAACAGGTATTTACTATGTGCCAGGCAAAGAGCTGGACACGACTGAGTGAGCGTTCATGCACACACCCACTGAGCAAGGTGGTGTTGGAAAAGAATCTTCTTTCTTTCTGGGGTCGTGGAGCTAGAGCGATGTAACTCTCAGCCGTCTGTTGTCATGTTTCTTGTAGTACGTGTTCGTGATTCTTTTGAGTGCTATGTATCTGAACTCCCTTTCTATGTTTAGAAAGTCACCCTCCTTATGAATTTTCGTGCATGGAGAAACTGCCTCAAAATTCCGAAGCTGTCAATGCCAGCTTTATCAGTACTACTTTCAACAAGGGGCCAGGCTCTGTCAGTGACAGAGATCTGACTTGGACTTCAAATTGGGAGTGAGTGACACAAGAAGGCACCCAGGGAAGACGCATCTGCACTTCTGTGGGAAGGCGGTGGGGATAATACAAAGGTGACCTCCAACTGCAGTAGTAGGAGGAGGGCCATGGTGAGCGTTGGGGGTAGATTCAGTGCTCAGTGTCTGCAACGTCTGCCCTGGAAGTCAGCACTTGGTCATTTGAGGTGGTGTTCCTGGCACAGTGGCCTCAAGTCAGTCTTTGCAGAAATTCTGTGAATTTAGTAATCCTGCCTCTTCTTACTTTTATTACTACTACCTCTACACCTTGTTGCTGTTTAGTTGCTCAATCATGTCTGACTTTTTGTGATCCCATGGACTATAGCCTGCTAAGCTCTTCTGTCCATGGGATTTCCCAGGCAAGAATACTGGAGTGGGTTGCCATTCCCTTCTCCAGGGCATCTTCCCGACCCAGGGATAGAACCCTAGTCTTCTGCACTGGCAGGCGAATTCTTTACCACTGAACCAGCAGGGAATTATACTGTTACTACTACTACTATTATTATNTCTGTCCATGGGATTTCCCAGGCAAGAATACTGGAGTGGGTTGCCATTCCCTTCTCCAGGGCATCTTCCCGACCCAGGGATAGAACCCTAGTCTTCTGCACTGGCAGGCGAATTCTTTACCACTGAACCAGCAGGGAATTATACTGTTACTACTACTACTATTATTATTTGCGGTGGATTCTCTTGTTTGCAACTGAGAACCCCGGGAGACGCACCTTCTTCCATCCACATTATGGAGAATGTTATTTGTAACCGGGGAGAATAATGCCGTTATAGGGAAAGAAGTGGAGTTATGATATAGGAGTGATCTGGCAGGACAATCTGGGTCCTTTGAGGTCCTGAGACCAGCTTTCTGAACTTCCTGTTTCATGAGTTAACAAACTCCCACTTCTGTCTGAGCTCATTTGAGATGGGTTTCTGTCACTTGCAAGCAAAAGAATTCAGACGAACACAGATGAAAGCAACTGAATATTATGTATCAGGAAGCTCAAAAATATTCACCCCTTTTGAGCCAGTAATCACTTTTCTATTCTTTGGAAATAATTTAAAATGTTTAAAAGACAAAACCAAAATAGTGGTTGCTATTAGGCGAATGGTTGCGTAAAAAAGGGCTTTCCGAGAACAATATCCACGAAAGTGAGCCACTTGATGCCAATGCCAGGCTCACCTCTTTCACACCTTTTGTTTCGCATAGGAAAGATTTTCTCTCACTGTCACCCAATGTTGCTCTATGTCTCTCTGTGTAGTTTGCCCCTTGTTCTTTCCCCCAATTTTTAGAAACTGCCTCTTGAGGCTCCAAATTGGTGTGAACTGTAAGACCGTGGAAATGTTTACATGCTTTTCAGCCCGAACTGCAGCTGGGGGCCAGAGGCCTCAAAGTGCCCTTACCAGGCCACGCTGCAAAACACTATACATGATCTGAATGTGCTCACGTTTCTAAAGGAGTGCTTTATGCTGAAATCTGTTTTGGAGGCCTCCAGTCCAATCCAGCAAACTCATTACAGTGGCCTGGGCAAGAGGCAAGGCAGTTAAAATACAAGGTGCTCAGGCCAAGATTCAGAAAGCCTGGCATTGCTCCTGGTGTCTATTCACACGTAAACTGTGTAGCCTTGGCTAGTCTTTTCTTCTTGCTAAGCCTCAGACTCCATATTTGTATAGGAAGACACTGTGGCAGGTGGTTTCTTATGATCCTTTTCAGCTCTCAGCACCTGTGCTTTATCATTCCTTACAAGGTGGCATTTTAAAAGAAAGCCTGAGATGAACTTGGGTTAAGAGTGGCTTTTATGTAATACACAGTCTCGGTCAGGCCTGAGGCAGAGTCATGGGAGGAATTTGTTTGGATGGGTTTCTCCTTTAAAGAAATCTGTCTTTCTGAGTCCTCACAGTCAAGTCTCCTGGAACAGCACCTGAAGATGCAAGCCTGACGTGGCCCCGCTGCCGCTCCTGGCTGGAGGCGCCCAGGGGGTTGGTCTGAGCGGGCTCTGGACAGACCAGTGATTCCGATCTTGTTGTTGTTCAGCTGAGAAGTTGTGTCCGACTCTTTGCAACCCCATGAACTGAAGTACGCCAGGCTCCCCTGCCCTTCATTTAATATCAAGAACAGCCATTGGACACAGCATTGGAAATCAACTATCAGTCAGTTCGTTCAGTTCAGTCGCTCAGTCGTGTCCGACTCTTTGCGACCCCATGAATCGCAGCACACCAGGCTTCCCTGTCCATCACCAACTCCTGGAGTTCACTCAGACTCACGTCCATNCTGGTTTTTATTACAAGGACTATGGGAGGTAATTTAGTGGTTGTTTAGTAGATAAGAAAGATGGTAATGCTTATTTTAGAAAGATCGTTCTGGCTGCTGTGTGGAGAATGGCTAAAAGTAGAGCAGACCTAGTGGAATAATACAATAAGGGCCAATGATGGCCCGGATGAGCTTTGTGTGAGTGAACAAATCCCAGAAATACTTAGGGGGTAGAATCCAAAGGTCCTAGGGAGGAGATATGGGCAGCAAAGGGAGATCTTCTGGCTTCTGACTTGAGTAGCTAATGTGAGGGTGCCGTTTGTTTAGTAAAAATAAGTTGGCAGGAAGGAATCAGCTATAGATTTTTAAATGCCATATATGCATATAATAACACTCTTGGCAATCTGTTATGATGCACTGCCATCTTTAAGTAAATTTTGTATTTCTTTTGGCCTTAGTTGAACAGAGATTTGCTTTAAGAGAGAATTTTTAGCCGTTCTAAATAACAAGAATTTAGGTTATCTGTTGAGATTCCCTAGATGGATAAGAGATTGTTGGGTCTAATTACGCAATTCTAACAATCATAATCCTAAATTGAGGTCCAAGATTTAATTGATGGAGACTTCCCTAGTGATTCAGTGGTTAAGAATCTGCTTGCCAATGTAGGGGACACTGGTTTAATCCCTGGTCCTGAAAGATTCCACCTGCTGCGGAGCAACTAAGCCCATGTGCCACAGCTACTGAGCCCATATGCCATAGAGCTCATACTCTGCAGCAAGATAAGGCACTGCAGTGAGAAGCCTGTGCACCGCTAGGAAGAGCAGCCCCCACTTGCTGCAACTAGAGAAAACCCACGTGCAGCAATGAAGACCCAGTGCAGCCAACAATAAATAGATAAATATATTTTTTAAAAGTTAGCTCTAAAAAACTGATTTCATTGATAATCATAACAGATGTTTTAAAAATACCCAATTATTTGTTATCTCCAAGGGATATACATAAATAGATCACATCGAAGTGATTTTAAAATGGTGGAAGTTTGGAACATCTTTACTATCTTTCACACATGTGACCCCTAACAGAGAAATGAGTTTATGGTCTAGTTTTACATATCTTTAGAAGTAGATGCAAAAAAATGTATGAGTGTGTAAGAAGTCAGTCTCTTTGTTGGAGGGGAGTAAGTTTCTTTCTTGGAGGAGATGATTCTCTCTATTTTTTTGAAGGGGAAAAGTAAGTGCAGCAAGCAAAGAACCTGAACAATCCTGAAAAGTATGGTTAACAAAATAAGATATAAATGATCTTGGCAAAAGGTTCTGGAACACAAAACTTTTATTATAGCTATATCGACTAGTGTCTTTCAGATTCATCTACAAGCACTAAAAATTTTGTTTGCTGAACAGTAGTTGGGAACATTTCTTGTACTTTATAACTTTCTTAATGGATCATTTGGAAACTAAATAAATTCCTATTGGGAGTATTATGTTCTCAGGTACACTAGACCCTGGAGCATCATGTATGCTTCTGAAACTGGTTGTGATAGCTTTAAACAAAACAGTGTTAAACTAGCTCATTTGCTTCTCTCTCTCTCTCCATAATCATGTAGCCTTGTAGAATATTGTAATGGTTTAATTTAGTGTCCCACAAATGTCCTCATTAATAATAATTTAGTATTCCTTGGATTTAATTTTCAGTCTGCTGTCATAAAAGCAAACAAATGGCTTTGGAAAGGGCATAGCGCTTGCCAATGAATGTGGGTGACTGGCTCGATTCTTATTGCTTAACTGTAGCCCACAATGAAACATTTCTCAAAAAAAAAAATTATTTGGTCTATCCTGTCTAAGTTAGAAAAGACTCACATACAAAGCATTTGTTTTCTATCATATGAACAGCTCAAATGGCCAGCTGGCTAAAGTAATTATGTGACTAGTACGTCTAATTTGAAGACTGCATGGTCAAACCATAAATTACATTTCTTAAAGACAGGAAATTAAAAGTTGTATTTACTAACCTGATTTTATAGTATATATTATATGCATTTATATAATGCACTATACATGAGTATCTATTCATATTATATATATTATATATTAACTAATTTTTCTGAACACTAAGGTTCTTTGAACTGAAGCTCTTAGTTTGCATTTTGTTGAACTCTAAAATAACGCAACAATGGGTTATCTTAGTCTTTTTAGTTTAGCTCAGCTAAGCAGGCAGTGGGCAGTAAGCCACAGGCAATCCATTCTGCAGGGTGTAGTGAGGTCTTCTAACAAGGTACAAAATGGTACCTTCTGATATTTAGAAGAATAAAGTTTGTCCTTAGTTTTTCCCTAGTGATAAGGCATGACTAGTACCATGATTTCTCAAGCCAAATGACTTGATTCAATATGTTTCAGGGACTGGGGTGGGGTGCAGTTGTGGGGAGGAACCTTGTTTCATGTACAATAGGCTCCTGTTGATTNATTTAGAAGAATAAAGTTTGTCCTTAGTTTTTCCCTAGTGATAAGGCATGACTAGTACCATGATTTCTCGAGCCAAATGACTTGATTCAATATGTTTCAGGGACTGGGGTGGGGTGCAGTTGTGGGGAGGAACCTTGTTTCATGTACAATAGGCTCCTGTTGATTTAGTTTTTAATTTAGCAATGCAACTGATTTTAATCATTATTGGAATTTTGCAACCTTTGCATTACTTTAGTTCTTAAACTGAGAACAGCACACTATTTTGTTGACCTTTCAAGAAGTGATGGAGAACTCATGATAGAAGCTAATCTGACAAAGTTTGTAATCAGAACAGAGATAGTGTCATTGATGAGTTTCTAAGTTTGTATTTGCATCCAGGCAGTTTTCTTCCCCACTTTTATGGATATGTGTTCCTAATAATGTGAACCATGAATTCTGTGGAGAGGGAGCTTTTTGCACTTAAGGTAGTTTAGATAGGGAACATGCATGTTGTATAGAAGTGCAAACTCAAAAGGATTGTTTGTGCATTTGAGCACTTATGACTCAAAGACAGGCAAGACAAAAATCCTTTTATTAATGAATTGTGGATCCCAAGAGAAAGGATCTTTGAAGTGGTATGGTGGTTTAGTCACTAAGTTGTGTCCAACTCTTTGCAACCCTACGGACTGTAGCCCACCAGGCTCCTCTGTCCATGGGATTCTTCAGGCAAGAATATTGGAGTGAGGTGCCATTTCCTTCTTCAAGGCTAAGCTACCAACCAGAATTGTGGATCCCAAGATAAAGTATCTTTGGGATATATGAAGAAAGACAAAAAGGTTTCTCTTCCTATTTCTGGATTAGCAAAACAAAAATTTAAAGCACATGACATTTAATTTTGACACTGTTTCACATTGTCTTCTATAGGAAGACAATATAGAATTTGCTGTTGTCTAGTCTCAGCCATTAGTATTGATATTTCTGTGTTACCCTCAATGCAACATGCTATTAACATTTGCTCCCTCCCCTCACCTCACCATGGCTGCATATGCCATGGTTATTTCACTCAAAACTCCCAGTTCTGAGTGCAGTTCACCCAGCCAGTGATTAAGAGGAAAGCAAGTGGGTGGAGAAAATCATTCTAAAACATAATTGGAAAACAGTCACATAACCTTCAAAATGGTATTTGTATTTTAAAAAGAAGATGCTTTTCTAACCTAAATGAATCTAGGATCTAGGACTGAATCTAAATTTCCTCATTTTGATGAGGAAAATAAGATTGGCTCCCCTAAGCTGGTTTTATTTTTTCTTCACTTTTTCCCCATAATGTATTTAAAAGCCACAGATTTATTTTTCATAGTGGTTTCCAAAGCAATAAGAGTGGGGGATTCTGATTCAGAAGGTAAGACACAAGTGGGATAGTCATTTCTACGTATGGGTGGATTATATGGTATGTGTTATAAGTATGGCAACTGTCTGATCACAACAGAGTAAAGGGAAAAGCTGTTTACTGAATCAGAAATTGCTTAAAAAGGTTTAAATTTAATTTATTTTTTACAAAAGTATTTTATATACTTGCACGTGCATGCTCAGTCACTCAGTCACTCTTTGCAACCCCCTGGGCAGTAGCCCGTCAAGCTCCTCTGTCCAAGGGATTTTCCAGGAAAGCATACTGGAGTGGGTTTTCATTTCCTACTCCACGGAATCTTCCTGACCCAGGGATCAAAACTGCATCTCCTGAATTGGCAGGCAGATTTTTTACCACTGCACCACCTAGGGAGCCTATTTTATATACCACAGCATGCTTCTAAAATAATAAGCATAAATCTCAACATAAAAGCTAACTTTTTACATGTGCAATTCATCCTTCACATTTCAGTGGGGGAGAGGGTGCTATGATTCCTTCTTCTATCTCTTTTCTACTTTGTTGAAAGCTGGATCATGGTTTTAAAGTTACTTTGAGTGATCTGGATGTAATGTTATGCCACATCCCAAGAACCTCAAGTCAGTCAATAGTACCTTAAGATTGAACAATTGGTTAAACAGCAATGGAGCATTCCAACCCTGACACCAGCTTCAGCTGTGCAGGGAAGCAGTGAAACAAACTCAACCTTGGTTATATAAACTAGGCTTCAAAAAGAAAGACTGGAAATCAAGAGATATGATGGATGATTATAGAAGAATTGGCTAGAAACTATGTTTCCCTCTATAAAACTGCCCACAATAAGCAGGTTTTTCTTGGCTGGGAGAGGAGACTTTGCAGGCAGTAGCACCCAGTGCTGTTCAGTAATGATAATGGGAAAATCACAAGGTTCATATTCATTTTAAAAGATTTTCTGTGTTGGGTGCATATATATTTATAATTGTTATATCTTCTTCTTGGATTGATCCTTTGATCATTATGTAGTGGCCTTCTTTGTCTCTTCTCACAGCCTTTGCTTTAAAGTCTATTTTATCAGCTATGAGTATTGCCACTCCTGCTTTCTTTTGGTCTCTATTTGCATGATATATCTTTTTCCAGCCTTTCACTTTCAGTCTGTTTATGTCCCTTGTTTTGAGGTGGGTTTCTTGTAGACAGCATATACAAGGGTCTTGTTTTTTTATCCATTCAGCCAGTCTTTGTCTTTTGGTTGGGGCATTCAACCCATTTACGTTTAAGGTAATTATTGATAAGTATGATCCCGTTGCCATTTACTTTATTGTTTTGGGTTCGGGTTTATACACCCTTTTTGTTTCCTGTCTAGAGAATATCCTTTAGCATTTGTTGGAGAGCTGGTTTGGTGGTGCTGAATTCTCTCAGCTTTTGCTTGTCTGTAAAGCTTCTGATTTCTCCTTCGTATTTGAAAGAGATCCTTGCTGGGTACAGTAATCTGGGCTGTAGGTTTTTTTCGTTCAACACTTTAAGTATGTCTTGCCATTCCCTCCTGGCCTGAAGAGTTTCTATTGAAAGATCAGCTGTTATCCTTATGGGAATCCCCTTGTGTGTTATTTGTTGTTTTCCCCTTGCTGCTTTTAATAGTTGTTCTTTGTGTTTGATCTTTGTTAATTTGATTAATATGTGTCTTGGCGTGTTTCGCCTTGGGTTTATCCTATTTGGAACTCTCTGGGTTTCTTGGACTTGGTTGGCTATTTCCTTCCCCATTTTAGGGAAGTTTTCAACTATTATCTCCTCAAGGATTTTCTCATGGTCTTTCTTTTTGTCTTCTTCTTCTGGGACTCCTATAATTCGAATGTTGGAGCGTTTCATATTGTCCTGGAGGTCTCTGAGATTGTCCTCATTTCTTTTAATTCGTTTTTCTCTATTCCTCTCTGATTCATTTATTTCTACCATTCTATCTTCTATTTCACTAATCCTATCTTCTGCCTCCGTTATTCTACTATTTGTTGCCTCCAGAGTGTTCCTGATCTCATTTATTGCATTATTTATTGTACAATGACTCTTTTTTATTTCTTCTAAGTCCTTGTTAAACCTTTCTTGCATCTTCTCAATCCTTGTCTCCAGGCTATTTATCTGTGATTCCATTTTTATTTCAAGATTTTGGATCATTTTCACTATCAATATTCGGAATTCTTTCTCAGGTAGATTCCCTATCTCTTCCTCTTTTGTTTGGTTTGGTGGACATTTCTCCTGTTCCTTTACCTGCTGAGTATTCCTCTGTCTCTTCATCTTGGTTATATTGCTGTGTTTGGGGTGGCCTTTCTATATTTTGGGAATTTGTGGAGTTCTCTTTATTATGGAGTTTCCTCACTGTGGGTAGGGTTGTATCTGTGGCTTGTCAAGGTTTCTTGGTGAGGGAGGCTTGTGCTGGAGTTCTGGTGGGTGGAGCTGGATTTCTTCTCTCTGGAGTGCAATGGAGTGACCAGTAATAGGTTATGAGACGTCAGTGGTTTTGGAGTAACTTTGAGCTNGGTCATGAAGATCTTTTTTGTACAGTTCTTCTGTGTATTCTTGCCACCTCTTCTTAATATCTTCTGCTTCTGTTAGGTCCATACCATTTCTGTCCTTTATCGAGCCCATCTTTGCATGAGATGTTCCCTTCATATCTCTAATTTTTGGAAGAGATTTCTAGTCTTTCCCATTCTATTGTTTTCCTCTATTTCTTTTCATTGATCACTGAGGAAGGCTTTCTTATCTCTCCTTGCTATTCTTTGGAACTCTGCATTCAGATGTTTATATCTTTCCTTTTCTCCATTGCTTTTCATGTACCTTCTTTTCACAGCTATTTGTAATGCCTCCTCAGACAGCCATTTTGCTTTTTTGAATTTCTTTTTCCTGGGGATGGTCTTGATCCCTGTTTCCTGTACAGTGTCGCAAACCTCCATCCATAGTTCATCAGGTACTCTGTCAGATCTAGTCCCTTAAATCTATTTCTCACCTCCACTGTATAGTCATAATGGATTTGATTTAGACCATACCTGAATGGTCTAGTGGTTTTCTCCACTTCTTCAATTTCAGTCTAAATTTGGCAATAAGGACTTCATGATCTGAGCCATAGCCAGCTCCCAGTCTTGTTTTTGCCGACTGTATAGAGCTTATCCATATTTGGCTGCAAAGAATATAATCAATCTGATTCCAGTGTTGACCATCTGGTGATGCCCATGTTTAGAGTCTTCTCTTGTGTTGTTGGGAGAGGGGTTTGCTATGTGACAGTAGAGCATCTTAAAGTCACCAGCTATGACTACATCCAGCTTTGTCTCTTGATCTCTGTGAGACCCTAAGTAAATCATTCTTTCTGAGCCTGAGTCTCCCTACCTGTAAAATGGGATGAAGGTAAATGGTATCTGCCTCACACAGAAGTTGCAAGAATTAAATGGAAGTGCATCACATAGTGAGTTTTCAGTGAGGTTAGTGACACATGAAGGGTCCAGTTTGCATGCCCAAATCCATCAAGTTCCACTGTTTCTACTTCCAAGTGTATTCTCAAACCCATCCACTTCTCTCCATCAAACATACCACCTTAGTCCAGGTCACACATCCAGAAGACTTGAAATTGATCTTCTATTCAATTGGCCAAAAAAGTTCACTTGGGTTTCTCCATAACATCCTACAGAAAATCCTAAATGAACTTTTTGGTCAACCCAATACTTCTATTCTTGTTCCCCAGAAATTCACTTCCCACCCAAGAGCCAAAGTAATATATTAAATTGAAAGTCAGGTCAGACGGTGTCCCTGCTTTAGTCTTTCTCATTGTATCCAGGATCTGAGTTCCCTTCTTGACCGTGGCTTCTTGGTCCGTATAGACCTTCCCTTGCAACATTTTCTCATGCCTCTCACCTCACTGCTTATCATCCCTTAGCCAAGTGGGTGTTCGGTCAGTTCCCCAAACTCAGCGAGTTCCTTCCCGGATCAGGCTCATGATGTCCTCCATCATCAGAACCCATCCTCGTCTCATCACAGAGCTGCCTTCTTCTCATCACTCAGCTCTCAGCACAAATGCCTCTGATCAAGGATCTTCCCTTTCATCCTCTATTTCATATCCTTGTATAGATAAAACAGCAGACACTTAGCACAATTTGTGATTATTTTGGTTATTTCGTGTGCATGTAATTGAGACAGTTAGTGCTCTGCCTTTATCTTCTCAGGTCCCATTCCCATTTATGTGCAATTCAGCTTCATTCCAATAGCCAGCACCTGCAGTTCTGCTGGAAGACTTCCTTTGAGCTTCTAGAACATACTGTGCCCCTTGGGGTAGCTCTTAACCAAAGACTGACACGTATAGGGGTTTAAATGTCCCAGATCTCTCACCTCTTGGCCACAATAATTCTAAGGTCTGAGTTTTACACTGTTTCCCACAGTTTTTCCAAAGGGTTAAGCATCAGTAACCCATTGTGGTGAGTGGCTTCAAAACACACCTTAACTAGTCACCTCCCTCTCCTGTACGAGGTCCCCACGCCCTGATTAATGTGATCCCACATTCCAAATGATCTATGAGCACTCAACTCTCATGTCAGAGTCTGATTTCTGGGGGAACCCGACTAAGACCATGGCTTTTTTGTCCTTTTATCGATCCCAGTAGAGTGTACATTTCATGTCTGTCTTGTTCATGGTTATATCTTGAGGTCTAGTTTTCTGCCTGGTGCATAGTGAGAACATTCAGTATATAATTGTGTAATGAGTACCTACTAGTGGTATTACTACTGCAATGTAGCATTTTTTCCTTTCATTGAGTTTAGTTTATACCACTAACCTACCTTGCTTCCTTGGTGGCTCAGATGGTAAGGAATCTGCCTGCAATGTGAGAGACCCAGGTTTGATCCCTGGGTCAGGAAGATCCCCTGGAGAAGGGAATGGCAACCTACTCTAGTATCCTTGCCTGGAGAATTCCATGGACAGAGGAGCCTGGACAGCTATAGTCCATGGGGTTGCAAAGAGTCGGACACAACTGAGCGACTAACACACGTATCTTGCCCCCACATAATGTTACATGTTTCCCCCCAAATGTACAGAATAAAAATATTTGTCTTCCATAGTGCTTTCAAGAGTAGCATTCCTGTTACAGTACTGATCTAGCAAGGTTTATTATGGCTGGAGGCTCTTTACTGGAAGAGATCTCAAGAGACATTCTCTAAGACTGTGCCATTGCTTCCTGAAATTCCAGGGTGGAGACACTTCAGAGATCTTTCATAAGACAGAACTGCTTACTTCTTAGATAGTGTAAGCAAAAGGCAACTGGATCTTGGACCAGGTGCTCCCAGTAGAATAAGATGGAAAACTATGCAAAAACAGGGGCAATACTAATACTAAAGAATAACAAAAATCACCAACATGTAGGAATGTAAATTTGTGTAGCCACTGTGGAGAATAGTGTGGAGGTTCCTCAAGAACCTGAAGATAGAACTACCACAAGATGCAGCAATTCCATTCCTGGGCATACATGTGAAAAATACCCAAACCTCTAATTTGAAAAGATACATGCACCCCAGTATTCCTAGCAGCACTATTTACACTTGCCAAGATATGGAAGCAACCCAAGTGCCCATCACCAGGTGAATGAGTGAGAAGGCGTGGTGTACATATGTACAATGGAATATTCAGCCACGAAAAAGATGAACTTTTGCCACTTGCAGCAATGTGTAAGTTGTGTCCAACTCTTTTGCAACCCCACAGGCTGTAGCCTGCCAGGCTCCTCTGTCCATGGGATTTCCCAGGCAACAGTATTGGAGTGGATTGCCATTGCTTTCTCCAGGGGATCTTCCTAAGCCAGGGATTGAACCTGTGCCTCCTGCATCAGCAGGTGAATTCTTCACCACTGAACCACCAGAGAACCCTTGAAAAGGGAGAAATGTATGCATCTTTTTCTTTAAAACATAAATGCAAATACTTCTGAATCATTTCCATATTCTGTAAAATCTTTGATACAGTGGAATTCAGAGACTCAGAGAATCTGACTTTTTCTTTAACCATAGTAACTGCTAACATTTAGTAAGCACTCAGATACATTTCATGTCACAGGGCTGGTTCTTAGCTAAGCCAGGATTAAAAGCTGACTTTCCTGAATTTCAGGCTCTATTTTTCCCTATCTGTAATATACCATTTTGCCTGTCCCGATGACAAGTTTCTGAAAGGAATGGAGCATAAATATTTTTTTCTAACTCTGTTTAACTTCGAGAAAAGTAGACCAGCTTTGGCTCAAAGCCTGACATGTCTCCTGATAACATATCTCCCCAAGGTTGCTCCTCCCACCCCCTCTACTCCCACACACTTGTTTCCTTGATCAGCTTCTCCCTTTCCTCCTCCTTCCTCCCTGGTTTTTGTTGCCCCTGTCTACATCTCCCATGCGTCTTTTCTGCCTTTCTCTATCCCTACTTTTCTCTTTTCTCTGACTCCATTTCCTCCTCTCTTGTCTCCCTCTCTATTCCCCCACTTAGACTCACTTCTGCTACTTAAACCCTTCAATTTATGACCATGTGTCATCCAGTTAAGACACAGCATATCATGCGCATGGAGCTGGATTGGTTAGAGATTACCTCGTACTCTGGAAGTCTGTCAGCCACATTAAAATGGTGGTGTTGGTGTCAACAGAAAGTGACCGGCAATGGCAGATGGTGCAGGGCTCCCTGGGGTGCCAAGGGAACACCATGCTTGTTCTGGACACCCTGACTGATCTTGTTAAGAGCCCAGTCGTTGGATGTAGGCAAACCTGGTTCAAATCCTGCCTCTTCTTTCATCCGTAAAATGAGAAAACATCATGGGCTTCCAGAGGTTGTTGGGAGAATTCAAGAAAACCATACTTACTTCACAGTGTCTGGCGCATGGTGTGTGCTGCGTGATGGTCATAGTTATTAAGGTGCTAATGAGAAATGTCCACCTCCCCTCTGGCTTCTCTCTCTTTTGGTCCCACCCTCCTTGCCCAGGCCATCAGGATGAGCATTCCATGTGATGGAATTTGCCTGATTCTCTAGGTTGTGGGACAGCAAGTAAAACAGAGAAGTTAGAAAGGACCTGTCTCACCCACAAAGTTCTATGATTGTGAAAAAAAAAATCTTAGTTATTCAAAAACTTAAGAAAATGAAAAAATAAATAGAAACATGCAGGCATGCTAAGCATTTCAGTCATGTCCGACTCTTTGTGACTCCATGGGCTGTAGGCAGCCAGGCTCCTCTGTGCCTGGGATTTCCCAGGCAAGAATGCTGGAATGGGTTGCCATGCCTTCCCCAGGGATCTTCCCAACCAGGGATCGAACTTATGTCTCTTATGTCTCCTGTATTCGCAGGCGGGTATTTTACCTCTAGCACCACCTGGGAAGCTCCCCAAAGAAATGTATTTAATAGCAAATTATTTTCCTTGCTCACGCAAAGGGAAGTAAAAGGAGTAGATGGAAAGTGTTCTTTTTGTGAAATACAGGCCCCTGCATCCTGGGCCCTCTTTACGATCTCTCAAGAAGAAGAAAACACTGCCACCTCCTTCAATCATCCTATTCCTTCTTCCTTCCAGCATGCAACCCAATCTCCTTGGATTTCCCTCATCCACAAAAGTTCACCACTCCGAGGAGAAACTTGAAATCCAGATTACCTCTCCTGCTTCTCCAGAGGGTCAGAAAGAGAAGTTTTCTCTTTTGCCCCTCCCTTTCTCTGCCATTTCCATATAGTGAAGAAAAGCCCCAAATAAGATTTATGGCAGCCCTGCCTTTCTCCTATCCAGGCAGCCTTTCTCCTATCCAGGCAGCTCGTTAATGTCACAGCCAAGCACCCTTCCTGAGCACAGCTCTGCAGAGATCTATTCCTGCTTCATGCCCACTGACTCTGCCGCATTGCCTTGGCAACCAATTAAAATACTCCTATGTGTGTGGCGATATCATCCTTAATTCTGCAAAACCAGGGGAACCTGCTCAGAGGAATGCACTTGCCAGTTGTGGTGGTCTCTCTATCTAGCTCCATACTGGTCTGACTTCTTTTATTCACCTCTGAATCCCCTGCAAGCACTTACGTGCCATTCCTAACACACCTGGCCTTGAGTCAAGAAACACCCTGGCCAACAAGACAGGGGCTGAAAGGGATCTGGGGGATGAGATAGCAGGGATGTCTCCTTTCCTCTTGTCTCAGGGGAAAACACCAGGGCCTTGAAGATGCTGAATCTAACTGCAGTTTCTTGCATTATCACCAACACTACGCATTCAGTACTTCAATATTTATTGAATGCTGGTTCCATCTCAGGCACTCTGCTGGGTACAGAGAAGACAAGACACCCCCTTAACCTCAGGAGCTTACATATGCTGGGAGGCTGGAGGGTAGCCTCTGAGAGCTTGAGGAGGAACCCGCGGCCGACTGGCTTGGGATTTGGGACAGAGGCCTGACTTCCTGGAGGAGCGAAAGGGACACTGAGATGGGAGGATGGGCTGCAGCTATGTGGCTATGTGGACCAATTTTCCAGTTAGGCAAGTGGTTCCACACTTGCCTTCTCCAACACTGGCAGGTGGCTGATACCCTTAAATGGGGGTGGTTTGCGTCAGGAACCGTGGGAAATATTTGCCTTATTTCTCCTTAGCTTCTCAGGGAAGGTTAACAGTGAATAATACAAGCTCTCTCATCAGTCCTCTTGGCTTCCCATGTGGTGAGTGTGAATGGCAGCCAAAAGGCATATTTTTCCAAACCAGTGGTGTGGGGATCATGATGCCAGGACTCCCCAGTCAGTGTACATGCCTCTCAGTGTATTTTGAGGTTTGCAGTCCTCAGTGTCATGGGTTGCTGTGAATGGTCAAGAATAAGACTAGCTGCAGGGACTACCCTGGTGGTCCAGTGGCTAAGACTCCATACTCTCAGTGCAGGGTCTGGAGTTCAATCCCTGGTCAGGGAACTAGACCCCGCAGACCACATCTAAAGTGTTCACATGCAGCAGCTAAAAACCCTAAGTGCCACAACTAAGACCCAGTGCAGCCAAATAATAAATAAATAAAATTAAAAACAAAGAAAAGGCTAGCTGCATTTAGATCTTCCCTGGTGGCTCAGTGGTAAAGAATCCACCTGCCAATGCGAGAGATGCGGGTCTAACCCCTGGGTCAGGAAGATCCCCTGGAGAAGGAAACAGCAACCCACTCCAGTACTCTTGCCTGGAGAATCCCATGGGCAGAGGAGCCTGGTGGGCTCCAGTGCACGGGATTGCAAAGAGTCAGACATGACTGAGCGACTAGACAACAAGCTGCATTAAAAAAATAAAATAAAATGCAACCTCAACAGCTGCCTTGAACACAAACACAGGACTGCTCAGTTTTGATCTGCAGCCGTTTTCTCCCATTGTGTTTTCTTATATGAATTCTTCTTGAGCACAAACCTCGTATGTGTGAAGTAGACAAAATGGTAGCAGTCATCTCAGATTTGTAGAGTTAAGTGAGATTCTGTAGATTCTGTAGTAAAGAGTGCTTTACCCAGTGCCTGACACAGTAAGTCCTTTGTTTTAACACTTATTACCTGCCTTGTAATTATTACCTTACGTGGCTGCCTACCAAAAGTCCATGAGCTCTTTAAGGCAGGGTTTCAGCCATTTTGGTGAATTACTCAGTTTTCCTGGGTGTCGTCCATGTGTACATGTTAATAAGAATCATATATTATTTGCTTTTGGTTTTCACTAGAGCCTGGCACTGGGTCTTACTCATAAAAGGCACCCAGTATATGCTTGCTAATTGAATGAGGCATAGGAAATAATAATAATGCCTCACAATTATTATCAAGAAGTAGTATGTGTCACCCCCTGTGCTAAGAACTTTACAAGAATTGTCTTGACTTATCCTCCAAATGAAGCCATGATCACTGTTACCCCCATGTCTTCAATGCAATAAAATAGCAGGCTGGCCGCAATAAGCGTGGTAGGGCTTTACAAGTTAACCTACCTGGATGAGTGCGAGCAGACAGCTCACCTTACTAGGAGCTCACCTCGTCGAGACTCTGTGCTAAGCACTTTACAGGAATTGCCTCATTGAGTCCTCCCAAGAATCCGAGGAGCTAAGTTTCCTATTTTCATCTTGTAACAATGATGCTCAGAGTTACTAGATAACTTGACCAGAAGCATACAGCCAGCACACATGAATGAAGAGCCTTGGTCCTGAATCACAGCACTATCTTGTTTGCTTATCTCATGGGAAGTCTAAGGTCAGAAGCAGCAGAAAACTAGAATATATTTTTTAAAATGGTATTAAAAGACTTATTCCTCTTACCCACAAAGAAGTTTAAAAATATACATGTGAATATCTGTCTATCTACACACACACACACACACACACGTACACATATACACCAGGAGGCAATGAGGAGCTATTAACTGGTACCGAGTTTCAGTATGGGATGATGAAAATTTCTGGAGACAGATGGATAGTGGTGATGGGTGCACAACAACATAAATATCCTTAATGGGATGCCCTATACACACAAAAATGCTAAAGATGCCAGCTTTATGTTCTCTATATTATATACATGTGTGACATAGGTTTGTCAGCCTGAGAGGTGCAGGAGCCATGTTCCTACCTGAAATGCAGCTTCCTTCACGGAGGAGGCCAGGCCAGTTTGGTACATTACTCGCTGGCAAATCCTTCTGATGCTCCGTCCTTTCTGTCACTGGGGCTAAGTATAAATTAACTCACTATGAATATTTTCCCCACCATCAGAGGAGTACATAGCATTTGTGAATTCCAATACAGGAATTTGGTCATATATGGAAGCACATTTCCTATCTTAGGGTTAACAATTCATGAGCTAAGTGGCTTTGAACTTGGCCCACTATGTTTTCTGGGCAGTACTGTCTGTCTGTCTGTCACCCTAAAAGGTATTTAATAAGGTGATTCACCTCCAGAATATTTCATCCACCATGTGGCTTTATGCCTAATATAATATGCTGCTCATTCCTCATAGAGCTTTGTCATGGCTCAATCAGGAAGAGTTCATTTCCACATTATGAGGGGTTATTATTCCATGACTCCATAAAGTCTACCAAAAACGTGAATGTGTTCATTCATTACATCAAAAAACATTTGAGGGTTCTTAATCTGAGCCAGGCTGTAGGTATGTGCTCCAAGCATGGTACTGAGACCCAGACCCAGGACAAGTTGCCTGTTGTGCTGGTGCTTGGATAAAAGATTGGAAAAATGACAGAGATCTAAAGTGAACTCAGCTGCTATTTGAGTCCTGGAGTCTGAGCCCATGAGCATTCCTGCTGTGAGCTTTCAATGGTGTGAGCTTTCAAGATGGAGCCTGGCACGTAGCAGGTACTTAGAAGCAGTCTGTTGAATGCCCTGGCTTCTGGCATCGGGAACAGTGTGACCCTGGCGGCTGACACAGACCCAAGTTGCAGGAAGCAGCTCATGACGAACAGACTTGTCTTTCCCTGCCCTGTGCTCTACCCCTTGCTCTGGATGAGCTGGCTAGTGTTCCTGCATGCTGGGGTTGTCAGGTAACCTGACCATTTCAATGAAAAAGAAGTGAAGTGGAAACTGCTCCTCAGTTTACCCAGGGAGCTTGGCCATCTGTTCAGAGCAGAGATATCTTGTTTGGCTGCTCTGAATCCATCAGGTAGATACAACCCATAGCCCACGTGATTACGTGGAAGCAGACACAGAGACTTGATTACAGAGTAATTGACATGTGCCTTCCTAGTGGTGGTTTTGAAGCAGATAACCAGTCACGCCAACTCCTCTCCATCTCTTTCTCCCTCTCTTCCAGCTTCCATTCTGTTCAAGATAGCCCATCTTTCCTAGCCCCGATGTGCCCAGACTAGACCCTGCCTTTTCGTTCCCTGACTGTGTCCCTCCTACCATTAAAATGCCCATATTTTTAAAAGGATGATTCTTTCCCTTAACTTGAACCACCTCCTCATCTGACATTTTCATAAACCAATATCTTTTGAGTCTAAGACTTCTTTGTCTAAATCACTTTATTGGGTTATATATATATACACCAAAAATGTACTCTTTTTAAGTGTATGATTTGATGAATTTAGACAAATCTATATAACACCACATAAAACATTTGCATTACCCAAAAAGCACTATAGTTTGCCATTTCTGGAATTTTATATAAATGGAATCAGACAATATGTACTCTTCAGTAAGACAGTCCTTTTTTCATATCTTAACATTTCTAAAATTAGATGTATCTTACAGTGAACATCTAATATAGCAGTGCTTTTTAAATTCCCTTTAAGGATATAACTAAATAATGTATCTTATAATAGATAATACCTTTGAATCAGGGATATGTATGTATATATTTATACACATATGCTTAATACATGTATCTAATTAGTTGGTTTTTTCTTTGGAGGGAATGATGCTAAAGCTGAAACTCCAGTACTTTGGCCACCTCATGCAAAGAGTTGACTCATTGGAAAAGACTCTGATGCTGGGAGGGATTGGGGGCAGGAGGAGAAGGGGACGACCGAGGATGAGATGGCTGGATGGCATCACTGACTCGATGGACGTGAGTCTGAGTGAACTCTGGGAGTTGGTGATGGACAGGGAGGCCTGGCATGCTGCGATTCATGGGGTCGCAAAGAGTCAGACATGACTGAGCGACTGACCTGAACTGAACTGACCATCAGACAGTAAGCACTGGGAAGGTAGAATCTTTAATTTCTTGTGTAGATTCCCAAAGTACCTATGGCTGACTACTGACAGAAGCTAGGGGACTTAGTTGGTGGTCCAGTAGTTAAGATTCTGTACTTCCAATGCAAGGGATGTGGGTTTGATCCCTGGTGGGTGAACTAAGACCCCATATAATGTATGGCATGACCAAAAAATAAAATGATAGAAGCTAAATAAATACTGCAGAAACTGGTGGTAACAAGTTTCAAACAGTTTTCCAAAAATATCTTCTAATGACAAAAACTTGCCTACAACTCTTCTTGGAATGCATCAATAGTCTCTAATTATAATAAGAATTCTCTTTGAGGGCTCAGCTATCTCNCCTGCAGGCATGGCTTGGTTTCATTGAGTTAGACAAGGCTGTGGTCCTAGTATGATTAGACTGACTAGAAATGTGGGTATGGTTTCAGTGTATCTGCCCTCTGATGCCCTCTTGCAACACCTACCATCTTACTTGGGTGGTGGCCGAGAGGAGCGACCCTGCATCCAAGGTCAGTGGTGGCCAGTAGGAGACATCCCGCATCCAAGGTCAGGGGCGGCAGCCAAGAGGAGCTACCCCACGTCCAAGGTCAGGGGCGGCCGGGAGACGCCACCTCGTGCCCGAGGCCAGGGGCCATGACCCTGAGAAGCCACCTCACGCCAGAGGCCAGGGCCGGCGGCCGGGAGGAGCAACCCGAGGAGCAGTGGCTGCACAGGTGCAGGAGGGCCTAAAGGAGCTGTCCCACATTGAAGGTCAGGAACGGCGGCGGTAAGGAGATACCCCTGGTCCAAGGTAAGGAGCAGCAGCTGTGCTTTGTTGGAGCAACCATGAAGAGACAACCCACGCCCAAGGTAAGATATCTATTAGATTGATGAAAAGCAATTGTGATTATAATCTGTGAATTTTAAATCATTATAACTAGACTCAAACACATTTTATTAATCAAAGTAAGAACCATTATAAGCAACACTTTTTTTTGCAATAAGAAATGTTTGTTGATTTTTGTAGCATAAAAATCTGTATTTTGGGATTCGACATACTGTTGGAAAGCATCTTCTGCCTCCTGGCGAGAGGTAAGGTGAATATGGCAGATGAGGGAAAATTTTGTAGCCCAATTCATTCAACTTTTGAAGCACTGGTTGTGTGATATTCAGTCAGGTGTTACCATGGAGAAGAAAGGGGCCCTTTCTATTGACCAATGCCTGCTGCAGGCATTGCAGCTTTGGGGGCATCTCATCAACTTACTGAGCCTTCGTCTCAGATGCAGTGGGTTCACTGGGATTCAGAAAGCTGTAGTTGATCACGCAGAGCAGCAGACCACCAAGCAACGACCGTGACCGTTTTGGTGCACGCGTGGCTTTGGGAAGTGCTTTGGAGCGTCTTCTCAGTCCAGCCGCTGTGTTGGTCATTGCTGGTTGTCATACAAAATCCACTTTTCCTCATACATCACAATCCGAAGACGAAATGGTTCTTTGTTGTTGCATAGAATAAGAGAAGACAACACTTCAAAATGACAATTTTTTGACTTTCAGTCAGCTCATGAGGCACTCACTTATCGAGCTTTTTCACCTTTCCAATTTGCTTCAAATGATGAATGACCAGAGAATGGTCAACGTTGAATTCTTCAGCAACTCTTATGTAGTTGCAAGAGGATCACCTTCAGTGATTGCTCCCAGTTGGTCATTGTCAACTTCCAATGGCTGGCCAATGCGCTTCTCATCTTCAAGGCTCTCATCTCCTTTGCAAAACTTCTTGAACTATCACTGCCTTGTACATTCATTATTGGTTCCTGGGCCAAATGCATTGTTGATGTTGTGCATTATCTCCACTGCTTTATGACCCATTTCAAACTTAAATTAAAAAATTGCTCAAATTTGCTTTATGTCTAATGTCATCTCTATAGTCTGGAATAAATATAAAGTAAATAGCAAGTAATAAGTTATTAGCAAAAAATAAAGTGATAAATGTGCATTAAAATGATAAATAACATGACCACATTTATTTAAGAATGTAACCCAATATCAAACAATGCAAAACCACAATTACTTTTGCACCAACATAATAAAATGAAATATTTTTAAGCTGACATTTAACCCTACTAATTTTAGCCAGAATACAATGTGTTACCTATAAATCAGTTTTAAAAATCTAAATGATTTCTCTGAGCAGCATCCACAGCACCACTGTGAAATACAAATTACTAAGTGAGGTGCTTTGCGTTAGCTTTTTGCCAAGTAACTAAAAGACCTTTCTTCAAGCTCTGAGGGGTCCTCTTAGCACTTTCTTTGGTTCAATTAACACTGAATGGGAAAATTGAGAGGGCTCTTCATATTATCTCTGCAATTAAATGATTTGGCTGGTCAATTATTTTTAGAGCCTCATCCAGTAAGTACCTAAAAATGAATCAGCTCCTGTATTGTTGATTACCTTTGGGTTAGCTCCTGTCCTTACTTTCTCACTTTGGAGAACAGATGATACAATCCGTCTTGGTGTAAGTGTCAACCATCTTGTCTTTCAACTAGAAAGCTAGAAGTGACAGCTTGGTATATTAAGAGGTCTCGGCCTGAATAAATTGATGTCAGGTTTTATTACATATAGTCCAAGTTAGGAGCCACAAGACAACCACTCAACAACTAGGTATTGAACAAATAAATGGTATACAGCAGTATTGCCAGTTCTTGAAATAAAGATAGAGACAGGCAAGCTTTGTGTTCTCTAGAAGGCTAAAGTCCACCAAAGAAGATATACAATACAAACCAAGCTATATAGTAAGGCCCTTATGGTGCTGAAAGGAGCTATTCTGTTGTCCTTATGGGCTGGAGCATGGATGAAGTTGTCCAAAGAAATGCCTATTGGAAGCTCAAGTCTATCTGAATATTTAAAGAAATCCAAGCAGCCTCAAGGAAGTGGCTCATACTCAAAACTTAATATAAAAGAGAGAGAAAATGGGATAGGGAGAGATTTTTAAGTAAAAAGCATTCCCTAGAAGTAAAACAAAAAGATAAATCAATACCAAGATTTTTCAAATACTTATGTGAATAACTGTGCTAAATTCTAGAAAAGTATTTTTCAAACTAAGAGATACAACCCAGTAGAGAATTGTAAGTTTCCCATTCTTAAAATGAGCTAAAATAAGATAGAAAATATCAGAATATTTCACATATAATAGGTACATGTTTGTTTCAGTTATGGATGTGTGTGGTATTGAGTCACAGGGTAAGAATGTTTTACTTACTGTGCATTTAAATCAGTTTTTTAACTTCTGATCTTTTTATTAATTTCTTAATTAGAAGATAATTAAATTTAAAATTAGCTTAAAATATTACTCTAAAAAGTTTTTTCCTAAACTTGGCTAACAAAGCCATTTAGGAGTTATATCCAAATTTCCAGGTCCCATCTTAGGAGGAGGGGTCCAGCATCCTCTGGATGCCTCCTCAGAAAAAAAAAAAATCCGGAAATCATTAATTCTAATTAGTATGAGTTCAATTCAGTCGTTCAGTCCTGTCTGACTCTTTGCGAACCCATGGACCACAGCATGCCAGGCTTCCCTGTCCATCAACAACTCCCAGAGCTTACTCAAACTCATGTGCGTTGAGTCGGTGATACCATCCAACCATCTCGTCCTCGGTTGTCCCCTTCTGCTCTCACCTTCAATTTTTCCCAGCATCAAGATTTCCCAGCAATTAGTATGAGTAGGTGAGAAAATGGAAAAAAAAAAAAAATGAGAAAGTGTGCTATGACCTAAGCATCAGGACCCATAAGTGGAGTTTAAGAGTGATGAATGTGGGAAGAAATTTTCATAGAAGACTGTTAAAGAAGGTTCCTGAAGCAACTGCTGTGAGTGGGATACAAAGGTACCTGAGGACTTGCAGTTTGAAGGAGGACATCTAAAACAGTCTCAAGAGTGGAGTCTGCCAGGGAAAGACCCATGAAAGAGGTAAGACTTGCCTTGACTGAGACCTGAACAGTGATTCAGCCAAAGGTTTCTTGAGGAAAGAAAGTGTCTCACTTGCACTGAGTACCAATTGCTGAGAACAAAATAGATGTCGAATGAGTACAGAATGTTTGTGGAGGAACAGTAAGAAGGTGAGCCAGAAAAGTAGGTCTGAGTGGAAAGTTTGCATGTAAGATCAGCCTCTGCATTCATATATTTGAGAGACATAGGAGAAGTAGAATCAAAAGGAAAAGTCACAGAAAAGATAATTAAGTTTTTTCATTTCTTCTCTTGGCTTTTACACAGAAATGTAAAAGAACGTATCCGAAGATGTCCTCTAAAATATTGATCATCTTTTTCTGACTGTAAGAGGCTGGATGCTCAGGTTTAAACAATAGATTGGGAAAGAAGTTTTTGTTTTAAGACCTTAAGACACACACTGTATTAGTTTTAACTTCTTCCATTGCAGCTATGCTTCTCTATCCATTGCTATACATTAGAATAATCTGGGAGCTTTCAAAATTTCCATTGTTTGGGCTCCCTACTAAGAAACGAAGTCAGAGTTTCCAGGGGGTGTGTCTGGAGCGTTTGTGCTGTTGAGAAGTGCCCCGGGAACTCTGACACGCATTCAGGTTTGAGAACTATTGAAATATGAATACTAAAACTCACACTGCTAAAGCAGACCAGAGTTTATGCTCTCTTTATTGCTTCTCAACTGAAGAAATCAGGCTGACATTTATTTTTTTCCAGTCTTGCCCCAGGCTGCCGCCACGATAGAACCATGGACAGCAGTGATTCTTTCCTTAACTCTAGCCAAAACCAAAGATGAACTTTTAAGCTGAAGCCCCTGACAGCTGCTCCTGTTCAGTGCCAATTATACTAAGCTAGACATCCTTCCCTTCCAGACATACCTCCTCAATGGCACACCATTGTCAGACTTTCACACTTATTCCTGTGGCTCTCAGTTCTTTAATGGCATAGCCCAAACTCTTCATCCAGACACTCCTCGCCCTTCCTAGTATGGCTCAAAACACTTACTCAAGCTGCGGTTTAGGCTTCGCACTGTTGGAGTTGCTTTACTCTTCCCTCAAGTGTCCTATTCTTTCTTGTTTCTACCTTTCTCTTGCTCTTATCCACATTTGCAATGGCAAGAGTTTTGTTCTTACTCTCACTGCATCCACTTTTGCTACTCAATATCAAAGTCCAGTTTAAGTCCCTCCTTGATTATCAACAGCCTTTGAAGCTTCTTTCCACCACTCCCAGCATTGGGAAACACATTAGATTCAATGGTTCAAACAGAACTTCAAGTTGTTCAGTGAAGAAGATTCATTGTATTTGGATCATAATTATTCACCATAATGATTCTGTAGTTCAACTGTCTGGGGCTGAATCTTAGTTCTTTAATTGATTTATTATTTGACTTCTCCAAGCCTTAGTTTTTACAGATGTAAAATGGGGGAAATAGTTCCTACCTTAGAGGTGAGGTTCAAATCAGACAATGCAAGAAAATTCATTGGCACAATGTTTAACCTCTAGTGAATATTCAATAAATTCTAACTTTTCTTGCTTGTTTATCTGTCTCTTCATACATTCTGATAAATATATCTTGTCTCTTCAGCAAAATTGTAAGATCACTTAAAAATCAACTCCTTGTTACCTGGATTACAACACTATACCAAAAGCAACATGAGGTTTGAGATCAGAGCATTAAATTTCAAATTCCAATTCATCCATTTCCTCTGTATATGATTTATGGAATATTATTCAACCTGTTTAAACTTCAATTCCCTAATGTCTAAAATGGAAGTTATAATAACAGTGGTATTTTCCACATTCTGGAGATTAAAGGAAATAATTCACAGTAAAGTTCTTTGCTATCTTTCAAGTACTAGTAGATAGTCTACATATGTTTATTAAATTATTCCATAATGTCTAACTTTGAGATTACATATATAGTAATAGATAGCTTACTTACTGAAAGTATAAGTTCATTGACTAACTGTTCACTTAAAAATAAAAACGTTGGTGCAAAATTTAGGACTTAATTTCTTCATCTGTAAAGAAAGTACATTAAACAGGAAAGAGATCATAAAGTCTTTTCTGACTCTAAATTCTAAATCTTTGGAAAGTGTCTATACTTTTATATGAGTTGAAAAGAGACAAGCAGGGGATTATATGTGCATATGCTTTTCCTGGATGTATATTCCATACATAAGAAAATAAATCAATAAACCTGTAAGCATATGTTAGTAGTGATTATCTCTGATAGAACTGTGAGTAATCTAAACATTTTCTATTCTGTGTGTGAGATTTCAAAACTTATATGATTAAGAAATTATTATTAAAAAATCCTTAAGATGTAAAAGCCTTTCCCAAAAATGTGTGTGTGTGTGGGGGGGGTGAGTGTGTGTGTGTGTGTGTGTGTGTGTGTGTGTGTGTGTGTACAGAAGCATTGACATCTTTTAGGACAGCTGACTAGCAGTGTGCTATGACAGCTTCTTGCACATTTTTGCTCATTATAGCTAGAAAGCTGAAGGAACAGACTGAGTAGAGTGCACACACATAAAGCTTTGTTTGAAACTTTGCAGTAAGATTATTATAATCTCTTTGTAGAAATTTGAAATCATAAAAATGTAAAGTTGAAGAACTCTTCCCAGAGGAGCCCAGCATGTGACGGTGGCACCTACTGGCGGGATGTGGCACAGTAACCAAGCTCCCTCAGACCTTAGAGCAGGTTGTATGTGCATGCGGGTGGGCTCTGTTTGGTAACTGCATTTTTAAGGAGGTCTAAAAGGTCTTGATGCTGGGAGGGCTTGGGGGCAGGAGGAGAGGGGACGACAGAGGAGGAGATGGCAGGATGGCATCACCGACTCGATGGACATGGGTTTGGGTGGACTCTGGGAGTTGGTGATGGACAGGGAGGCCTGGTGTGCTGCGATTCATGGGGTGGCAAAGAGTCAGACATGATTGAGTGACTGAACTGTACTGAACTGAAAGGAGTTTAAGGACAAAGGACCTAGGGTTGCATTTGGAAAAGTATAAATCTATTTCAAAAGTAATTACTGTGCTCTTACAGACTGAAAAAATTCTTAATTATGTTTCCCTAAATGGGAGCCTATATCCTACTTTTAAATGCAAAAAAGTACAATTTTCTTTTTAGAAAGTAGGATTTTCTCCACAGAAATAAACTTTATAAACATTTTGGTTGAAAACATATACCAGCTACAGAAAATAATATCCTTTTATTTTTTCCTTCTGGTATAGAGATCTTTGAAGATCATTTCAACCTTTTAATGTGGGGTGTCAGTTTATTGAAGGAGTAAAACATTGGAATGGACATGAGGTCATATGAGTCAGGGATTCTTAATCAGTGAATTGGGACAGGTTGAGTATACACTGAAACTTATGGTAACATTTTTCAAGAGAAAGAGACTATAGCTTCTATCCATTTTCCAATGAGTCCCTGGACCTTAAAGGGTCTCTGGGACTGCCCTGGTTTATGTCTGCTCATCTGGTATAATTGTTACTAGCATCCCCTTTCTCAGAATTGTCCTAGCCTGGAAGATAAGTTATTTAATCTTGTTAAAGCCTGGGAGTCAAGGCATTATTTTTCTTTTTTTTGTGCAAGTCACGATTTATTTGACAGAAAGTAGGGCAACTTTTGGAGAAGGCAATGGCACCCCACCCCAGTACTCTTGCCTGGAAAATCCCATGGACAGAGGAGCCTGATAGGCTGCAGTCCATGGGGTCGCTAAGAGTCGGACACGACTGAGCAACTTCACTTTCACTTTTCATTTTTATGTATTGGAGAAGGTAACGGTAACCCACTCCAGTGTTCTTGGCTGGAGAATCCCAGGGACAGGGGAGCCTGTTGGGCTGCCGTCTATGGGGTCGCACAGAGTCAGACACGACTGAAATGACTTAGCAGCAGCAGCAGCAGGGCCACTTTAAAAGAGGCTTTATGAAACTCTCTGAACACAAATAATGTACACACCAAATATTGATTTAAATTTCTTCATTTATATTCTGCTTAAATTTAGACAACACACAGCTGAATACTTCACCAGTGTTTATCTACCATCCCCAAAATGTTTCTGTTCATCTTTTTCTTAGTTGTACCACATCTGGGTAAACACTAGGAATGAGAGATAAAGAATATACTTGGTATTTTTTGTGCATTCGTTCAAATAGCATTATTAAGTATCCACTTAACAACAATTTGTGATAGTGGACAGAAAAAAAAAGTAAAATAATATCTCATTTGTTCCATAGCTTACAATCTGTCTAAGGAAATAAACACACTTTTTTAAAGCTAAGAGAATTAAAATAACAAAGAGATACTTATAATATCTATTAAAATGGCCAAAATTCAAACATTGACAACACCAAACACTGGCATGAGTGTAGAACAACAAAGCAAAAGTGAAAGTGAATGTGAAGTCGCTCAGTCTGTCCAACTCTTTGTGACCCCATGGACTGCAGCCTACCATGCTCCTCCGTCCATGGGATTTTCCAGGCAAGACTACTGGAGTGGGTTGCCTTCTCCAGAGGATCTTCCCAACCCAGGGATCAAACTCCAGTCTCTTGCATTGTAGGCAGATGCTTTACCGTCTGAGCCAAAAGCTCTCATTTATTGCTGGTGGGAACACAAAATGGTACAGCTACTTTGGAAGACAGTTGGCAATTTCTTACGAAACTAAACATACTCTTACCATATGATTTAGCAACTGGGTTTCTTAATATTTTCCCAAAAGAGTTAAAAGCTTAGGTCCACGTAAAAATCTGCACATAGATTTTACAGCATCTTAATTCGTAGCTACCAAAATTTAGAAGCAACCAAGGTATTCATCAGTAAGTGAGTAGATAGGTAAACTGGTTCATCCAAACAATGACATATTACTCAGTGCTGGAAAGATGTAAGCTATTCAATTTGTGAAGGAGCATGGAGAAAATGTAGTAAGTGAAAGAGCCAATCTGAAAGGATAGGTACTGTGCGATTTCACCTATACAATATTTTAAATTATAGAGACTGTGAAAAGGTAAGTGGCTTCCACAGGCTAAGGGGACAGAGGAGTACATGCAGCACAGAGGGATTTTGGGGCGGTGAAGATACTCCGTATAATCCTTTAATGATGGATACATTATACACTTGTCCAAACCAATAGAATATACAGTATCAAGAGTGAAATGTAATGTAAAGTGCATACTTGGGCTGATTATGATTTGTCATTGTAGGTTCATCAGTTGTAACAAATGTACTAAATTCCTTAGTTTTCCTGAAGACACAATAATTTTTATGCATTATAGATCTTTCCAGCCCCATAACACCTGTCATCAGATGTCACCCTTAACATTCCTACTCTGAAATTCTGCAGGCAGTTACTTAAGCATGTTTTGAATCCACAGGAACATAAGTTAGTGGTTCTCTTGTCTTCCTTTATAGACACAGTCCTCAAAGCCAGGCACAATGTCTCATTCTATTGTTCTTCTCTGTATAATATCCCTATTTCTTTGTGTCTGTTTCTGTGTCTGTCTGTCTGTCTCTCTCTGCCTCTACCACACACACACACACACACACACACACACACTCACTTACCAAATAGAAGCCAGTTCTGAACCTTCATACAAGTGATGGATGAAGGTTTGGTTTCACTTTAGTAGTCATTTCTCACATTCAATTCTGTAAGAAAGTCTATTGAGGAGAACCACAGTTCAAGGAGAAGAGGGATTTTGGGGCAGTGAAGATACTCCGTATAATCCTTTAATGATGGATACATTATACACTTGTCCAAACCAATAGAATATACAGTATCAAGAGTGAAATGTAATGTAAAGTGCATACTTGGGCTGATTATGATTTGTCATTGTAGGTTCGTCAGTTGTAACAAATGTACTAAATTCCTTAGTTTTCCTGAAGACAGAATAATTTTTATGCATTATAGATCTTTCCAGCCCCATAACACCTGTCATCAGATGTCACCCTTAACATTCCTATTCTGAAATTCTGCAGGCAGTTACTTAAGCATGTTTTGAATCCACAGGAACACAAGTTAGTGGTTCTTTTGTCTTCCTTTATAGACACAGTCCTCAAAGCCAGGCACAATGTCTCATTCTATTGTTCTTCTCTGTATAATATCTCTATTTCTTTGTGTCTGTTTCTGTGTCTGTCTGTCTGTCTCTCTCTGCCTCTACCACACACACACACACACACACACACACACACTCACTTACCAAATAGAAGCCAGTTCTGAACCTTCATACAAGTGATGGATGAAGGTTTGGTTTCACTTTAGTAGTCATTTCTCACATTCAATTCTGTAAGAAAGTCTATTGAGGAGAACCACAGTTCAAGGAGAGAGTGAAGGACAGGGAAGCCTGGTGTGCTCAGTTCATGGGATTACAGAGAGTTGGATATGATTTAGTGACTCAACAACAACAAACAATTGTATATGAAAGAGGAAACTGTCGCTTGCATCACAGTGGGGATTCTGAGCGCAGTCCCTCATCTTGCTGGATTTACCAGCAACATATGACAGAGCTGATCACTCTCTTATCAGCATCCTGATCTTTAAGTTTTAGAGGATTCTAGGGCTTGGTTCATGATCATCTTCTCTATTTTCTCTTATCTGGTGAACTCACTCAAATTCATGATCTTAAACACTATCTATATGCTCAGTTCAGTTCAGTTCAGTCGCTCAGTCGTGTCCGACTCTTTGCGACCCCATGAATTGCAGCACGCCAGGCCTCCCTGTCCATCACCATCTCCCGGAGTTCACTCAGACTCACGTCCATCGAGTCCGTGATGCCATCCAGCCATCTCATCCTCGGTCGTCCCCTTCTCCTCCTGCCCCCAATCCCTCCCAGCATCAGAGTCTTTCCCAATGAGTCAACTCTTCGCATGAGGTGGCCAAAGTATTGGAGTTTCAGCTTTAGCATCAGTCCTTCCAAAGAAATCCCAGGGTTGATCTCCTTCAGAATGGACTGGTTGGATCTCCTTGCAGTCCAAGGGACTCTCAAGAGTCTTCTCCAACACCACAGTTCAAAAGCATCGATTCTTCGGCGCTCAGCTTTCTTCACAGTCCAACTTTCACATCCATACATGACCACAGGAAAAACCATAGCCTTGACTAGGCGGACCTTAGTCGGCAAAGTAATGTCTCTGCTTTTGAATATACTATCCAGGTTGGTCATAACTTTTCTTCCAAGGAGTAAGCGTCTTTTAATTTCATGGCTGCAGTCACCATCTGCAGTGATTTTGGAGCCCCAAAAAATAAAGTCTGACACTGTTTCCACTGTTTCCCCATCTATTTCCCATGAAGTGATGGGACCGGATGCCATGATCTTCGTTTTCTGAATGTTGAGCTTTAAGCCAGCTTTTTCGCTCTCCTCCTTCACTTTCATCAAGAGGCTTTTTAGCTCCTCTTCACTTATGATACCCAAATGTATGTCTCTACCTCTGACCTTTCTCTGATCTCCAGATTCATATCTGTAACTGTCTGCTGGACATCCTTACTTGGATGTCTGATAGGGAACTGAAGCTCTATATGTTTGAAAAAAGGACTCTTGATTTGAAACTTTCCACCAAATTTTTGTGCTCTCATTCTATTCCTCATCAAACAAATGGCATTTTCATTCCACCAGGGAGTCTCTCAGGCCACAAAATCTTAAGTCATTCCTTAATATGAGTCATCTTTGACATCTGTCTTTCTCTGAGGACACACATCCAATCTATTAACATATCAGCCCGACCTTGGAAATATATTTAGATTCAAGACCACTTCTCTCCACTTTCATTGCTGTTTCCTCCCCTTTTCTTCTGAATTATTTAAATTGCTCCAAATTATCTTTCTGCATCTACCCTTGCTTTTATACAGTGTACTCTTTAAAAAGTAACAGAATAATCCTTCTAAAATATCATATCATGACACCCCTCTACTCAAAAGCCCATAATAGTTCCCATTCCATTCAGAGTAAAAGCTCAAACACATATCATCCTGTAAAAATCTATATTTTCTGGCCCTGCTGCTGGTTTACACCATTTCNTAACAGAATAATCCTTCTAAAATATCATATCATGACACCCCTCTACTCAAAAGCCCATAATAGTTCCCATTCCATTCAGAGTAAAAGCTCAAACACATATCATCCTGTAAAAATCTATATTTTCTGGCCCTGCTGCTGGTTTACACCATTTCCTACCATTCTTCTTATTGTTTTTTCAGCTCCAGCTACTGGTTTCTTTGTTATTCCTCAACATACCAGGTACATTTAAAACAGCACCTGCCCCATTCCTGACCCTATATCTTAATCCTACTTTTTAAAAAATGATTCCTTACCCCTATTTCACATATTATATATTTATTTGTTTATTTAGCATTTATTGCTTTAGAATATTGGAACATAAACTCCATGGAGGCCAAGGTTTTAATCTATGTATGTATATATCCATGTATACCTATATCCTCAATAACTATAATATAACCTGGTACAAAACAGATGTTCAATAAATATTTATTGATTAAAGAAGCTAATATATAAATCAATGAATAAATGAATGAAAACATAAACAAGCAAATAAATCAGCCTTCTGTATGGCTTATCTACACATCTCTACCTTTGTTAGAATAGAGCTCTAAAAATTGACTTAAGCCCACCAACAGATCCAAGACCAGAGGTCCTAAAATGTGCACACCAGAACCCAACTCTGTCCACCAGTAGGCCAGCACTAGTACCAGGATGCTGCAGAGCTCTACAGAAAGCCACCTTGTGAATGACACTGCCTACCAGAGTACAGCAGCCTTTACACCCGAAAGAGCCAGGCAGGACAGATTAAGGATCAGCTATACCTACATGACCATCTACAGGACTCAGTCCACCACAACAGAAAGACACGTGGCCAACATAGCGGGTACTCCCAGAGCATATAGCTCTGCTGATCAGAGATAAATGCACTGGTGGTACTCACAGGATGTCTCTTTAAAAAGATGACTTCTGCAAGGTTGGGAGATATAAACAACACATAGAAATAAAAACAGAAAATTAGGCGAAATGAGGCAACATAGGACTATGTTCCAAATGAAGGAAAGAGATAAACCACAGAAGAATTAAGGGAATGGAGACAGCAATCTAACCTATGAGTGTTCAAGGTAATGATCACAAAGATGTTTGAAGAACCCAGCTGAGGACTGGACAGAGTAAGACATTTTTAACAAAGAGGAAATATGGAGAAAAACCAAACAAAGATGAACAATAAAATAACTGAAATTAAAAATACACTAGAAGGACTCAAAAGTAGATTACATGACACAGAAGAACAGCTTGTGAGCTGAAAGAGTAGTGGAGGTCGCTGAAGTGGAACAGAAAAAAAAGGTTTAAAAGAAATAAGAATTGTTTAAGAGACCTCTGAGAAAACATAAAGCATACGTATATTTTCAGTATAAACGTTTCAAAAGCAGAAAAGTGAGAGAAAGGGGCAGAGAACTTTATATAAAGAATTAATAGCTGAAAACTTCATTGACTTGGGAAAGGAAACATCTAGGTCCAGAAAGCACAAAGAGTCCCAAACAAGATTAACCCGAAGAAGACCACACCAAGACATATTGTAATTAAAATTGGAAAGATTTAAAAAAGAGTATTAAAAGCAGTAAGAAGAAAGCAACAAGTGATGTACAAGGGAGCTCCCATAAGGCTATCAGCTGCCTTTTCGTCAAAAACTCTGCAGGCCAGAAGGGACTGGCATGCTATATTTGTAAGTGATGGAAGAGAAAATCTTACCAGCAAGAATATTTTACTTGGAAAAGCTTCATTCAGAGTCGATGGAGAAGTTACAAGTTTTACAAATAAGCAAAAGCTGAAAGAGTTTGGCACTGTAAAACCAGCTTTATGAGAAATATTAAAGGAACTTCTCTTGGTGAAAAAGAAAAGGCAGCACCTAGAAATATGAAAATTACAAAAGGAAAAATTTTACTTGATATAAAATAAATGTAGTAAATAAACCACATCTGAAGTTAGTAAGGTCACAAGATGTAGTTAAGTCCTCTATAGTGACAAAACAAACAGATGTAAAATAAGACATCAAACGCAGTAAATATGAGGGGAGTATAAAACGCGGGGCTGCAGGACAAGACATAGGAGAACACAGTAGGACAAGACATAAGCCTCAATTAATTTAAGAGTATACAAATTATTTCAAGCATCTTTTCAGACTACAAGGGCATGAAACTAGAAATCAACCACAGACAAATAAATGAGAAAAAAATCTATTATATGAAGACTGAACAACATGCTATTTACAAAACCAACGGGTCAGTGATGAAATCAAAGAAGAAATTTAAAATTACCTTGAGACAAATGAAAATGAAGACACGGCCATTCAAAATCTGTGGGATACAACTAAAACAATTTTTAGAGGAAAGTTCATAGTGATATAGGCCTTCTTTAAGAAACCAAAAATCTCAAACAACCTAACCCACCACCTAAAATAATTTTTAAAAGAAGAACAAATAAAATCTAAAATCAGCAGAAAGGAGGAGATAATAAATCAAAGAGAAAATAAAATAGAGATTAAAAAATAACAGAAAAAAATTTGATAAAACCAAGAGCTAATTCTTTGAAAGAGTAAACAGAATTAACAAACTTCTAGCCAAGGGTACAAAGAAGAAGAGAGGACTCAAATAAATAAAATAAGAAATGAAAAAGGAGGATCCCAACTGACACCAGAGAAGTACATAAAAAAGAGAATATTATGAACAATGATGGGCTTCCCTTGTGACTCAGCTGGTAAAGAATCCACCTACAATGCAGGAGACCTAGGTTCGATCCCTTGGAGAAGATCCCTTGGAGAACAGAAAGGCTACCCACTCTTGTATTCTTGCCTGGAGAAAATTCCATGGACTGTATAGTCCATGGGGTTGCAAAGAGTTGGACATGACTAAACAACTTTCACTTTTAATTTCATGGACAATTAAATGCCAACAAATTTGACAATCTAGAAGAAATGGACAACATTCTAGAAACATAAAGTTCACCAAAAATAAACCAAGATGAAATAAAAAACTTGAAAAGACCAGTCCCTAGAAGTGAAATAGAATCTGTAATTTAAAAAAAAAAAAAAACAACCTCCCTACAAACAAAAGTCCAGAGCCTGGCTTCACAGGCAAATTCTATCAAACATACAAGGAAGAACTTATACTGATCCTTCCTAACTCTTCCAAAAGACATTATATGATGCTACCATTACCCTATACCAAAACCATATAAAGACACTATGAAAAAAAAGAAAATTACAGGCCAATATCTTTGATACATATATATGTAAAATCAAATTTCATACCCTCCAAGTGGGTGACCCACAAACTGAAGAATAATAATAACAAAGAAGCTCTCCCACTGTTGTGAAGGTTCTGAGCCCCATATGAGGCTTCCCAGTCTGACAAAGGGACAGGAAATCCCCAGGGAATCTGATCTTGAAGGACATTATGATTGGAATGTAGGATTTCCACAGGACTGGGGAAAACAAAGACTCTACTCTTGGAGAGAACAAACAAAATCTTGCATGCACTAAGACTCAGAGGAAAAGAGCAATGACCCCACAGAAGGCTGAACCAAAGCTATCTTCTAGTGTTGGAGGATCTCCTGTGGAGGTGTGGGTTGGCAGAGGCTCTCCACGGGGATGTGGGCACCAGCAGCAGCAGTCCTGGAAGGTCCTCCTTGGAGAAAGCGCTCTTGGAAGTCACATTAACCCTACCATGGTGCCCACAGACCCCAAGGCTGGATCATCTCTAGTTGTTAGGCTGAAATACCAACAGGGAGTGAGCACAACTTCACTCATCAGCAGATAATTGGATTAAAGCTTTACTGGAGCAAGGCCCCAGCCATCAGAGCAAGACCCACTATGTCCATCCCATCAAGAAGCCTATTAGCCTCATTCACCAGAGAACAGAGAGAAGCAGCAAGATGAAATAAATAACTTGAGTAGACCAATCACTAGATCACAATACTACAGCTGCTAGAACAAAAACCAAATTACAGAAAGTTAATCAGGATGAAAAAAGTAAAGTTACATCCCAGAAGAAGGGTCAATATAAAACTCCAGAAAAAACAATGAAATGAAGTGGATATAAGCAAACTTTCAGAAAAAGATTTCAGAATAATGATAATGAAGATGATCTAGGATCTCAGAAACAGAATGCAGAAGATATAATAAATGTTCACCAGAGACCTAGAAGAACAAACAGAGATGAACAATACATTAGAAGGAATCAATAACAGAATAACAGGCAGAAGAGTTAAGTGACCTTGAGGACAGAATGGTAGAAATCACTGCCGCAGAACAGAATATAGAGTAAAGAATGAAAAAAAAAAAAAAATGAAGACAGCCTAAGAGACCTCTGGGACAATATTAAACACACCAAGATTTGCATTATAGGGGTCCCAGATGGAGAAGAGAGAGAAAAAGGACCTAAGAAAATATTTGATAAGATAATAGCTGAAAACTTCCCTAACATGGGAAAGGAAATAGTCAACCAAGTCCAGGAAGCTCAGAGAGTCCCAGGAAGGAGAAACCTAAGGAGGAATACCCCAAGACACATAGTAATGAAACTGACAAAAATTAAAGACAAAAATAAAGTATTTAAAGCAACAAAAAGCAACAGGGTAAAACGGCAAATAACATACAAGGGAATTTCCATCAGTTTATCAGCTGATTTCTCAACAGAAAATCTACAAGCCAGAAGGCAATGGCTTGATATATCTAAAGCGATAAAAGGGAAGAACCTACAACCAAGAATACTCTATCCAGCAAGACACTCATTCAGATTTGAGAAATCAAAAGCTTTCCAGACAAGCAAAAGTTAAAAGAATTCAGCACCACCAAACCAGCTTTATAACAAATGCTAAAGGAGCTTCTCTAGTCAGAAAACAAGAGAAGGAAAAGACTTACAGAAAATAAACCCAAAGCAACTAAGAAAATGGTAATAGGATCATACATATTTATAATTACCTTAAATGTAAATGAGTTAAATGCACCAACCAAAAGACACAGCCTGGCCGGGAAGATGAAAACATGTACATGTATGCACTTTTACTTACCATATCACATTGCTTGATCCCCCAAATTGTATGCAATAATTTATATTGTTCGGTTAATCATGTTCCCATTATGACTTGCAATTGCATTATCTTTGATTTTTGTCTGGCTATTGATTGTGAAAACTGATAAACATCTTTTACTATTGTGATTATGTAACTATTACTTAATACTAGTGTATCATGATTGATCAACAGAATAATAGAATTCTCTATCACCAAAACTATCATTTAATAGAAAAACCTGTAATCATTTTTTAAAATCCAGATGGATATCAGAATTATCTTGGTATTTTTTGCAAAATACAAATGTCTAGGTATTACTTTTTTCTCCTAAGCTTCTTCTATGTTGCTAATGAGCAGCCATGTTTTAAAAAAATTGGAGTATATGATAATCTTTAACTTATCTAGCTGATTTCACTTTTTCTATTTCATATTCAGTGCTCCCATTTCATTTATGTTTTCCAATTTCTCCATCTCTTCTTTTTTTGATGTTCTTTCTCAAGCCTTTATCAAGCACAGTAGCAAAGCATTTTATACATATAATAGTGTATATAATATATATATATTTTAGAAAATTTATGAATTTTTGACTAAAAATTTATGATATTTTGATTCCATTTGTTTGATTTAGTATGAATAAAATACTAGATTTTTAATTTAAAAAATAGATATGCAATAAGCAACAAAGGTTTACCATATATCATAGGGAAATATCTTGTATATAGTCCATATTTCATAATAACCTATAATGGAAAATAATCCAAAAAGTATATTTATATATATATAAATATGTATAACTAAACCATTTAACTGTACACCTGAAACATTTTAATTCACCTATAGTTAAATAATATATATATATTAACAAAAAATAAATAAACAACCCAATTAAAATGAGAGATGATCTGAATACACATTTTTTTTCAAAGTAAACATTCAGATGGTCAACAGGCACATTGAAAAGGCACTCATCATCACTAATCATCAGAGAAATGCAAATCAAAACCACAGTTGGGTATTCTATCACAGTTGTCAGCACGGTTTTTATCAAAAATACAGCAGATAAGAAGTGTTGGCTAGGATGTGGTGAAGAGAACCCTCATGCACTGTTGGTGGGAATTCAAATTGGTTCAACTTCTACAGAAAGCAGTATGGAAGCTCCTTGGAAAATTAATGCTAGAACTACCATACAATCCAGAAATTCCACTCTGGGGCGTTTATCTAAAGAAAATGAAAACAATAACTTGAAAAGGTATGGTGGTGCTGGTAGTTTAGTCACTAAGCTGCGTCAAACTTTTGTGACCCCCTGGACTGTAGCCCACTGGGTTCCTCTGTCCATGTGATTTCCCAGACAAGAATACTGAAGTGGGTTGCCATTTCCTTCTCCAGGGAATCTTCCTGACCCAGGGGTTGGACCCAGGTCTCCTGCATTGCAGGTAGATTCTTCACCAGCTGAGCCACTTGGGAAGCCCTGGTAAAGGTATATGAAACCCTATGTTCATTACAGAATTATTTATAATAGCCACAATATGGGAGAAACCTAAGCGCCTGTCAACAGACAAATGGAAAAAAAAGTAGTATATACACGCTATGGAATATTATTCAGCCATAAAAAAAACAATGTAATCTTGTCATCTGTGACAACAAGGATGGGCCTAGAGGTTACCACGCTAAATTAAATGTTAGACAGAGAAAGGCAAATACTGTGTGATTTCACTTATATGTGAAATCTAAGAAAATAGTTTATAATAGCCACAATATGGGAGAAACCTAAGCGCCTGTCAACAGACAAATGGAAAAAGAAGTAGTATATACACGCTATGGAATATTATTCAGCCATAAAAAAACCAATGTAATCTTGTCATCTGTGACAACAAGGATGGGCCTAGAGGTTACCACACTAAATTAAATGTTAGACAGAGAAAGGCAAATACTGTGTGATTTCACTTATATGTGAAATCTAAGAAAATTAGCAAATATAACAAAACACTAACAGAATTAGAGATACAGAGAACAAACAATGGTTGGCAGAGGAAATGCAGTTGGGGGAGAAAACAAATAGGAGGAAGATTAACAAGTACAAACTTTCAGTTGCAAAATAAATGCCATTAGTATGAAATGTACAGTGTGAGGAATATAGTCAGTTCTGTAAAATAGCTTCGTATGATGACGTACCACAACTAGACTTACTGTGGTGATCATTTAAAAATGCATGTGTGCGTGGTAAGTCATTTCAGTTGTGTCCAACTCTTTGCAACCATGTGAACCGTATGAACTGTAGCCCACTAGGCTCTGCTGTCCATGTGATTCTACAGGCAAGGAGATTAGAGTGGGCTGCCTCCTCCAGGGGATCTTCCCAACCCAGGGATCAAACCCTTATCTTATTATGTCTCCTGCATTGCAGACAGGTTCTTTACCACTAGCACCATCTGGGAAGCCCTTTGAAATGTATATTTAATCCCCACGTTGTGTAACAGGAACACAGTGTTATAGGTCAATTACACTTCAAAAACAAACTAATAGAAAAAAAGAGGTCAGAGGTTTGGTTACCAGAGGCCAGTGTTGTGGGGCAGCAGGAACTGGATGAAGGCAGTCAGAAGCTACAAACTTCCTTATATAAGATAAATAAGTACTAGAGATATAATGTATAACATGATAAATATAATTAATACATATGAAAGTTAAGAGAGTAAATCCTAAGAAGTTCTCATCACATGGAAAAATATTATTGCTATTTCTTTAATTTTATATGTGTATGAGATGGTGGATATTCCTCTAAACTTATTGTAAAAATCATTTAATGATGTAAACCAAATCATTATTCTGTACACCTCAGGGTTATACAATGCTATGTGTCAATTATATCTCAATATAGCTAAAAGGAAAAAAGTTAACATATAAATAACTGTAGAGGTATTTTTGTTTGTTTATTTTCAGAAAAGAGTATAAGAGTTGGCCTGCCTCCCTGTCCATTTCATACGCTCTAATTACATGTTCTATCTATGACCTTTTCCACTGGGAATCACTAAGTAATAGAACAGGGAGGGTCATTGTGGCTGACCTAGTCCAAACGAGCTTTTCAAAAGAAAAGAAACTGAGGCTCAGATTCTTGAAGTAACTTCAAAGGTACAGGATGCAGGATGCTTGGGGCTGGTGTATGGGGATGATCTGGAGGGAAGATGTGGGAACAGGGAGGGTCATTGTGGCTGACCTAGTCCAAACGAGCTTTTCAAAAGAAAAGAAACTGAGGCTCAGATTCTTGAAGTAACTTCAAAGGTACAGAGCTAGTTAAAAATAGAATTAGAATTCAAGTCTCTAAATTTTGATGACCACTGCTATTTTTACTATCACAACAAGTATAAGGGATCTTTCTCTACCTCTCCCTTATTGTCCTTGTTATTATTATTGTTTATCAAAGTTCAGTATCAACAGTCTAAGAAGAGAGAGTCAGATTTGCAAGAGAATTTGAAGCTCAGTGATGACTTTCTTGGAGTGCAAAAGACTATTTATGCATCCCCTTTACTTCCACAGAACAAAAGAGGCAAGGATTCATCCGTGGGCATTGGCAGGGCTTGATGCTTACTGATGAGGCCCCAGAATGGAAATATCCTGCTTGTCCTTTTAACAGGATTTCAGCCAGAGATTTGAGGGAAAAGTACTGCAACCGAGTGGGCTGTGAATATGAGTGGAAATGTCAGAGCTATGAATCAGTTAACACGTTTTTATTTAGCATCTTCCTGTGAAAAGGGATGAAAAGACAAGACTTTTGTACTCAAATTCCTTACCATTGTAGAATGGAATCAAGAACAGTGTAAGACCTTTTTAGATCTTAGAGGTTCTAACACCCCAGACTTGGAAAGCACCATCTGCATGGCAAGAATGGGATGACTTTCATGAAGGACAAAATACTTAATTTTGTCATGATATGTTACTGAGATTTAAGTAGATGAAGGGGAGATGTTTTCTCCTTGTCTCTCTGGATTTAAGAAGTAAGTTTATATCCTTCAGCTCATGAAACACTCAAAATGTCCCTGGAAAGTAGGGAAAGCAGAAAATATATTCTGTTCTTTTTGTGCAGAGAAATTAACATCCTAACCTCTGAAGCAGCCAAAGTTCCCACATCAGATCAGAGCCAAAGTCCCTCTGGCTCCCTCTCAGGACACTTTCTAATAGAATAACCTCTGGAAGATTGCTGCTTTGTATCTTCCCATCCATTCTGAAGATACAGGTACTAACCCAGTCTTAGGACCTCTTGAGATCAGACTTGGCTCCTGTCCTAACTTCTATGACATAATTTTAAAAAAATTGTTCAAGGCATCCCAAGGTGTCAATTTCTTCCTTGGTGTTCATAACCCAAATGTTTTAACAGCCTTGAGGTGCCTTCCACCTATGGGGCCCTGACTCTTTGAGGCCTGTTTGTTGACCTGGCCCTGCCAATGAGAAAAGCACAGATGTCTACCATCTGGTCAGGGGTCCCAGTGCTTGTGCCAATTTCCTGTCAGTGACAGCTAGCACTTGATTGATGGAATTTGGTACTCCACCTTTTTTTTCTTAGTACAATATAGCCTAATGAATTCAGATGGCACATAGCCAAAACGAGAGAATCTGAACTTGGGCAGGGGTAAAGTTTACCATCAATGAAATGAGGGTCTGTTAAGTAAATTACGAATGTAAACAGGATTGTAAAAAGGACAATTTAATCTACTTACAAGAATAAATTGTTTTCAAGCACTTAAGTTGCATAAATTTACATACAGTGTGCTAATTACAAATGATTGATAGCCAGTCATTCAAACACATCTGGTAGGAACCCTGTTCTCTTAACACTTTGCAAGACACTAGACTGCATTACTTAAAGTACTTGAAAATAGTACAAACGTGTATATATATATATATTACATATGAATATATGTATTCACACACCCTCATATAAGACAGTCCTTGTTTCTCATCAAGCCATGTTCCTGGAAACCACACCAGAAAGGATTATCAAACACAGATCACTGAGAGCCAAATTATATTTTCATACAGGGACAATTTTATTATTGGGACTGGTATGCCAGCCCTAGGGATCGCACCGGGTAAATCATAGATTCAATCAGCGTTGTGTATAGCAAACTGAGCTACAACAATCACTGCTAGAGAAGAGAGCTAATATTTATTGAGCAGTTGCTGCATCTGTGTGCTTTACATACGTTATCTCAGTCATCAATACATGACGATAGGGAGCTAGTACCTCCATTTTCTGGGAAACAACACTGAAACTCCAAGAGATTAAATAACTCACCCTTAATCATGCGTTTGTCATCAGTAGAATTAGAAATTAAATCTAGGTCTGATTCCATATCTCATGGCTACTTTTTGAACTATAACATCTATAATCCTTTAAAAATGCTGAATTGTACGTGGTTATGCAAAGTCTACATAACGTATAAAATGGGTATAAATGAAACAGTCATTTTCTATGGCCTGGATAAAATTTTAGTTCTCCATGAAGACTCACTGTTAAAACAAATCTGCCTCCTTTTATGCAAATGTGTGTGCCAAATTTTTAAAATATTCAGGTGTAAGGTATTGTCTTAAATAAAGCTGTAGTGTCTTCAGCATATATTTTTTCAATTGTTGCTGTACATGTCTTATCTTTCTAATAGATAGTAAGCTCATTAAGAGTAGAGACTAATGTTACTCATAATTTGCACCCATCAACATCATTTATTATACTACCTAGAATAAAATCTTGACCAATGGATGCTATAATATGTTCATTATATGAATTAGCAAATGAATAAATTGTTCTTTCATAAATTTTAATATACCCATAAATTTAAAATTAATATGTGGCTCAGCAGTAAGGAATCTGCCTGCCAATGTAGGAGATGCCAGTTCAATCCCTGGGTCAGGAATATTTCCTGGAGAAGGAAATGGCAACCCACTCCAGTATTCTTGCCTGGGAAATCCCATGGACAGAGAAGCCTAGCAGGCTTCAGTCCATGGGGTCACAAAAGAGTCAGATGTGACGAAACAACAACAAAGATGGCTACAATAAATATCACAGAATAGTTTTTAAGTTCTAGACAGTCATTGGCGGTGATGATGGAAAGAAGGGGCATTAGAAAAGGATTTGGATGTCTAGAGAGTTTGGAAAACAAGTTCCTCCTGAAAAAATTTCCTACAGCTAGGAAAACAGTCCAGATTAATCCCTTGACTTCAGAGTTAACATTCAAAGTAAAAAATAACTTTTTATTGCAATACATGTATAACATAAAACTGGTCATTTAAGCATGTTTAAGTGTACAGTTCAGTGGCATTATGTACATTCAAGATGCGGTGTAGCTGTCACCACTTTCCATCTCCAGAATTTTCCTGTATCACTATGGGACTTTGTGCCTATAAACAGAAAGTTCCTATTTCCTTCCTCTCGGTCCTTATAACCTCTATTATACTTTGTGTCTTTAGGAATTTGCATATTCTAGGTACCTCATGCAAATCATTTCAAAACATATCTATATATTGGAAAACCTAATTATCAACTTCAAGACTGACAAATTAGAGGACAGAAATACCATGACTCTGAAGAACTATGGATGGAGGTTTGTGACATTGTACAGGGGGCAGTGATCAAGATCATGGTCAAGAAAAAGAAATGCAAAAAGGCAAAATGGTTGTCCAAGGAGGCCTTACAAATAGCTGAGAAAAGAAAAGACGCAAAAAGCAAAGAAGAAAAGGAAAGATAGAACCCTTTGAATGCAGAGTTCCACAGAATAGCACAAGGAGATAAGAAAGCCTTCCTCAGTAATCAGTGCAAAGAAATAGAGGAAAACAATAGAATGGGAAAGACTAGAGATCTCTTCAAGAAAATTAGAGACACCAAGGGAACATTTCATGCAAAGATGAGGACAATAAAGGACAGAAGTTGTATGGACCTAACAGAAGCAGAAGATATTAAGAAGTGGCAAGAATATAGAAAAACTATACAAAAAAGATCTTCATGACCCAGATAACCATGATGGTGTGATCACTCACCTAAAACCAGACATCCTGGAATGTGAAGTCAAGTGGGCCTTAGGTAGCATCACTATGAACAAAGCTAGTGGAGGTGATGGAATTCCAGTTGAGCTATTTCAAATCCTAAAAGATGATTCTGTGAAAGTGCTGCACTCAATATGCCAGCAAATTTGGAAAACTCAGCAGTGGCCACAAGACTGGAAAAGGTCAGTTTTCTTTCCAATTCCAAAGAAAGGCAATGCCAAAGAATGTTCAAACTACCATACAATTGCACTCATCTCACACGCTAGTAAAGTAATGCTCAAAATTCTCCAAGCCAGGCTTCGACAGTACATGAACCATGAACTTACAGATATTCAAGCTGGATGTACAAAAGGCAGAGGAACCAGAGATCAAATTGCCAGCATCCATTGGATCATCAAAAAAGCAACAGAATTCAAGAAAAACATCTACTTCTGACTTATTGACTATTCCAAACCCTTTGACTGTGTGGATCACAACAAACCGTGGAAANATGAACTTACAGATATTCAAGCTGGATGTACAAAAGGCAGAGGAACCAGAGATCAAATTGCCAGCATCCATTGGATCATCAAAAAAGCAACAGAATTCAAGAAAAACATCTACTTCTGACTTATTGACTATTCCAAACCCTTTGACTGTGTGGATCACAACAAACCGTGGAAAATTCTTAAAGAGAAGAGAATACCAGATGACCTTATCTGCCTCCTGAGAAATCTGTATGCAGGTCAGGAAGAAACAGTTAGAACTGGACATGGAACAACAGACTGGTTCCAAACTGAGAAAGGAGTACGTCAAGGGTGTATCTTGTCACCCCGCTTATTTAACTTATATGCAGAGTACATCATGCAAAATGCTGGATTGGATGAAGCACAAGCTGGAATCAAGATTGCCAGGAGAAATATTAATAACCTCAGATATTCAGATGACACCACCCTTATTGTAGAAAGTAAGGAACTAAAGAGCCTCTTGATGAAAGTAAAAGAGGAGAGTGAAAAAGTTGTCTTAAAGCTCAACATTCAAAAAACTAAGATTATGGCATCCAGTCTCATCACTTCATGGCAAATAGATGGATAAACAATGGAAATAGTGGCAGACTTTATTTTGAGGGGCTTCAAAATCATCGCAGTGGTGGCTGCAGCCATGAAATTAAAAGATGCTTGTTCCTTAGAAGAAAAGCCGTGACCAACCTAGACAGCATATTAAAAAGCAGAGACATTACTTTGTCAGCAAAGTTCCACATAGTCAAAGCTGTAGAAAAACTACTGGTTTTTCCAGTAGTCATGTACAGATGTGGGAGTGGGACTATTAAGAAAGCTGAGCACCAAAGAATTGATGCTTTTGAACTGTGGTGTTGAAGAAGAATCTTGAGAGTCCCTTGGACAGCAAGGAGATCCAACCAGTCCATCCTAAAGGAGATCAGTCCTGAACATTCATCAGAAGGACTGATGCTGAAGCTGAAACTTCAATACTTTGGCAGGAGGAACAGGGAATGACAGAGGATGAGATGGTTGGATGGCATCACTGCCTTGATGGACATGAATCTGAGTAAGCTCTGGGAGTGGGTGATGGACAGGGAAGCCTGGTGTGCTACAGTCCATGGGGTCACAAAGAGTCGGACACGGCTGAGGGACTGAAGTGCGCTGAGTCCTCTTTTTCTTGTTTTCTTCTTTCTTTGTATTTGATACTAAGTGAGGATTACTGACAAGGATTCAGCAAAAGGAACTGGCAAGAAACCAGTGTGTACAAGTGAGGGCACAGCCTTAGGGCTGGTTGTTGGGGGCAGTGTTTACATCCTTCAATTGATAGCAAGTATATGAAAGTCAGCCTAACATCCACCTTTCTCCCTCCTCCCACTCCCTGCCCCTACCTCTTGGCTTTCCCTTCCCTCAATGATGTCAGTCATAATATCCGGCTGTCACATAAACAATTAAAAGTGGCAAAATAAGGTGAATTCTTTAGGTGGTGTTGAATAAGGAAAGCAGCAAACGTGGATGTCAACATACCAGAGAAGCATCAACATTTCTATTTATGGTTATTCTTTATATCAGTTCACTCAAACCAGTCTGCTGCTGCTGCTGCTAAGTCGCTTCAGTTGTGTCCGACTCTGTGTGACCCCATAGGTGGCAGCCCACCAGGCTCCACCGTCCCTGGGATTCTCCAGGCAAGAACACTGGAGTGGGTTGCCATTTCCTTCCCCAATGCATGAAAGTGAAAAGTGAAAGTGAAGTCGTTCAGTGTAATAGTTGCTGAATGAACCCTTACAATCACTCAGTGTACTCTCAGTATGTCGAAAATCACAAGAACTAAAATGGTACTTGGCCATCAACTCCTACCCTTAAGCACCATCTTGTTTTAACTCTTCTAAGTCAAGGAGTCTCCATTTTCAGCAAAGCCTTTGCATTAGCTATTCTCCCTATTGAGAAAATGTTCTCTTTGTTAATGTTTGTCATCCCATTACTCCTCATCACCTCTTCTTGTACTGGGTTAAATAATGCCTTTGCCTCCTTAGAAGTTAAACATTTGAAATATTTATAGTATGTAACTTGAAAAGTTTTNTGAGAGTCCCTTGGACAGCAAGGAGATCCAACCAGTCCATCCTAAAGGAGATCAGTCCTGAACATTCATCAGAAGGACTGATGCTGAAGCTGAAACTTCAATACTTTGGCAGGAGGAACAGGGAATGACAGAGGATGAGATGGTTGGATGGCATCACTGCCTTGATGGACATGAATCTGAGTAAGCTCTGGGAGTGGGTGATGGACAGGGAAGCCTGGTGTGCTACAGTCCATGGGGTCACAAAGAGTCGGACACGGCTGAGGGACTGAAGTGCGCTGAGTCCTCTTTTTCTTGTTTTCTTCTTTCTTTGTATTTGATACTAAGTGAGGATTACTGACAAGGATTCAGCAAAAGGAACTGGCAAGAAACCAGTGTGTACAAGTGAGGGCACAGCCTTAGGGCTGGTTGTTGGGGGCAGTGTTTACATCCTTCAATTGATAGCAAGTATATGAAAGTCAGCCTAACATCCACCTTTCTCCCTCCTCCCACTCCCTGCCCCTACCTCTTGGCTTTCCCTTCCCTCAATGATGTCAGTCATAATATCCGGCTGTCACATAAACAATTAAAAGTGGCAAAATAAGGTGAATTCTTTAGGTGGTGTTGAATAAGGAAAGCAGCAAACGTGGATGTCAACATACCAGAGAAGCATCAACATTTCTATTTATGGTTATTCTTTATATCAGTTCACTCAAACCAGTCTGCTGCTGCTGCTGCTAAGTCGCTTCAGTTGTGTCCGACTCTGTGTGACCCCATAGGTGGCAGCCCACCAGGCTCCACCGTCCCTGGGATTCTCCAGGCAAGAACACTGGAGTGGGTTGCCATTTCCTTCCCCAATGCATGAAAGTGAAAAGTGAAAGTGAAGTCGTTCAGTGTAATAGTTGCTGAATGAACCCTTACAATCACTCAGTGTACTCTCAGTATGTCGAAAATCACAAGAACTAAAATGGTACTTGGCCATCAACTCCTACCCTTAAGCACCATCTTGTTTTAACTCTTCTAAGTCAAGGAGTCTCCATTTTCAGCAAAGCCTTTGCATTAGCTATTCTCCCTATTGAGAAAATGTTCTCTTTGTTAATGTTTGTCATCCCATTACTCCTCATCACCTCTTCTTGTACTGGGTTAAATAATGCCTTTGCCTCCTTAGAAGTTAAACATTTGAAATATTTATAGTATGTAACTTGAAAAGTTTTGGGCTAATGGATCATGTTTCTACCTGAGATACTCCTTCATTTTCCAAAACTACTGTAGGTGCATAATCCTCCATTATTTCTGATTTCTCCAGGTTAAGCATCTGTGGGTGGCAGCAAATTTAAACTGTCAGACTGTGAGATGTCCCTTCTTCCTCCTATCTCTGTGACCGTCCCTCCCTCTCCTTCTAATTAGACACTGCAGGTCTCCTAAGAACTTGGAATCCAAATGAACATATGAAAATTGTGCAGCAAATAAAAGTCAATGTACACTGAGTGAAGGGCTAGGAGGGCTGCCCGGAATGAAATGGGCTGTGGCATAAAATTCCTATTTTAAGCAGAGAAGCTATTGAGTATGCTGTGGGAGTAGGGGAACAGTGTTCCATGAATATCAGACTAGAGACTTTCTGTAGGTATCTCAATTTTGGCATTTTATGGATCCATGAATGAAATTCTTATAAACATACCAGAGTGGAGAATATGCTCATTGATTCACTAATTCTCTTTTTTAATTGAGGTATAGTTGATGTCCAGTATTACTAATATTGACTTTCAGGTGTACAATATAGTGATTCACAATTTTTAAAGTTATAGTCCATTTATAGTCATTATAAAATATTTGTTATATTCCCTATATTGTACAACACACCCTTGCAACTTATTTATTTTATGCTTAGTAGTTTGTACTTCTTAATTCCCTACCCTTATATTGCCCCATCCCCCTTCCTTCTCCCCACTGGTAACTAATATTTTATTCTCTGTATCTGTCTGTTTCTGTTCTGATGTATATGTGTATGTTTTGTTTTTTAGATTCCAAATCTAAGTGCTACCATACAGTATTTGTTTTTCTCCAACTATTAATTCTTTGGTTCAACACTTTATTGCAAACCTTCTCTGGACTAGTCATAGCTCTGGCAGTAGGCCATACAGTGGTAAAGAGGACAAAAGCAGTGACCTCAAAGAGGACATTCTCAAGGGGACTTAAGGGCTCAGAGCAGAAACACATAAATAAACAAGGTCATTGCTGAAAAAAATGCAAACTGAGAATGTGATGCGTGCCATGGGTCATGGAAGCCTCTCTGAAGTGATGACGTTGGAACTGGGTCCTGAATGACAAGAAAGAAGAGCTGTTCACACACTGAAAAGAAGGAGTGAACAGGTCCCAAGAAAGGAATAAGCTGAGCTTCTTTATGAAACAGAAGGTCAGTGAGGCTGGAGTTTAGAGAGGAAGGAGAAGGCAGGGAGCAGATCACAGAGGGACTTGCACTCCAGTTGCCATACCATAGCAGAACACGGAGGGATTTTTTAAGCAGTGAAGAGGCATGCATGATTTATTTGCATTTTTAAAAGATGAGTTTGGATACTACATGAAGAATGGGTTTTGTTACCATGTACAGCTTTCTAGGACTTATAAGCAGCTTTGCTAAACTAACCTTTGATGAAGCCAATCATTTTCTCTATTTTTAAAAAGAATAAAAAGCACTTCAAAAGGGTGACACCTCACAGAGCTGCATCTTTTCTTTCTTTCACAGTCTCTTTGTCTAATCACCCTCACTCTGGGCTTGGTGATATTCTCATTTCCAAGCTGCCTAGACCAAAGGCAGGGGACTTTAGCAATCTTTTGTTTTCTATTCCTCAGGCATCTAGCTTCTGGAGGGCACAAAGACTTCTTTGCCTCACGCTGAGCCCTGGTCCAATCTGCCACATTTATTTATACTGTATAAATAATACACTACATAGTATAATACGTACTATAGTAATATATCATACAGNTTAGCAATCTTTTGTTTTCTATTCCTCAGGCATCTAGCTTCTGGAGGGCACAAAGACTTCTTTGCCTCATGCTGAGCCCTGGTCCAATCTGCCACATTTATTTATACTGTATAAATAATACACTACATAGTATCATATGTACTATAGTAATATATCATACAGCAATACTTATTCTTTAATGCTATAAATATTACCTTTGGAATTTTGCTTCATTAGTTCAAGACTTAGATGCTTTGTTAAACCACAAGTGTCTTCAAGGGAACTTTTAGATTATCATCACTAGTCATTCCAAATTGAGAATTAGGATTTGAGGGTTAGAGGGGAGAATGGGAAAACCACTAAGGAGCCAGGGACTCTAGCAGAACTGGGATAAAAGCAGAGGAAGCGCACAGGGGCTCCGAAAAGAAAAGCCTTGGAACTGGCAAATTGCTTGGCGCTGCCACTCACGTTTACTCTATCCAAACTTTTCTTCTGTCTGGATGCTAGCTCTTTTTTTTTTTTTTTTTTCACCATATTCACCTTGTCATGTGAGCAACAATGTCCTTTGTTTTTGAAGAGAATTAAATGAAAGTTTGCTAAAGTTTATGTCTGAAACCGAAGCAGTGGGATGACGTTGAATTTCCAGAGCCACTCAGAACATCTCAATTAATAGCCAATATTCAGTGCAGCAAGTAAACATGTATCTCATGGAGTGAGAAATATCAGGAAAAGACTAATTTCCTTTTAAGATTGAAATGATATAGTAGGAAGAGCATTTGGTGAGACAGCTAGAGTCCTGCTCTTCAGTGCCAGCTCTAGTGTTTACCCTTGTGGGACTCCGTTAGAAAGAGAGACTATTTCAGGGAATTCACAGTAAGGAGTCAATGAGCCAATGACTAGTGAATTAACCCTTATGAAAATCTTCGGTTAACCAAATAAATCTTCACAGCCTATCTGGCAGTGGGAAGGCAATTCTCTACCTTCTAACCACCAGCCAATTCTAGCTGGTGATTAAATTCTAGCATGAATTAGACTTCAACTGTGTGTGTGTGTGTGTGTGTGTGTACAAGTATGCACACAGTTTTAGTCTTGTGTATATTCACAAGTATACATATGCACGTGATATATATGTGTGTGTATATATATATATATACACATTCACATGTGTGTTTATCTTCTTAAGTAAACTTGTATGCATGTATACACATATAAACATACATGTGTGTGAGAGCACACAAGTAAACCAGTTTATTATGCATGTGTACGTATGGATTTGAATTTCTGTTTAGTAGGGACACTCCAGTGTGACAGAGTAACTAGTACTAGACTCACATGTCCATCAAATAACCTTAAAACTTAGATAAATTATGTTAGATATTTTTTGGCAGATATTGGAGAATGAAAATATAAAATGTTGTGTCCCTTAAGAGAATGAAGGCATACAGGATTTTAGTCATATTCTCTCAGAATTTCTCCACAAGGATATTTCCTGGGCTCTAATACAGGGCAGAGGAGCCCAAGCAATGAAAAGTGATCTTAATGGCCAAAGGAAGGAAAATTAGAGTCCTGACTGGGATCTTTGGAGCAGAGTGACAAAAAATGGGTAAACCACAGAGAAGGCATTTCAAAAATCTGTGTGGAATTATTCTTTAGGTTCTAGGCCAACTTTGGGACTTTGCATGTGCAACACGAAACATGCTGAGTGGTTGAGAGCTGATCAGAGATCCCAGAGGGGAGTGGAGGTACCTTGGGCAACTCTTTGGACAATTAGACATCCTAAAATGTCCATTCTATAGAAACAAGAATGCCCTGAGGACAGGAGGAATAAAAGCTGAAATAGACCCACTTTGATAAATAGATCCACTTTTCAGGCCTGAAAAGAATCAAGGGGATTCACCTTTGACTTAACCACCTACCAGAATAAAACTCAACTCCATTTGGAAGAATAGAACATATTTTGAAACCTCTGTAAAACATTATTTTAAATGTCCAGCATGTCATCAAAATTTACTAAACATAAAATTAGACAGAGAAAAGTGACTGAGAAAAGAGAGACACCAGAAACTGTAGAGTTAACAGAAGCAAATCCAGAGATACTCTAGATATTGACATTAACAGACAAAGAGCTTCAGAAAATGATGTTAAGGGAAACAAAAGGGGGAAATAGATGACCCGTGTAAAAACATAAAATATTTCAACAGAGAATTAGAACCCATTAGAAAGTCATTAAACTAACATTCTAGATGTACAAAATACAGTATCTGTCAAGAGGAAGGTGATATATGTATAACTATGGCTGCTTTGCTTTGTTGTATGGCAGAAACCAACACAACATTGTAAAGCAATTTTCCTACAATTAAAAAATAAGTTTATAATTGTACACAGAAAATTATAAGACATTAATGAAAGAAATCAAAGGTGACATAAATAGATGGAGAGATATTCCATGTTCCTGGGTAGGAAGAATCAATGTGAAAATGACTATATTGCCAAATGCAATCTACAGATTCAGTGCAAACCCTATCAGATTATCAATGGCATTTTTCACAGAACTAGAATAAAAAATTTCACAATTCATATGGAAACACAAAAGACCCCGAATAGCCAAAGCATTCTTGAGGAAGAACAATGGAGTTGGAGGAATCAACCTTTCTGACTTCAGATTATACTACAAATCTATAGTCATCAAGACAGTGTGGTCCTGGCAGAAAAACAGAAATATAGACCAATGGAACAAGATAGAAAGCCCAGAAANTATCAATGGCATTTTTCACAGAACTAGAATAAAAAATTTCACAATTCATATGGAAACACAAAAGACCCCGAATAGCCAAAGCATTCTTGAGGAAGAACAATGGAGTTGGAGGAATCAACCTTTCTGACTTCAGATTATACTACAAATCTATAGTCATCAAGACAGTGTGGTCCTGGCAGAAAAACAGAAATATAGACCAATGGAACAAGATAGAAAGCCCAGAAATAAACCCATGCACCTATGGGCACCTATTTTTGACAAAAGAGGCAAGAATATACAATGGGGCAAAGACAGCCTTTTCAATAAATGGTGCTGGGAAAGCTGGACAGCTACATGTAAAAGAATGAAATTATAACAGTTTCTAACACCATACACAAAGATAAACTTTAAATGAATTAAAGACCTAAATGTAAGACCAGAAACTATAAAATTCTCAGAGGAAAACATAGGCAGAACACTCAAAGACAGAAATCAAAGCAAGATCCTCTATAACCCACCTCTTAAGACTAATGGAAATAAAAACAAAAGTAAACAAGTGGGACTTGATTAAACTTAAAAGCTTTTGCACAGCAAAGGAAACTATAAGCCAGGTGAAAAGACAACCCTCAGAATGGGAGAAAATAATAACAAATAAAACAACAGACAAAGGATTAATTTCCAAAATATACGAGCAGCTCATACAAATCAAAGCCAGAAAAACAAACAACCCAATCAAAAAGTGGGAAAAAGACCTAAACAGACATTTCTCCAAAGAAGACATAAAGATGGCTAACAAACACATGAAAAGATGCTCAACATCACTCATTATTAGAGAAATGCAAATCAAAACTACAGTGAGATATCACCACATCCCAGTCAGAATGGCCATCATTAAAAGTCTACAAACAATAAATGTTGGAGAGAATGTAGAGAAAAGGGAACACTCTTAAATTGTTGGTGGAAATGTAAATTGATACAGCCACTATGGAAGACTGCATGGCGATTCCTTAAAAAACTAGGAATAAAAGCACCATATGACCCAGCAATCCCACTCCTAGGCATATACCCTGAGGAAACCAAAATTGAAAGAGACGCATATATCCCATTGTTCATTGCAGCACTATTTACAATAGCTAGAACATGGAAGCAACCTAGATATCCATCAACAGGTGAATGGATAAAGAAGTTGTGAATCATATACACAATGGAATATTCAGTTCAGTTCAGTTGCTCAGTCGTGTCCAACTCTTTGCGACCCCATGAATTGCAGCACGCCAGGCCTCCCTGTCCATCACCAACTCCTGGAGTTCACTCAAACTCATGTCCATTGAGTCGGTGATGCCATTCAGCCATCTCATCCTCTGTCGTCCCCTTCTCCTCCTGCCCCCAATCCCTCCCAGCATCAGAGTCTTTTCCAATGAGTCAACTCTTCGCATGAGGTGGCCAAAGTACTGGAGTTTCAGCTTTAGCATCATTCCTTCCAAAGAACACCCAGGACTAATCTCCTTTAGAATGGACTGTTACTCAGCCATAAAAAGGAGCACCTTTGAGTCAGTTCTAATGAGGTGGATGAACCTAGAAACTATTATACAGAGTGAAGTAAGTCAGAAAGAGAAAGATAAATATTGTATTCTAATGCATATATATGGAATCTAGAAAAACAGTACTGAAGAATTTATTTACACAGTAGCAATACATAGAGAATGGACTTGTGGACATGGGGAGAGGGGAGGAGAGGGTGAGATGTATGGAAAGTGTAACATGGAAATTTACATTACCATATGTAAAATAGATGGCTGATGGGAATTTGCTATATGGCTCAGGAAACTCAAACAGGGGCTCTGTGTCAACCTGGAGGGGTAGGATGGGAAGGGGGATGGGAGGTTCAGGAGGGAGGGGATCTATGTGTACCTGTGGCTGATTCATGTTGAAGTTTGACAAAAAACAACAAAATTCTGTAAAGCAGTTATCCTTCAATAAAAAAAAAATTAAAATACAATATCTTCAATTGAATAGGTTTAACAGCAGACTGGATAGAACAGAAAATAGGATTACTGAATGTATTTTTTAAAATATCCCAAATGAAATATTGGAAAGAAAAACAATAAAAAGAATAGAGCAGAAAAGAATGTGGGAAATGAATTAAAGTATCTAACATATATATAATTGTGACCCTAGGAGAAGAAAAAGAAAGGATAAGAAAAGAATAATATTTGGGGGGAGGGGTGAAAGGGAATAGCCACAAATTCATCCATACTAATGAAAGACACTTACCCACAGATTTAAGAAGCTCTGTGAATCATATTGGAAAAATACAAAAATATTGTATCTAGGCACCATATAGTAAAACTTCTGGAAGCAAAGCTAAAGAGAACATTTCCTTGAAGAAAAATACTGGTATGGAGGAAGTTTAACTTTTTTAAATAGCCTTTTTATTCTGCCTTCCTAAGAATCTTTGGCAAGTCCTTTGACAATCTTTAAATGCTTATTATGATAAGATGGGAGAACATATTATATGCCCCTTTGGAAGTTACTCAAGAGCTGCCTCAATTTTCCATCCTCCGTAAAGTCTTATCTAGCTTTTCCAGGTCCTCTGAAAGCTGGAAGAGAGCCAGCTATCTCTTTCCTCTTGTTCTCTCAATGCTTTATGTCTATATTGGTTATGCCTCTCCTCCTCAATGCTCAGTTCTTTAAGGATGTATGAACATTTCATATAGCTCCTTAGGATTTCCATAGCTCTTAGGGATGCATGAATATTTCACATGGCTCCTTCAAGGCTTGTTACGATGTTAGAATAAATTAAACTCTATATGAAATTTTGCTCATTGAATTAATTAAAGTGTAGAAGTTCTCATTTTTAAAAGAGTATAAAGTCTGTAAATGTTTTTTCATTCCTATAATCCATACATTTTTCAATCAATATTTATTATGCCCCTTGTATGTGTGAAGCAGTTGTACCTAAAAATTAATTTTCATTGTTTCACACATTTTCAAAATGTACATAAAATAGTCCAAATAAATATCAAATTCAATATTCTGTTAAACATTATTATCCATTTACAATATCTATTACCCTTTTAAAATTTCAGTACCTAAGTCTTCTATAATCAATTGCAAGTACATGAATACACAGTAACTTTTTTATTAAATCTGAGTTTAAATATTTGTTGTAGAGCCTTAATTTAAAATCTGACCCTCTTTTGAATGGAATGCCTTTTTGAAATTTAATAAAACATGAAGGTCATAAAATGTATTAAACTATCATACTTTTCATTTTTAATTCTGAACAGGCAAGATTCAAAGAGAGAAGTTTACTTTCTCATTAGCATGACAGGCAAGTTAGGTTTCTCTTCTTTAGGGCCCTCACCCTCAGAAAGAGTTCTGTTAACTAACGTGGCGAAGGCTGAGAGCACAAAGATAAAGGAGGTACCAGACAACTCCCTAGCACCTTCCAGCCTGACAGTTCCATATCACCTTCCCTTGTTATGTAGGTATGTCCAGAGAAATGTTGACAGATAGTGAGGTCTCAGCTGCTTGTGTTTAAAGACCATCAACAATCATAGGAAAGGTCTGTAATAAACAAATAGTCTAATCAGAGCAAGACGACCTCTTCAGAGCAGGACTGACCCATTTTTGAAACACTAAATTTTGAAAGGGGGCCCTGAGGAGAAAAAAAAATCATTATTGGTTTTAGCCTTTAAATTATATTTCCTCAACCTATCGTCTTCTCAATCTGATTGTTTGTGGGACAGGGTCACTTGATAGTTAATAAGCACTAATGGAAGGAACAGATATGCAGCTCTGTTCTGCCACATTTTTCTCATGAATATGATTCAAATCTAAAATGCTTCTGACAACAATTTTGACCACTTGAAAAAGAGTGCGTTTTTTCCCCCAACATCTTGTAAAGAAGTTCACTGAGTAGCTGGGTTCTCAAACTTTGGTCATGACCCAAATTAAAGTTGCTGATGCTCTACAAAATGACTTGGAAGCATCCCCAGAAAAAGAAATACTCCACCCTCCCTGTTCCCAGACTCCTGTCCAACTGAAAAAGGGCAAGGAACATAGAGTCTTTACAAGGGGGAATCCTGCTCTAGAGTGTTCTCCACTCACACCTCCCAAACTATGGCGAGGGGTGAAGAAGGGAGCAATTCTTTCCTATTATATAGATTATTACTAGCTGCCCACATTTAGCTGGCAATGCCTGAGGTTTTGGAGACAGAAAAGTGGAAGGGAAAGAAAAAAGTATGAATACATGTGTTCATTAATCACTTACACTGTGACAGACATTGTTCAGTGGAATGTGCAGATGAGTCAGATACTGAAGAGATGACTTACTCCCTGGCAGAGAGTTGCTCTGGCTATGTTCCATTTGTCCCTCCTGACTCACCAACTACCTACTTCACTGTCCCAGAAGACTAAACATCATGGGCTGTTTGAACAGGTCCTCTTGCCCTCTGTCTTCTTATGTTCAGTTAATGGGGAAGCTTGCAAAAAGGCAGTAGATTGAAAGTGGAGAGAAGCTGGGGAGTAGTGATGCCTCGGGTTCCCTCCATGCTTAGCATCTCTCAGCTTATAACCACAGCTCAGCGATTCTCTTCCCTTGTGTTCCTTGCTCCTTTATGCTGAGAGGCGGCAGTGCTACTTCTGTCACTAGGGCCAAGATATTGCCCTGTCCATCACAGGCCACTGTACCCTGCCCATAGCTTGGAAAACAGTTCTTTTACTAGAAAGTCAAATTTCCAATGTTATTATGCCATCTGTGACTGATACAAGGACTTCAGCTTACTTGCTATATGATCCTGGCCAAGTTTATTTCATCTTCTGGGTAAAATGACATACATTTTGCACAACTATTTTGAGGATTAAAACAGTATATAAAGCATCCAATACATAGTACCATCCAGTGACTTTATTCAGGCATTGGGCTTACTCACATTCAAGTATATGTGCTCAGCCCAAATGGACAGAAAGAGAGAGTGAGGGGAGAGAGAGAGAGGGCGCAGCATTGCGCTACGTAATTTGGGATTCTGCCACCTATTTCCCTTAATTAGTGTCTGTCTCAGGCTGGCCTCAGTTCTCATATGACCTTAATTCTGTGAGAATCTTCCCATGTTGACTGGAACTTTGCTGCTCGAAGATTTGTATTTTGTATTCTACATGACCCCTAAACAGAAGCCAACCATTTCTCTGTGTCAGCCAAAGAACAGCTCTCTGGTGGAAAAACTAGCTGAAACAGACTTACTGAGAAGTTGTAAGTTGGTACTCAATGTAATGTTTCTTAAGGGATTTAAAGATGATTTTGAATCACATTTTCTGGCTTTAGAAACCATTCCTCACATAGAATAGCTCTCCACTGTTCAGTGTTCCTTCACCTGGCAGAGGGAGCTGCCACCCTACTTGTTTATGTGCTGGACTCCACCATGAGGCTCCTGTCCCCTCTTTGTCCTTGTAGATCCAATCCCTAGCTTACATAAAATGGGTACTCAATCCATGCTTACTGAACAAATGCATAAAAACATGAATGAGCAAAGCCAGATCACAAAATGCTTTATAAGATCATCAATTCCTAGGAAATATTTATTTCCATCACCTCCCCTCCTCCAGTGGAGAGCTAGACTACATGGTGGGTCCAGGAAAGCCAGTGGCTTAGTTGGATACTCAATTAAAGTTGCAGTGTGGCTGCTTCAGTTTACTGGAGCTCATGGGCATGAACTGGAGTCATATGTGAATGAGCATCTTTCTGTGTCTGCTCTGTTGTATATACTATGTAGATTTCATAAAACTAAGCTTGTTGGCCTCTCCAAGTCCTTGATTTCCTTTTTTGATGGAAGACAGCATGCACTATTGTTTCCATTCTTCTTAGCTTCCTCTAAGAAGCCCAAGGTGGGTACTGCAGCATTGGTACGACTGAGGTGATGTGAAGGAGAAGCGATACAGTTCTGGTTCCTCACGTGTCCTCTAACTTCATGATGGTGACTTGTAGTTTACTGAAATGTTTGTGGCTCCACCTCCATTTGCAGGGACAGTTTTCTTGAAATGGGGTAGTCTAAGTACAAATTCCTATCTGGAACAAAGTACACATTTTCTCAACATCCCTTTTGAGTCTTTCAGGCCTCCTGGTGTTATCTTCTAAGGTGGAAAGCAGCTCTAAAGAGCATGCAGTTTGTAAGCAATGTTAACAAGAAAATCATGAATGAAGAGATTTTTTAAACTCACTTTCTTGACTTATTTACAAGTTCTCCTCCCTGCATCTGTGGCTAGCTGAAAGGCATGTTATATGTTAGCCAAGGGGCTCTAATGAACCAACAGTGTTCAATGACCATGAATAAGAATATTCTGCTCTGAAACTAGATAGCTAGATCAACCAACTTTATCTCTCAGTGAACTCAGGACTTTGGGACATAAGTCTGTAAAAGTTGATCCTTTAGCATTTATTTAATTTATGTGTCCTGTTTATCTTGAAAATGAATTTTTCTTTAAAAAGTCAAATTTTGTTTCTAGTTAGATCACCTTAACTAGTTGACTTTCTGGATGTCAACTGTCATTCATTATATCATTCATTCATTTATTCAACAAATAATAATTGAATTCTGCTCTAGATACTGGGGACATAGGGGTGAACGAAACAAGCCAAAAAGCAGCAAAAGTCCCTGCTTTCATAAAGTTTATATGCTAGGGAAACAGATGAGAAATGAACAGCACAAGTAAAAAAATATTGTAGTATATTAAAAGCTATAAAGTGCTATTGTGAAAAACAAAGTGAGAAGGGACTAGGAATGACTTGAGTAGAAGCTTCCCTTAAAAAAAAAAAAAAAAAACCAACATGGGCAAAGTTCCCAAGGGTGTGGCATCGCTATTGCACCAGGAGTCCAGTGTAGTGTCAGAGGAGTGGGGAGGGGAGTTTTGTGGAAAGTGAAGTCAGAGAAACAATGGGGTTGGATGGTGTAGGGCTCGCTGTGTCTCTGTAAGGTCACTTTGGTTTTAACTCTGAGTAAAATGAGAAGGTACGACAAGGTTTTGAGCAAATGAAGGACATGCTTTGATTTATATTTCAATGGAATCATTCTGTTGGGATTAGAATGAAGGATCTGAGCTTACAGTAGGGGAAGTTAGGAGAGCCCTATTGTGATATGTGCAAGAGATGAAGAGACAATAGTGGTTCAGACCAAGAGATGGCAGGTAGTGAGGAGTGATCATCTGAGCCAACAGGATTTTCTGTTCCTTCCATTAGTGCTTAGAAAATGGGGTGAAAGAAATCAAGAAGTTGAGCTGACATTGATGTGCTCGACCTGAACAGTAATCAGTATGATGTTATCATTAACAGAGATAGAAGCAAAAGCAGGTTTGAGAAAGGTCAGGAGCTCAGTTATTGTCACATCAGGACCTTCCCAGAGGGTCTCAGCCTGGGCTGAGAAGAAAGCCTTGGGAGGGCCACACTGAAGAATCCAAACCCCGAATGGGCAGTCATTCCATCCATTAAGCAAGATTTTTGAAGACCTGCTTTGTGCCAAGCAGGATTCGAGGCTCTGGGCTGCAGCAATGACAAAGTCTCTCTGCTTAAAGACTTAACATTTTTGTGCAAAGGTACAGAGGTTAATGATGGGTGAAATGGATAGATGGATGGATGCATAGATATAGTCATATTGATAGATACACATGAAATAAATTCAGAAGGTGACAGTCTTATGAGCAAAAATAAAACAGTGAAAAAGAAAAGAAAAGGAAGCCATCCATTGCAGCATTGCATACGCTTTTTCATAGCTATGGTGGCCAGGAAAGTCTTCTCTGAGAAGATGACTCATGAACCGGGATCTGAATGATGAAATAGAGCCAGCCACAGCAACATCTGGGAGAAAATATTCCAAGTAGAAAAGGCATAATTCAAGATCCTGAGCTGATGGTGGCCTTGAAGTGTTTGGGGGAACAGAAGGCAAGCCAGTGAGGCTGGAGGAATATGAATACGGGGCTGAGGGGTGGGGAGTCAGGAGGAGACAAGGTGGCAAAGCCAAATCATATAGGACCCTGAGGACTGCAGGAGTTTCAATTTTATTATATATTGATACACACATAGGAAGGTTTTGAGCAAGCATTCAGATCTGGTTTGCATCTTTTAAAGATCTCTCCAGCATCTCTGTGAGGAATGACCTTATGGAGAGGCAAGAGAGGAAGCATGGGGAATCACTGGGTGGCTGTTAGAGTGGGTTGTAACATGAAGAGAGCAAAATGTTAGCATTTTGGAATATACTCTAGACATGTTCTATCCAATACAGTATCTACTATATTCCGACATTTGACTATTTATGCTTATGTTGAAATTCATCAACACTAAATAAAATTAAAAATTCAGTGACTTAATCATATTAGCCACATTCCAAGTGCTAAATAATCACATGCAGCTTGTGGTTTTGTTATTGGATAGCAGAGCTATAGAACATTCCCATCATCTTAGAAAGCTATTGGAAACTCATACTCTAAAGTCACAAAGACAACAAGCTGAAATAGTTATAAAGACAGTGAAATGATCTGGATGCCAAATATGTTCTAAGTTAAGCAGAAATGGGCCAAATACATTAGACTCAAGCTGTCTAGAAACTGAGACAAAAACTTCTGTAGATATGGTATCTTCCCCTGATTGTACTGGATTGTTGGATTCTCACAGACTAATGCATACTGACCTCCACATTTCATGTTCCTTCTACTCCTGAGAAGGATCTAGACCTTTATTCTCCCTGTAAGGCAATGGCACCCCACCCCAGTACACTTGCCTGGAAAATCAAATGGACGGAGTACCCTGGTGGGCTGCAGTCCACGGGGTCGCTAACAGTCGGACAGACTGAGCGACTTCACTTTCACTTTTCTCTTTCATGCATTGGAGAAGGAAATGGCAACCCACTCCAGTGTTCTTGCCTGGAGAACCCCAGGGACGGGGGAGCCTGGTGGGCTGCCGTCTATGGGGTCACACAGAGTCGGACACGACTGAAGTGACTTAGCAGTAGCAGCAGCATCAGTCACTTATTCTTTGGTTATAAGTATTAAAAGTCTTAAATTTTAGAAGGAGAGTTATAAAGATGAATGTATAATCAGAACATATCGCTACTATCATAGCAGGATGTCATAGGACCCAGAGAGTTGTGAGGTAGAGATCCTCACTGTGGCTTCATTTTTCTATCATAGAAGGGCTTCTCCATTTATGTATCCATCATGTAAACCAAAGAAGCCCCCAAAGTGGTCAGAACCCCAAGTTTACACAGCCTTCTAGTTAAAACACTGAACATTAATTTATTGACTCAATTCATTTTTAAAATTTTGAATAGTTACAGATATTGGCTCTGCTTGACCTGGTGTAGTCAGTTATGACCAGACTGCAGAGCCCTTCATACTTGGGATTGAGTCTCAACAAGGAGGTTCTCTAGGAGATGGGGATGATTGGAGAGACAATGACAGGTAGAGATGTGGCTGGCATTTCTACTACAGACTCCTGTTTCTACTTTGTACTCACAGAACCTAACAAAGATTATACCAAAGCTATAACAAGACAAATAGGTGTCTATTAATTATACATTTAGCAATAAACTTGGCATTCCAAAAGACAAGATTGTTATGCTCTGGGTGTTTACCAAATACTAGATGTCACGAGCAGAATCCTTGGCTTGAGAGGCAATGAATAAATCAGTTAAACAGCCTCTCACCCTTATTATTACATATAAAGCAAAAAGGCCCAGCAAACTTGTAACCTCAAAAAAATCTTGAGGGAAATAGTTGTTCTTGTATTACTCATCAATCGGGTCTTTTCTTATCTCATTACTAATTCCTTGCACTGCATTCAGGTGGCCTCCCATCATCCCTGGAGCTTTTGCGGGAGTTTCCTAGGCAGGACACTCATATCTAGAAAGATGGGGACCAAGATTTTCCTTGGCACAGTTTCTAGCATCTACTAGATGTTCCATATATGCTAAATGATTGAGTGGATGGATGGATAAAAGTTTGGCATTCCTATGAACGCTGCTGTGGCCCCTTGCAGGGGCTGGATACTATTCTTCATCCACGTGCTCATCCCAGTCTCTTTCAAGAGGAGATGGCATGATTTGGTGTTAAGGACTTCGACATTTATTTTACATATTATCAGCGAAAGATTAGTCGAAGGATCATGCTCACATGGCCTGAAGGGCTGGATAGTTCTCAGTTTCTGAGGTAAAGAAAACAACCTTCTTCGAAGGGTGTAAGTGCATCTTTAATGTCAATAACATCTTTCACAAGCAGTAGAGGGAGTTTATAACAAAAGGCAGGGATTCGTGGTTTCAATTTCTGTTCACTAATGGCCATTAGGCAGGTTTCTGACCTGCGCTGGACTGTTGTTGAGCAGTAAGTTTATCACAACAAAGGCCAGGAAATGACTAATTAATCCTAAGGGAGATTGTGGAGACACATTTGCCATTCATCCAGCAAGTGCTGTTTAAGCGACGGTTTTGAGTATCTGAGGGCACTTGGGCTAAAGAGTTTATGGATTCGGTGTAAGGGGAGCGCCACAGTCTGCCAGCTCACTGTCAGCCCACACCCAGAAAGAGTCTCCCAGGAAACACCTCCAAACTGGCCAGGTGGCAATGAACACCTTTTAGCCAGGTGATTCCCTCCCACCTCACCCTTTTGGGGGCAACACTGAGCTTAACATTTGCTCAGTTCATTCTGTGCAGTATACCCTGTGTACCTCCGGCAGCTAAGCTGACATTTGCTAAGATAATGTAAGAAGGCAGCAAATAGATGGGAAGCAAGCACTTCGGGTCATTGAATCCAAACCACTCTCTTACTTCAGCCTGTTTTCTGCACAGCAGGCCGTGGCGCTAATGACTGTTTCTCATTGAACTCTTAGAATAGCAGCAGGCTCTGTTTCCTTCAGTGTCTTGCCTGTCTCTCCTTGGGGGAAAATCAGCTTCTTGTGCTTTTCTCATTCTCACGGAGCCTCCAAGAATTGGGAGCAAGTGCATCTTGGAGACATAAAGAGGACAGAGTGCAGCCACCTACACAAGGAAATGCACTCTGGTATTACCCTAATTAGATTCAGTTCCATAGCATCTATGGAAGGCTTGGGCTTACTACAAGGGAGTGTGGGGGATTAAAATTCTTTGAGGGCTTACTACATCCTAGGCANCAGAACATATGGCTACTATCATAGCAGGATGTCATAGGACCCAGAGAGTTGTGAGGTAGAGATCCTCACTGTGGCTTCATTTTTCTATCATAGAAGGGCTTCTCCATTTATGTATCCATCATGTAAACCAAAGAAGCCCCCAAAGTGGTCAGAACCCCAAGTTTACACAGCCTTCTAGTTAAAACACTGAACATTAATTTATTGACTCAATTCATTTTTAAAATTTTGAATAGTTACAGATATTGGCTCTGCTTGACCTGGTGTAGTCAGTTATGACCAGACTGCAGAGCCCTTCATACTTGGGATTGAGTCTCAACAAGGAGGTTCTCTAGGAGATGGGGATGATTGGAGAGACAATGACAGGTAGAGATGTGGCTGGCATTTCTACTACAGACTCCTGTTTCTACTTTGTACTCACAGAACCTAACAAAGATTATACCAAAGCTATAACAAGACAAATAGGTGTCTATTAATTATACATTTAGCAATAAACTTGGCATTCCAAAAGACAAGATTGTTATGCTCTGGGTGTTTACCAAATACTAGATGTCACGAGCAGAATCCTTGGCTTGAGAGGCAATGAATAAATCAGTTAAACAGCCTCTCACCCTTATTATTACATATAAAGCAAAAAGGCCCAGCAAACTTGTAACCTCAAAAAAATCTTGAGGGAAATAGTTGTTCTTGTATTACTCATCAATCGGGTCTTTTCTTATCTCATTACTAATTCCTTTCACTGCATTCAGGTGGCCTCCCATCATCCCTGGAGCTTTTGCGGGAGTTTCCTAGGCAGGACACTCATATCTAGAAAGATGGGGACCAAGATTTTCCTTGGCACAGTTTCTAGCATCTACTAGATGTTCCATATATGCTAAATGATTGAGTGGATGGATGGATAAAAGTTTGGCATTCCTATGAACGCTGCTGTGGCCCCTTGCAGGGGCTGGATACTATTCTTCATCCACGTGCTCATCCCAGTCTCTTTCAAGAGGAGATGGCATGATTTGGTGTTAAGGACTTCGACATTTATTTTACATATTATCAGCGAAAGATTAGTCGAAGGATCATGCTCACATGGCCTGAAGGGCTGGATAGTTCTCAGTTTCTGAGGTAAAGAAAACAACCTTCTTCGAAGGGTGTAAGTGCATCTTTAATGTCAATAACATCTTTCACAAGCAGTAGAGGGAGTTTATAACAAAAGGCAGGGATTCGTGGTTTCAATTTCTGTTCACTAATGGCCATTAGGCAGGTTTCTGACCTGCGCTGGACTGTTGTTGAGCAGTAAGTTTATCACAACAAAGGCCAGGAAATGACTAATTAATCCTAAGGGAGATTGTGGAGACACATTTGCCATTCATCCAGCAAGTGCTGTTTAAGCGACGGTTTTGAGTATCTGAGGGCACTTGGGCTAAAGAGTTTATGGATTCGGTGTAAGGGGAGCGCCACAGTCTGCCAGCTCACTGTCAGCCCACACCCAGAAAGAGTCTCCCAGGAAACACCTCCAAACTGGCCAGGTGGCAATGAACACCTTTTAGCCAGGTGATTCCCTCCCACCTCACCCTTTTGGGGGCAACACTGAGCTTAACATTTGCTCAGTTCATTCTGTGCAGTATACCCTGTGTACCTCCGGCAGCTAAGCTGACATTTGCTAAGATAATGTAAGAAGGCAGCAAATAGATGGGAAGCAAGCACTTCGGGTCATTGAATCCAAACCACTCTCTTACTTCAGCCTGTTTTCTGCACAGCAGGCCGTGGCGCTAATGACTGTTTCTCATTGAACTCTTAGAATAGCAGCAGGCTCTGTTTCCTTCAGTGTCTTGCCTGTCTCTCCTTGGGGGAAAATCAGCTTCTTGTGCTTTTCTCATTCTCACGGAGCCTCCAAGAATTGGGAGCAAGTGCATCTTGGAGACATAAAGAGGACAGAGTGCAGCCACCTACACAAGGAAATGCGCTCTGGTATTACCCTAATTAGATTCAGTTCCATAGCATCTATGGAAGGCTTGGGCTTACTACAAGGGAGTGTGGGGGATTAAAATTCTTTGAGGGCTTACTACATCCTAGGCATCAGGACAGGAGCATTACATGTGCCGGCTCATTTCACCCTCCCCACTCGGTGAGGACACACTGCAGTCTGCATTTTAGACATAAGAAAGGGCTAGGTTAAGCCACTTGCCCAAGTCACAGTCAGAAATGGCTTTGAAGCCAGGATCTTCCATCGACACCAAAGCCTGAACTCACTCCACCTTTCAGTCTGCCTCCTGGTGCTGAAAAGGCACAGGGAAAATGAAGTCAAACCAGCAAGTAGTGGGTGAGCACAATATAGTTTAATGGGAAGTTTTAAAAAGGGAGTAGAGCAGCCCAGCAGAAGCCTAAAGAGGCAAGAAGGCCGGTGAGGCTGGGTTCCAGGCCGGCCTACTTCTGTTACTTGCTTGTCCTCTTCCAGAGTTGGCACTGAGTATTCTGTGAGCTGCCTCTCCTCTCATGCAGTCCCCACCTCACTAAGCCAGCTCCTCCCTGCTCCACAGGCTGTCTACCTATCTACCTTCAGAGGTTTCACCAATTTCCACAGTCTTCACTGATTCAAGCATTTATTAAATGTGTCTCCTGTGTGCATACTATGCACGCTTCCTACCTCTGGACACACACAGCAACTCCATGTCAAAGATTTATCTGCATATGTGAAATAAAATATATATTCATTGCAGCATTACCTTAATAGCAAAATAGAGAAGTGGTTTAACAAATTATGGTGCCTCCATACCATTGACTATTCTGCAGCTGTTCCAAAAAAAAAAGAGGAAAAAATCTCCAAGTTATATACCTAAATGAAAAAGCAAAGAGCAGAACATTTAGCAGGCAACATTTTGTGCACATGTGTGTGTAGCACTCAGACACATGTGTATGCATGTTTGTAAACTGTTCAAGGATACACAGAGTCTAGAGACATGTGTTGCCTCCAGGAGGGAACTGGAGGGCTGAGGCATAGGAATAAGAGGAAGACTTCACATTATACAGCTGTTGTTCAAACTGCCTGTGGGGGAAGCGCCAATATTGCTCCCTCTCCTCCATCATCAACAAGTATGTTATCCTATTGTGCATGTTTGCACACAGTTTTCTCCGTGGGCCACTTATCTCATGAGTTTGACGACATTCAAAAGGATCTATTCCCTTTTTTAGACTGGAGGCTGCCAATGTCCTGCTTATTTGAAAATGTCACATTGCTATAAAAGTTTCTAACCTTTTAATTCTTTTTAAATTTGGAATTTTAAATTCTCTGAGTTTATCTTGTGAACCAGAAGCAAACAGTTCATGCATTGACATACACCTTTCTGTCCTTTTGACTCTGACATATGACCTATCCAAAGAAATTTCCTTTAAAAAAAAAAAATGCCAGGGACCTACCCTAGCAGAGTAACACTGAAAGGAGTGAGGATAGACTTGCTAATTTTGAATTCCCTTGAACTCCTTTATCCAGCACCAGCTCACTGTATAACTGTGAGTGTACCCACTCTGCAGCGGGCTCTTTCACTGCCCTCCAACAGATGAGCTTGTAACCACTCCATTGCCTCAGAGAGCTGCCTAGATACGCCTCCCCCCACCCTCCCTGCCACTTACTGTGACTGTCAACTCACTCTTACACAAATGCGCAGTACTAATCCAGATGTAAGGAACTTTCTTTCCCATGGAAACAGGGGAATTGAAAAGTGGTTTTCCAACTGAAGGAAAAAAAGCCATCAGAATTGGGTGACAGATATCAAAATTGAGTATGTTCACCTGGCCACCACTGGTCCCCGGGTTGAGTGCATGAGGAAATTGAAACAGCCCAAAGAATGGGGCTTCCCTGGTGGCTCAGATGGTAAAGAAACTGCCTGCAGTGCAGGGGACCTGGGTTCAATCCCTGGGTCGGGAAGATCCCCTGGAGGAGGAAATGGAAACCCACTTCAGTATTCTTGCCTGGAGAATTCCAGAATGGACAGGGGAACCTGGCGGGCTATAGTCCATGGGATCACAAAGAGTCGGACACAACTGAGTGACTAACACACACATGAGGAATGAGAGAGACTGGTTCTGCAAACTCTTCATGGCAGGCATGGGATGCAGGTGGCAGGGAGGAGACTCTGAAATGGGGGACTACAGGGAAAGATACTATCCACTGTAGATTCACATATTCAACAAACTAATGATTAGAACTGATTCATGCAGAGGTGTTTTAAAGAGTCAGTCACAAGGTCAGTAGAAATCAGTCTGAATGTTTTAACCTGTCTAAAGAGAGAATGCATCCAGCAGAAGCACAGCAAGCTGGAGCCCTGGGGTCCAATGTTCGCAGTGCTCATCTGAATCATAACACAGGGAGAGGTGTCCAGACTGCCAACGTAATACCCCAGGGGCCTCCCCATACCCCAGGGGCCTCCCCACTGTAGCGACAGTAGCATAAGCCTTGACTTACAGCTCACCACTACTGGGCTCATCCTTTCTGTTTTCACAACATGTGAATCAAGCAATCTGTTAATACAGGTTGCTTTACCATGTGTCCTTTCCCACAGGGAAAAAGTGTGCCGGCTTTTCTGTTGCATGTCTTGTAGAAATTATTAAGCTGATTCTGTGATTTATATTCTAGCCTCTTGGAAACACAGATACTGTGATGATACAGACTCTGTATGATACAGACTCACTTTGGGTCAAGAAGAAAACTCTAGAGTATCAGCACGAAAAAGCAAAGAACTGACCCTGGACTGTGGTTTTTTCAACACGGCAAAGCCACGAGGCCTGTGGTGGCCAGACAGCTAAAGGCTGTGGACTCGGCATAACAACGATTCTCTCTCAAATTTCCCAAGTTATTTTGGTCAAAGGAGAAGCTCTGGGCATAATCCTCAGGCTCCGTGTTGGTTTTGATTTGTCTCAGCAGTGGAATGGAGTATTTCTGACATGCAATTACACAGTTACAGAAGCTGTATATTTAAGGCCATGTTAAAATGACCCATATCAAAACAGCCAAGAAAAAAAGTCATACGTTTTTTAAAACCTGTTTTAAATTTCTTAAAATGTAAAGAGATAATCCACATACATGTTTCAAATATTAAAAATGTATCTTAAATATATAGGCAATAATTCTGGCCCAGTTTCCATTACACTCAACGAGGAACTATTGTGATTAATTGACTGTTAATTCTTGCAAATACATTGGCATGTGCAGGCCAATTATATATATGCCATTTTTTTCGCCCTCTCTTTTCAACAGAGTAACATTCTCTATATTTTCTTCTCTCTTATCTGTTTATTTTGGTGATCATTTTATCAGTATATCCTGGTGACTTTTTCCATATCAATAAAAAAAGTTTCCTCTTTCAGGAAGTCATATTGTTCTTATACTAAGTTCAGTTCAGTTCAGTTCAGTCACTCAGTCATGTCCGACTCTTTGCGACCCCATGAATCACAGCACGCCAGGCCTCCCTGTTCATCACCATCTCCCGGAGTTCACTCAGACTCATGTCCATCTAGTCCGTGATGCCATCCAGCCATCTCATCCTCTGTCATCTCCTTCTCCTCCTGCCCTCAATCCCTCCCAGCATCAGAGTCTTTTCCAATGAGCCAGCTCTTTGCATGAGGTGGCCAAGTACTGGAGTTTCAGCTTTAGCATCATTCCTTCCAAAGAACACCCAGGACTGCTCTCCTTTAGAATGGACTGGTTGGATCTCCTTGCAGTCCAATGGACTCACAAGAGTCTTCTCCAACACCACAGTTCAAAAGCATCAATTCTTCGGCGCTCAGCCTTCTTCACAGTCCAACTCTCACATCCATACATGACTACTTGGAAAAACCATAGCCTTGACTAGACGGACCTTAGTCAGCAAAGTAATGTCTCTGCTTTTGAATATACTATCTAAGCAAGGTAAGAATACAGAATTTGGTATCAGAGAGATTCAGCTTCATAACTTCTTAAGTGAGTTCCTTAACTTTTATAAGTGTTTACTTTCTGAATCTAACAGAAGCTACTGCCAGTTAGACTTACTCCTTGTGTACAACTGGGATTCACTTACTTTCTCTAAGATTCAGTACTCTTGATTACTCCAGGCAATAAGTGCCCCTGGGTATTTTGGCTCTCTATATCCTGACTTTAGACAAATTTAAATATTTTATATTGTATATCAATCATGTTTTGTACACAAGAGCTAGAGAAAGCTGATCAGCACTTTCTAAATAGCCTGAGGAACCACTAGACAAAAATGATTAGATGTTCCTTGATTCAATGCAAGGCAATGCCAAAGAATGCTCAAACTACCGTAAAATTGCACTCATCTCACATGCTAGTAAAGTAATGCTCAAAATTCTCCAAGCCAGGCTTCAGCAACACGTGAACCGTAAACTGCCTGATGTTCAAGCTGGTTTTAGAAAAGGCAGAGGAACCAGAGAGCAAATTGCCAACATCCGCTGGATCATCGAAAAAGCAAGAGAGTTCAAGGAAAACATCTATTTCTGCTTTATTGACTATGCCAAAGCCTTTGACTGTGTGGATCACAACAAACTGTGGAAAATTTTGAAAGAGATGGGAATAGCAGAGCACCTGACCTGCCTCTTGAGAAACCTATATGCAGGTCAGGAAGCAACAGTTAGAACAGACATGGAACAACAGACTGGTTACAAATAGGAAAAGGAGTACGTCAAGGCTGTATATTGTCACCCTGCTTATTTAACTTATATGCAGAGTACATGGTGAGAAATGCTGGGCTGGAGGAAGCACAAGCTGGAATCAAGATTGCTGAGAGAAATATCAATAACCTCAGATATGCAGATGACATCACCCTTATGGCAGAAAGTGAAGAGGAACTAAAAAGCCTTTTGATGAAAGTGAAAGTGGAGAGCGAAAAAGTCGGCTTAAAGCTCAACATTCAGAAAACGAAGATCATGGCATCTGGTCCCATCACTTCATGGGAAATAGATGGGGAAACAGTGGAAACAGTGTCAGACTTTATTTGGGGGGGCTCCAAAATCACTGCAGATGGTGACTGCAGCCATGAAATTAAAAGATGCTTACTCCTTGAAAGGAAAGTTATGACCAACCTAGATAGCATATTCAAAAGCAGAGACATTACTTTGCCGACTAAGGTCCATCTAGTCAAGGCTATGGTTTTTCCAGTGGTCATGTATGGATGTGAGAATTGGACTGTGAAGAAAGCTGAGTGCTGAACAATTGATGCTTTTGAACTGTGGTGTTGGAGAAGACTCTTGTGAGTCCATTGGACTGCAAGGAGATCCAACCAGTCCATTCTGAAGGAGATCAGCCCTGGGATTTCTTTGGAAGGAATGATGCTAATGCTGAAACTCCAGTACTTTGGCCACCTCATGCGAAGAGTTGACTCATTGGAAAAGACTGTGATGCTGGGAGGGATTTGGGGTAGGAGGAGAAGGGGACGACCGAGGATGAGATGGCTGGATGGCATCACGGACTTGATGGACGTGAGTCTGAGTGAACTCCGGGAGATAGTGATGAACAGGGAGGCCTGGCGTGCTGTGATTCATGGGGTCACAAAGAGTCGGACATGACTGAGCAACTGACCTGAACTGATTCAATGCCAAAATGCTATTATTGCCTCTTTACTTGTGAATCCAGGAAGATAAAATACTCAGTAACTCAGTACATTCTTTCCAAGATGACACAGTCCACCCAAGATGGGCCCTGACCCACTTTTGAAGTTTGGGGTAGCCATTCTTCTTGGACAAACACTTTAAAAGTTTTAAGATTTTGTTTTTTAGAGCCATTTTAGATTCACAGCAAAATTGAGAAAGATACAGAGATTTTCCACACATGCATAGCCTCCCCCACTAGTCACATCCCCCACTGGAGAGGTACATGCATTCCAATCATAGAACCTATGCTGACATATCATAATTACCCAAAGCCCATAGTTGACATAAGGGTTCACTCTTGGTCTTGCATATTCTGTGAGTTAGACAAATGTATGATAGGTATCCGTCATTATAGTATCATACAGAATGTTTTCACCATCCTAAAATTCCTCTGTGCTGCACTGGGCAAGTTCTTGAAGGAGACTTTCCTGTTGATGAAATAAAATCACTTCTGACCAATTTCAAGACAATTTGCCAATATTTCAACTCATAAAGATTTCTCTCTTTTCTATCATCAAGTATTTTTTCCTAAAAAGAGATAACAAGAAAAATAGATATTTCCTAATATTATTCTTTTTCTGGCCTTCTCGGATCTCTACTCTCCATGCCCTCTGCCCCCAAACCATCAGAAGCACAAAAATGATCAGCAGTCAGAGCAAAACTAGCTAAAAGTCGATGATTTGTAGTTAGGTATATGGAACCAATTGCTATGATAAATGTTCTTTTAAGTAGGCAGTTCTGCAAAGGATATAGACTGTTTATGTATGATTAATTAAGAAATAATTATCTTTGACTGGGGGAATATGAGACAATAAATGGACCATAAAACCTAAATAAACACTCAGGCTGCTGCCTTTAGTTTCAATTGGTGCCTAGAATATTTATGAATTACATAAAAAGACATGATACACTCTTCCGCAATTCACCCACCATTTCCAAAAGCCAAAGGAATTATGACATTTTTCTTTATTTTCTCTGTTGTCTCTGACTCTGGATATGTCCATCAAAAAGGTATAATATTGTACAATCATTATGATGCTTTCATTTTCTGTTTGTTGACTGCCATCATCTTAGAGGTCATCATCAGTGACATCTTCTGCCTCATCATCATTTCTTACCTTTTTACTGGAAGGGGCCACATGGAAAACATAAGAAGAAAATGCAGGCAGGCTCTAGATGATAAGACTAGCTAGCCCCTGAATGGCAGCCAGCAATGAAACAGTGGCCTTAGTCCCAAAATTGCAAGGAATTGAATGTGGCCAGGGTCTCAAAAGCAACAGAACCTTCCTGACCCTTCAACTGTAGCCTAGTGAACCTAAACAGAGGACCCAAATGAGCCATGCTACATCCAGGCTCTGAATGGTAAGTTTGTGGTAATTTGTTATACCAGCAATAGAAAACTAATACACCATCCGGTAGCATATGGGGAAGAGGGCTGAGGTAGCAATGAAAGTCCAGGACAACCAGCCCCTTGCAACCTGTTTTCTGTTACTCACTCAGCAAGGCTTTTGGCCTGCATTGGTGATCTGAGCTCTTACTGAAGATTTGTGATACAATAATGCACTCAAGGATTATTCAAATTTATGCTAATTCTGGGGGAGGCAAAAGCACAATGCAACCTTTCCCTCCAATTTTACCATTCACTGCCCCCCGTGGCTATGCACCTCCCAACACACCTGACTCTCTAGGGATTTCTTATCTGTTGTTTTTTATTTTGTTCTGGTTTTAGTTTCTAGAAATACTAGTCTTTTGCTTCTTCAGATTTTTGAGTTAATCTGGGGAAAGGAGCTGTCCATTGCCCTATTTCTTAATCTTTGTAGAATGGACGCTTTGGGTCTGTTTTATATGCCAGAATCTTATGACTTCATTTAAACAGATGGCATCTGGTCCCATCACTTCATGGGAAATAGATGGAGAAACAGTGGAAACAGTGTCAGACATTATTTTGGGGGGCTCCAAAATCACTGCAGATGGTGACTGCAGCCATGAAATTAAAAGATGCTTACTCCTTGGAAGGAAAGTTATGGAGAGTGAAAAAGTTGGCTTAAAGCTCAACATTCAGAAAACGAAGATCATGGCATCTGGTCCCATCACTTCATGGGAAATAGATGGGGAAACAGGGGAAACAGTGTCAGACTTTATTTTGGGGGGCTCCAAAATCACTGCAGATGGTGACTGCAGCCATGAAATTAAAAGATGCTTACTCCTTGGAAGGAAAGTTTGACCAACCTAGATAGCATATTCAAAAGCAGAGACATTACTTTGCCAACAAAGGTCCATCTAGTCAAGGCTATGGTTTTTCCAGTGGTCATGTATGGATGTGAGAGTTGGACTGTGAAGAAAGCTGAGTATCAAAGAATTTATACTTTTGAACTGTGGTGTTGGAGAAGACTCTTGAGAATCCCTTGGACTGCAAGGAGATCCAACCAGTCCATCCTAACAGAGACCAGTCCTGGGTGTTCATTGGAAAGACTGGTGCTGAGGCTGAAACTCCAGTACTCTGGCCACCTCATGTGAAGAGCTGATTGATTGGAAAAGACCCTGATGCTGGGAGGGATTGGGGGCAGGAGGAGAAGGGGATGACAGAGGATGAGATGGCTGGATGGCATCACCGACTCGATGGACATGAGTTTGGGTGAAATCCAGGAGTTGGTGATGTTCAGGGAGGCTTGGCATGCTGCAACTCATGGGGTCGCAAAGAGTTGGACACGACTGAGTGATTGAACTAAACTGAACTGAACTTCCTATGATGGACTTTCCAGGTGGTTCTGTGGTAAAGAATTGACCTGCAATGCCTGAGACAAGGGTTCAATCCATGGTGGTGACGATGGTATTTTGCCAACTCACGGGGCTGGTTTAATGAGTAAAGAGAAAACACTGACAGAAAAGCCAAAGATGACTGTCTTCTAGATCTATTTCAAGTGCAGGACAAAGTGTCTTTCCCTGTTACCTGCAACAGTAGCCTTGGTTGATTATAGGTAAAGGTTAGAGATACCTTTTCACTTGGACCAAAGCCCAGTTACGGGACTGATGAACCTGTCAGCTGTACAATGTTACTAACTCACTTAACTTCTACACCTTAGTTTCCTCATCAGGAAGTTGGGAGTAATAATGGTTTTCCAGTGGCATGCACCTGAAAAAGATGATTCTTTAGAGTCCTTCTAGCCCTAAGATATGGAATTCTCTTTTTCTCAATTGAGTCTAACAAGGTTCTGCTGTATAGAGTCTGGAACTCTGCCACATGAGATCGTCCCAACTAAAAGTTAAACTAGCTTTCTTTTCATTTTGCGTTTGAGTAAATCTGGCTTCTTATATATTTCCCTTTATTTAATCCAGTTTGACAAGCAGCAGTGAACTTCCAAGTCACCTCCCTGTGGAATAATATTCCATCGCCTATCTGCGTTGCTGTTGCATGTCACAGAGGAACTCCATAAAGCGAACAGATGACCCAGGTGTCAAAATACCACTTCAGGAAACAACTCGGAAATGAATTTTGATCACTAGGACACAGTGAATCTATTCAGCCCGGAGAACCTTAGTGCTTCCTGTGTCTCTCTTGGCTCTGAAATAGCATCCCAAAGCAAATGTGGAGGAAGTAATTAATTGTATAAAACAACACAGAGATTTTACCCTGAACTGCAGAATCACCTTTGTTCAAATCCTGTCAGGACTTTTATAAGAGCTCTCTTTTCCCACAGCTGAGGATTTCTAAGCCAACCATGAAAATGACCACTGGCCAAAATGCTCTGGCCTAATGAAATGAAGGAGGGAGGCATAGTGAGATGTTGAGCCCATCTTGCTTTCTTCTTTTTTCCCCTGAGTTTCTGTCTAAGAGAAAATTCTCTTTCTTGGCCTCTCTCTTTCCTTTTCCTTCCCTCTTGGTTTAGGATTCTCATTCTACTACAGCCACCTTTAGGTTTGTTGACTGAGATCAGATCACTTCCTAAGAGTAGTTTTAGGTGAGGGAGACCAGGAAAAGGATAAAGAGACACTAATTATGCTCAAGTAAATGCCCTAGAGGAAATGCCCTAGAGGGAGTGAAGTGAAGTCGCTCAGTCGTGTCCGGCTCTTTGCGACCCCATGGACCGTAGCCTACCATGGGATTCTCCAGGCAAGAGTACTGGAGTGGGTTGCCATTTCCTTCTCCAGAGGATCTTCCCAACCCAGGGATCGCACCTGGGTCTCCTGCATTATAGGCAGATGCTTTACCATTTGAGCCACCAGGGAAGTCACAATGGAAGGAGAATATAAAACAGTTAGTATAGTAATGAAATTGATAGGCAATATACTAGTTTATATTTGACAAGAAATTGATTTTTTGCAATACTTTTACTCTAGGATTCTAGAAGACTATACTACTAATGCTACTACTGCTGCTATTACCATTAAAAATACTACCACTTATAGTAGTAATGAAAACCCCCCTAAATTGCCATAACTTTCCATTTGTCAAAGTGCCTTTTATCTTTTATTTTATTTGACCCTCACAAGTATCACACTGAAGCAGCTGGGCCTCAGAGAAGGCTTTGAAGTAGCTCAAATGCACAGCAGAAGACAAGTCTGAACCCAAACCTCTGGGTTCCTTGGGCTCATTGCATTATGAATGAGTCTAAAGCTTAATTAATGAGAACAGGCTTTCATAAAAGCAAAATTTTGAGGGGCCTTAAGAGGAGGGGACAATGTTAAAGTAGAGGAGAGAAAAGCATGAAAGGGCAAATATATTATCATACTGCTGTTGAGCTGACCCCCAGAGGCAGCTTCTGCCAGTAGATGCTTGTGTGTCTGGGCGTGGAGACAATCATAGGCCAAACACTGCAATCTCTTCCCCTGCCTCAGCATTCCTTCTGTGTGCTGTCAGCAGAAAAGGAACAGGGAGAGGTGATGCTTTCATTGAAAATCAATTTGCACAATGCACACAAGATCGCCACAACATGGCATCCAAATGGGCCAATTCCCTGTGATTTTCCGCAGAATTACCCTCCATTCACCTTCACAGTCAACTAAGCTTATCTCTTGGAAAAAAGAGAGTCCAGAGTGTCTGGGTTATACTCCGATGCCAACTGTAAAGTTTCCTGTTGTCCTGACAGCTTGCAAGACAAGCAGGGAAGTGTGGCCTGGGCTGGAGACACTCACCAGAGCATCTGACATCAACGCAACTGAAGTCTGATGAGCATGCCAGGCTTGGATCAGGCCACCCATCAGTTTCCCAGGAGAAAACTAGACTTTAGGAAGAAAAATAAAACAGACCAAAAACAATATAGCTCTTGGGAAGATACTGTACTATTTTAGGATGATGCTGACTGATGACTTAAGTAACAGTTTGAAAACTGAAGATGTCCTGCCAGCAAATCAAAATAAGAAGTCATAATGTCTAAACAATGTGTTAAAGCTTTCAAAGAACTTGTACCTGCAGGATTTCATTTGGGTTCCATGATTTCCTGAAGAGCAAATTATAAGATGTATTATCCGCATTTGTTTGGGAAAGTCTAGATGGTTTATCCAAAGCCACACAGGAATTGGCCATGGAGTTAGACCTTGGCCTCCTGACAACTGCTTGGTGGCCTTTCTGTCCTTTCTGTGCCCTGGTTGTTGTATAGCTCAGTAACTTCTCAAAGAGTACTGAAAAAGGCCTTGCAGCAAATCACAATTTGTGATTTTCAGGCATTCATTGCCTGATTACAGTGCAGGGAACATGGTGTTGTTTTAAGAATACATTCTGATAGAAATAGGGTTGAGGCGGATGAAGTAAAATTCTCCTAAAATATGGCAAGACAACTCTCTCAGTTTTGTTCACAGGCCCAAGCCCACCTGTTCTAAGAGCTGAATGACTTTTCTAGGCCCCCTGTTGCTACTCTTTAAATTTTACTGTAACTCCTTTGAGTTTTGATTCTTTGACTGTGTCCAAGTACCTTCCCGGGTCCAGTAGTTTTGGCTCTATCCGAGAACTGCCACACAGCTTCTCTATTCTTACTCTCTGTGGTTCTTAGTAAATGCCTGACTTTTAAACTGGCCAGCACTAATTCATTCAACAAATCCTCAGGGGACACCTACCAGGCAGAGCTGCATAAGCCAGTGCTGTCTCAGCAATGTTTGGAGGGGCTACTGTCTTTAATCTTGGTCTAGTGAAGAGAGAAGCCACTGATGCATTTTATCTTAACATCTTGTCCCTATTTCAGCAGTTCCAAGGCAGAATGAATGGGGCTGGATAGCATCCCCTCTTTGGAAGGATGTTGGCATGACTGTTTAATAGGTCTGGGAGGAGGGCTCTGTTGCAATTCTTCATTTCCTTTGTCTATTGTTGCAGGTTTTCATTAACCTTTGAGGTTGTCTTCATTTTGTGGTTTGCATTTTAAGCATTTTCTGGTTTTGAAACTGCCTAGCAAATAATTTATTTTGATCCAACTGCTTCCCTCAATTACTATTATATTTAACTCTATTGTAAAATAACAAACTCCACACCCTCTGGTTATCTCAAATCACCATTCCACCCATCTGTGGCCCTTATGGTTCAAGATTTCATTTAGGAACTGAGCTTTGTGCACTTGAGGAAATGATCCACAAATGCTAGACTTCTGTTTCCCTTCCTAGCTTAGAACTCCTCTTGTTTCTTCTAGTCCTAACGGAAAGGAAGAAGGAAACAAAGGGGGGGAGGGGGAAGGGAAAGGCAGGAAGGAGCAGAAAGAGGATAGGTGAATGGATAGATACTGTGCACATTTGCTATGTGGTTCTATAAGCATAATGGCATACACCTCACTAGCTACATTTTCCCCCTCCACAAATCCTGCCTCATATACAAATTTCCATGTTAACTGTACAGTCCAGGATGATCTTTGATTCCCTCAGTCATTTAAATACGAACATTTTACAAATTTTGCTCCAAGACAACACAGGACATGGGAATTCCCTAGTGGTCAAGTGGTTTGGACTCCATGCTTTCACTGCCAAGGGCTCGGGTTCAATCCCTGGTCAGCAAACTAAAATCTCACAAGTTGCACAGCATGCCCCCCTGCAAAAAAAAGAAAAAAAGACAACCCTGGACAAAAATATAGATTAGACAATTTTGTACCACATTAATGATAAAATAGTTACCATTTCTTATTTGTTAATTTGTTAATTATTAAAAACCTTTTCCTACATTATTTCATTTGATTTTTACTGCAGGGGTGTGAGGAAAGTCTGTCATGTCCGTCCTCCAGAAAACGAAGCTGTGGTTTTGGGGGATAATCTAAGTTGTCCTTTCAAGGCAGCACCACTAGGAAATGGTGGAGCAACAATTTAATCCACGTCTCTTTGATTCCAGGATCTTTCTTTTCTCCTAAATATTGAACTATTTATACTCCATGCATCCATTTCACTTACCTTTTTCCCTTGCCATTTTCCCCCAATTCCCCCGATCCTAATCTCACACAAGAGTGTGAGGAAAGTCTGTCATGTCCGTCCTCCAGAAAATGAAGCTATGGTTTTGGGGGATAATCTAAGTTGTCCTTTCAAGGCAGCACCACTAGGAAATGGTGGAGCAACATTTAATCCACATCTCTTTGATTCCAGGATCTTTCTTTTCTCCTAAATATTGAACTATTTATACCCCATGCATCCATTTCACTTACCTTTTTCCCTTGCCATTTTCCCCCAATTCCCCCGATCCTAATCTCACACTACCTCACTGCTGCCTTTCGCAAGTCTTTCTCTCTGTTGTGTGATCTCCTATTTGGAGAGAAAGTTTTGATAAAACATGTCTGCACTGACATATATCATTAGTCATTAATTCAATGAATTAACACAGCTCACTCACATCCATTTACAGCAGACACTGTGCTAGGCCATAGAACAAACAAATATGTCTAGGTTTAATAAATAGGTCCTAGGCAGATCTGTGTCAGTACTGACAACATGACTCTGTGTTGAAATGAAAGCATGTGCAAGGCATTCTGGGCACAGAGCAGGAAGCTGCCTGGGAAGTTTAGGAAGACTTCAGAGGGAGGGATATCAGGCATGTATTTTGTAACATGACTATGATTTCAGCACTCATACATTCATCCAACACATGGTTGTTGTGTACCTGTTTAATGCAAAGCACTTCATGGGTTCACTAGTATACACCAGTGGAAAACAATAAACCTAGTCCCTGCATTCGTGGAGCATGCGTTATGACAGGGAAAACAGGCAGTAGACACAAAGCATCTAAAATAAACATTCAGTTATAAATCATCAAAATGTATACTATAGGTAAAAATACATAAGAAGGGAGCCTAATTTAAGTAGTGTGGGTAGGAAAGGAAGAGAGTGTGTAAGAAAGTCCTTTTTAGAATAATGACACCAAGGGATAGGTAAGAATGAGGTGGGCAAGGTGCTCTAGGCAAAGCAGCACTATGTGAAGGCCTTGAAACTGGGACAAGCTGGACACATTCCAGGACCTGAGAGGAGGCCACTGTGGCGGGAGAGCAGTCCTGGAGGGGAATCACAGGAAGTGAGGATGGAGGTAGGTGGGGCCTCAGCTTGATAAAGAGAACAGCTTGTACTCCGAGTGCAATGAGGAGATGAGAGAACAGGGAGTGGAGGGACACAGGCCACAGGAGCAGCTTGTAATGTCAAGTATAGACACCTGGCAGCCCTTTTCAGGTGTGGAAATAAATAAAAATCAACCAAAGGAGGCTTGTTTTGGCAAAGACTCAAAGGCAGGCAGAAGAATGGAAAAGCTTAATGGTCGAAAAAAGGGACGTCTTCAGGCGTGTCTTGACTGGCTGTTGGCCTGGCAAAGCTGTAGGAGAGCTAACTAGAAGTCAGATGTCTCAAGGGATGGGTTATGGGTGCATCTATGGTTTCCTCTCCTTGATCCTAAGTTGGAATTAGAGACAACAATCAGAGAAGCTGTTAATTATTAATCAAGTCCTGGCTATTGGGGTCAGTTACTATGGAAGGTATTCTTTGTCTTCCTATTTTGTCATTAGAGATAGCAACTTTGCTTCCTGCAAATCTGACATCACAGCCTAGCATCCTGCATCCTGGTCTGTAGATAACGGGTTGGTTTCCAGGGCAGGCTGCTGTAGGCTGTGGGTCAAAGTTGACTAAAATGTGATTGGTGCGTATATTTCACTGGGGAAGAGAACTGGAGGCAGGGAAGATATAGGAAAGTTACCTCTAGAGTTTGGATTTAATCCTCCAGACAATCATCACCAAATGTTTCTGTTTGCACATAACTGTCTACAAAACAGTGTTTAACATGCATATCCAATATATCTATCTTTAATTATATCTAAATTTTACACATGTTCTGCTATAAATTTTAAGAAAATGCAAAACAGTTTTCTGTACATTATTGTTAATTTAAATGTAATTTTGCAAAGACTTTGTCGCATGGCTCTAAATTTCGCTCAAGAATTATATTTATAATTGAAAAAGATACATACACCCCTATGTTCATAGCAATACTATTTACGATAGCCAAGACATGTAAACAAACTAAAAGCCCATTGATAGATAAAGAGATAAAGAAGATATGATGTACTGTGACCCAGAAATCCCACTACTGGGCCTATACTCTGAGAAAACCATAGCTGAAAAAAACACATGTACCCCAATGTTCATTGTAGCACTATTTACAATAGCCAGGACATAGAAGCAACCTAGATGTCTGTTAACAGATGAATGGATGAAGAAGTTGTGGTACATATATGCAATGGAATATTATTTAGCCATATAAAAGGAATGAATTTGAGTCAGTTATAGTGAGGTGCATGAACTTAGAATCTATTATGCAGAGTGAAGTAAGTCAGAAAGAGAAAAACAAATATCATATATTAGTGCATATATATGGAATCCAGAAAAATGGTACTGATGAACCTGTTTGCAGGGCAGGAATAGAGACTCAGACATAGAGAACAGGCTTATGGACACAGCAAGGCAAGGAGAGGGTGGGATGAACTGAGACAGTACAATTGAAGTATACACATTACTATATGTAGAATAGATAGCAAATGGGAAGTTTCTGTAACACAGGAAGCTCAACCTGGTGCTCTGTGACAACCTGGAGGGTGGGATGGGGTGGGAAGTGGGAGGGAGGCTCATGAGGGAGGTGACATATACCTGTGGCTGGTCCATGTTGATGTGTGGCAGAAACCAATACAACATTGTAAAACAATTATCCTCCAATTAAAAATAAATAAATTTTAAAAAGATGTGATTGATATCTACACATACACTATACACTATGGAATACTACTCAGTCATAGAAAGGAATGAAATAATGCCACTTACAGCAACATGGATAGATCTGGAGATTATCATACTAAATGAAGTAAGTCAGAAAGAGTAAGACAAATACCATATGGTGTCACTTATATGTGGAATCTAAAATATGACACAAATCAACTTATTTACAAAACAGAAACAGATTCAGACATAGAAAACAAACGTATGGTTACTAAAGGGGGAAGAGGGATGGGAAAGGGATAAATTAGGAGTTCGGGATTAGCAGATACAAACTACTATATATAAAATAAACCAGGATTGTCAGGAAAAATATAAACAACCTCAGACATGCAGGTGATACCACTCTAGTGGCAGAAAGTGAAGAGGAATTAAGGAGCCTCTCAATGAGGGTGAAAGAGAAGGGTGAAAGAGTTGGCTTGAAACAACACTCAGAAAACTAAGATCATGGCTTCTGGTCCCATGACTTCATGGCAAATAGAAGGGGAAAAGGTGGAAAAACAGTGACACATTTTATTTTCCTGGGCTCCAAAATCATTGTGGATGGTAACTGCAGCCATGAAATTTAAAGATGCTTGCTCCCTGGAAAGAAAATTATGATAAACCTAGACAGCATTTTAAAAATTTTATTTATTTTAATTGGAGTTTAATTACAATATTGTGGTGGTTTTTGCCACACATTGACACGAATCCACCATGGGTGTACACGTGTCCCCCATCCTGAACCCTCCCTCTCACCTCCCTCCCCATCCCACCCCTCTGGGTCGTCCCAGTGCACCGGCTTTGAGGGCCCTGTTTCATGCATTGAACTTGGACTGGTGATCTGTTTCACATATGGTAGTAAACATGTTTCAATGCTGTTTTCTCAATTATCCCACCCTCGCCTTCTCCTAATCTAGAAGTCTGTTCTTTATATCTGTGTCTCTTTTGCTGTCTTGCATATAGAGTCATCATTATCATCTTTCTAAATTCCATTTATTACATACATTAATATACTGTATTGGTGTTTTCCTTTCTGATTTACTTCACTCTGCATAGTAGGCTCCAGTTTCTTCCACCTCATTAGAACTGATTCAAATGAGTTCTTTTTAATAGCTGAGTAATATTCCATTGTGTATACGTACCACAGCTTTCTTATCCATTCATCTGCCAAAGGATATCTAGGTTGCTTCCATGTCCTAGCAATTGTAAACAGTCTGCAATGAACATTAGGGTATATGTGTCTCTTTCAATTCTGGTTTCCTTGGTTTGTACGCCCAGCATCATATGGCAGTTCTATTTCCAGGTTTTTAAGGAATCTTCACACTGTTCTCCACAGTGGCTGTACTAGTTTGCATTCCCACAAACAGTGTAAGAGGGTTCCCTTTTCTCCACACCCTCTCCAGCATTTATTGTTTGTAGACATTTTGATAGCAGCCATTCTGACTGGTGTAAGATGGTACCTCACTGTAGTTTTGATTTGCATTTCTCTGATAATGAGTGATGTTGAGCATCTTTTCATGTGGTTGTGAGCCATCTGTATAACAGCATTTTAAAAAGCAGAGACATCACTTTGCCAACAAAAGTCTGTATAGTCAAAGCTATGGTTTTTCCAGAAGTCATGTATGGATGTGAGAGCTGGACCATAAAGACTGAGTGCTGAAGAACTGATGCTTTCAAACTGTGGTGTTGGAGAAGACTCTTGAGAGTCCCTTGGACTGCAAGGAGATCAAACCAGTCCATCCTAAAGGAAATCAACACTGAATGTTCATTGGAAGGACTGATGCTAAAGCTGAAGCTCTGATACTTTGGTCACCTGATGTGGAGGGTCAACTCATTGCAAAAGACTCTGATGCTGGGAAAGATTGAAGGCAAAAGGAGAAGGGGCAGTGGAGGATGAGGTGGTTAGATAATGCTTGGCATTCAATAAGTTATCAATAGGCACTGTGGCAGAAATAAATTCTTCAATGAATGACTAGAGTCTGTCTGTAGAGATGTTCATCTCTCTACCACAATTTTCCTAAGACAGTGTCTTCACTGTGCCCCACAATAGTATTTTGCATTGTTTTACTATTACATTAAGAGCAAGTACTTATTGCCCTGTACTTATTGCCCTATCAATACTCTGTGGTCTTGAGTTTTCAGTGGAGGTACTCAGATCAAGGCTATCTCCTTTTCCCTGGCAAACCTTCAGGTCCTTGAAGACAGTTATTTTCCCACTGAGATTTCTATCTGAGTCAACACTATTATGTATCATAATATGACATATTATTGCATATTACTTAGCGATATATAATGAAATAATTATACAACTCACCACAATGCAGAATCAGATCATCGGGCACCAGATTCTCCTAAGGAGCACACAGCCTAGACCCCTCGCATGCACAGTTCACAGCGGGGTTAGTGCTCTTATAAAAATCTAATGCTGCCACTGATCTGACAGGAGACAGAGCTCAGCTGCTACTGTAAATGATGGGAAGAGACTATAAATACAGATGAAGCTTCCCTAGCTCACCTATATAATGAAATAATTATACAACTCACCACAATGCAGAATCAGATCATCCGGCACCAGATTCTCCTAAGGAGCACACAGCCTAGACCCCTCGCATGCACAGTTCACAGCAGGGTTAGTGCTCCTATAAAAATCTAATGCTGCCACTGATCTGACAGGAGGCAGAGCTCAGCTGCTACTGTAAATGATGGGAAGAGACTATAAATACAGATGAAGCTTCCCTAGCTCACCTGCCACTCACTTCCTGCTGTGTGGCCCGGTTCCTAGCTGGCCACAGATTGGTATCAGTTCATGGCCCAGAGCTTGGGGACCACTGCCTTAGATTAGTACAGCCAGTGATATTAGTATTATGGGCTTAGTAGTCATGGAAGTATTAATAGCAAGGGCAACAGTGACAGCTTACACAGTATTGTCAGTTATGCTAATACCGTTTCCCACTTTCATAGCACTTTTAACAAAGTAATTTCACAGTCATTGCCTCATTTCACTCTCCTGGCAACACTGCTGCTGCTGCTGCTGCCGCTAAGTTGCTTCAGTCATGTCCAGCTCTTTGCGACCCAATGGGCTGCAGCCTACCAGGCTCCTCCACCCATGGGATTTTCCAGGCAAGAGTACTGGAGTGAGTTGCCATTGCCTTCTCCACCTGGTAACACTGGGTGGTGGATGTTACAGCCTCTTACTTTACAGAAGAGGGAACGGAAGGTATTGCTGCCCACGTTCTCTTATCCAGTGCTCTGCCTTTGAGCCAGCAGGCATTTTTTCAGCCACAACATGGCTTTTGTGAATGTGTTGCCACATACTAACTACTCTGGATGTGGCCAGAAACACCACAAATATTGCTGGGGGGGAAAGCAGGAGAGAAGGCAACACCTAGACACCAGAACTGCCTGGAGTAGGGATGGTGAGAGTGTTGATGAGTCTGTACTTCTGTATCTGTGGATTTCTCTCCACCACCCTCCCAACCTGGGCACCAGACTTTCTGCCCCTTGGCAGCTGGGGATATGCCCAGAGCAGTGGTGCCTACAGAGCTCTCAGGTCCAGCCTGGTCTCCACTCTGGCTGGTCTTCTCCACTTTCCCCTGGAGAATGCTTTCCTCAGTTTCTTCCTAGAAAATTTAATTTAATAAATTTCTACAATACCCTTCAGCGCATTGAAACATCTCACTGAGCAGTGTTGGGCAACCGTGTTTCCCTGCAAATTTCCCAAGAGCAAGAGCTCAGGAAGCATCAAGCGCATCTGCCCTTACTGGCAGCCCTGACTACCTGCGCTGGGAACAGTCGGCCTGCAGTGGGCCTGGGAGTGCAGAAACACAGTGTCCTCTTTTGATGGGGGTTTCAAAGTGTCCACTTCCTGGAATCGGGGCCGGTGGCTGGAAAAGGCCCTCAGGATTTATGAGGCTGCAGAAACTCGGCTCTCTGCTCCCGTAACAAGAGGGAGACGGAACGTTCTGTTACCACGTCAGGTTCTCATGCACCAGGCCTTCTGGAAATGTTTTCCCCATCTGAGAATTGAAGGCAGATGGGGACAAGTTGCTTTGTTCATTTGCACTGTCTTCTTTCCTTCTCTAATGCTTTTCAAACCCAGTGAACCCGGAAGGAACTTGAAGGAGAAAGGGCACAAAACAAATGAACACTGCCCCAGGTTTCATATAAGGGACTTTTTGATCACTCCTCCCTCATATTCGGGCTGCCACCTCACTGGCTTAGCTGCTCAATCAGTCAGTTAATCAACAAACATTCTGATCATCTACTGAAGGGCTGTAGCTGGCTCTGAATGGGAGGCATAGAACAAATTGCTCAGCAGAGGCTTTATACCTGAGGTGTTCACTTCAGGCTTGAGGAGACATTCACTACTGCTGATAAAATGAGAGATGATTCATTATTAATCAGGGCTAGATCATCTGCACTCAGTGCCTAAATGCTTTCCTCTTTTGGAAAACAGGATGAGATTCTGGAGCCCAAGAGAGATTTAACTGGACATGAATGAAACATCAAGGCTTGGTAACAATAATCCAAGTAAGTGTTACCAAAAGCAAGGGCTCTCTGTACACTGGTGCTGAATCAAATCCCAGGGACAGAGTTTGGGGTGAAGCAGAAAATGATAGCTTTATCGTTTTGTCAGGCAAGGGAAACACACTGGGCTTCTGCCTTGAAAAACTATGTCTTTACCAAAAGATTTGATGAAGGGTTTTATAACAGTGGCCCTAAGGTGGGGTCTCTGACAAGAATAGGGTGTGAACAGGGCATGTAGGCCCTTATCTCAGGTGGTCCCCTAATCTTGATGAGCTTCTGCGATTCCTTTAATCTTGTGGTTTCTTGGCTGCTTCTCCCTTGATTACCAATTGTTGGAATCCATCCCTGAATCTCAAGGAAAGTCATGGAGGCTGGAATTCACCCACAAGAAATGGCAGACAGAACAGTCTCCATGCCTGGGAGGCTCACAGGGCCTTGTCTTGCTTTAGGTGAGTGACCACACCATCCTGGTTATCAACACCTTTTTCCTATAGTTCTTCTGCGTATTCTTGCCACCTCTTCTTAATCGCTTCTCCTTCTGTTAGGTGCTTGCCATTTCTGTCCTTTATTCTACCCATCTTTTCCTGAAATGATTGGGATGGGAAATTATAAAAATTGAAGTGAAAATATTTGTTCCCTCACAGGGTCTGACTAAAATGCTGCCAGGCAGAGATCTCAACGAACTGAATTAATTGCACACAGCTTGTGTTTTTAACTCCTGGAGATCAGTGATTAAGTCAGTCTGTTCCCACGGCCTCCATACTTTTTCTGTGAAGGGCCAGACAGTAAGCACTGCAGGCTTTGAGGGCTATAGTGCCTCTGTTGTGACATCTCATCTCTGCGGTGACAGAAATGCACCAACAGGCAATATGTAAATGAATGACTGGGGCTGCGTTCAAATAAAACTTTATAGGTGGACACTGAAAATTCAATTTCATGTAAGTTTCACAAGACATGAAATATTATTTTTCTTTTGATTTTTTTCCCCCCAAGCCACTTGAAAATGTAGCAGCCATCCTTATCTTGTGGGCTATGTGAAAAGAGGCAGCAGACTAAATTTTCTCGGTGAGCCGTGATTTGTCAACTGCAGTCTTGTAGAAGCATTATCACTCCCATGGTGGAAAAGGAGGAAAGAAGAAGAAGATGGAGGACAAGAACATTTATTCAGTACTGACTCTTCCTTCTATTTGAGTTTAAACTCATTTGCTCTTTGCTTGCTTCATGTATGAAAGTGGTTCTTAAAAACAGCATCACTTAAACATATTAAAAAAGAGTATACTTTTTTTTTGATTGAGCCATGCTGATAATCATTCATAGCCACACTGATTTGTAAATTTTTTTATATAAACTGTGTTCACCATCATAGGATATACTTTCCTTGAAGGCTAGCACCTGCTTTTCAGCCACCATATTTATATTGGCTGCTGCAAACTTTTTTTGGAGTAGGCCCATAGCAATTTATTATTTTGTTGAATCAGCAAATTTGAAACTATTCTATCTGCACAGTACTAAGAATTAAAGGGAGCACATAATCAAAATATAAGACTGGAACCATAAATTGTAAGCCTATCTTTCTGGAATTTTGAATCCTGGTTTATTGTTTTTAAAGTGTATCATACCATACCATACCATAGGTCGCTCAGTTGTGTCCAACTCTTTGAGACCCCAGGGACTGTAGCCTGTCAGGCTCCTCCGTCCATGGGATTTTCCAGGCAACAGTGCTGGAGTGGATTGCCATTTCCTTCTCCAGAGGATCTTCCCAACCCAGGAATCAAACCCAGGTCTCCCGCATTGCAGGCAGACGCTTTACCTTCTGAGCCACCAGGGAAGCCCTGGTGTATGTGTAGCAGTTCAGACATGTTTTTGTTATTATTGATTTGCATTATGATGCTCTACTCCCTACTAATTTTTTCTTCTTCTGTGACATCTATCCACTGGCTGGGTTGATTTCCTCTCTGTCTCATAACCGGACCACGTGAATAACTCTTACAACATGTTTTGCTTGCATTTTCTTTTCCCCTTTTATGAAACATCACAGAAGATGTCTCTTTTTTATTCTCTTTTTTGTGTCTATCCTTTAAGGGCATGCTCACCTTTCTACACCCATGTGCATATTTTTCTCTTTTCAACTCCTCAAACACTTGTGGTGCCCTGGCCCATTCATTTTCTTTCATTTTGCTTGTCATATCCACAATTAAAGTTGGGGAAAACCTTAACTTCGGGCTGAGATGGCTTCTGTTGCTGTGGTTTAGTTGCTAAGTCATGTACGACTCTTTTGTGAACCTGTACTCACAAAAGTCTGTAGCCCGCCAGGCTTCTCAGTCCATGGGATTTCCCAGGCCAGGAAAATCTACCCAATAAATAGTACATGGCCTATGAAAACATCAGTTCAGTTCAGTTGCTCAGTCGTGTCTGACTCTTTGTGACCCCATGAACCGCAGCACGCCAGGCCTAGAAGATCCCTTGGAAAAGGAAAAGGCAAACCACTCCAATATCTTTGCCTGGAAAATCCATGGACAGAGAAGCCTAGTGGACTGCAGCCCATGGGATCACAAAGAGTTGAGCACGACTGAGTGACTAAAACTTTCACTTTCAAGGTGGGTGTAATTTATGTGAAATTAAAAGGAATTTTATTCATTAAAAAATACTTCCAACTAAAACAATTCTTAATCATAAAATTTCTGAAATTCTTGTAATTTTCCCATACTTGTCTGAAGTTGTTTACCAACCTATTTTTGTTTGTAGTGTGATTCCCAACCTCTCTCACCAAAAAAAAAAAAAAAGTGGTTTCTGCTAATGAATTGAGCAGACATTTAATATTTTATATGTCTTTGGAGCTTGGTAACTTAACATTTGATACTTGACAATTTGTTTTATTATGTAATTGATTAAAACCATACAGTTATACTGTCTGGGAACATGTGGTTATAGTTCTGTGGGAGAAATAATTTCTCAGTGTTCACCAGCTTATAAAAATACAGTGTAAGGATTTAAACATTAAATAAATAATGCAATGCATTTCTCTTTAAAAATGAAAACAATTTAAGGAATCTCTAGGACATCATCAAGGGTACCAACATTCACCTTATAGGGATCCCAGAAAGAGGACAGAGAGTATGGAATATGTAAATGTGGAGCTGCATCTTGAAGCAAGCAGAGTTGGAGCATTCCCTAGGCTCAGGCTGGGACATGAGCTTATGGGGCAGTCTTGGGAAACTGGTCAGTCACTCATGCAGTTTTCAATCCTCTCTCTCCTCACTGCTTTAGGAGCAAGCAAGTGTGCACGGCTCCTAAGGAGTGGAGTCCAAGCTTCCCACAGCCCTTCCCTTAATCTCACAGCTCCTCCAATCACTCAAAGGGTCTCATCTTCTCTGTCGAAGAACACAGAGCTGGGGTGCCCAGTATCTGGCTGAAACCACTCACTCCCTGAGGAGGATCTCTGCCCATGTCATCTCTCTTTTCTTCTGAGTCCCATCCCAAGGGTACAGGTCCTGACCTGATGCTTCTCTTCCTAACTGGCTTCCATGTGGAGATTTCTTATAGCCTTGGTTGTACAGAAGTCTTTCTCCCAGTCTCCAGTTAGTTTCCAGTAAGAATTGTTCCACATGTAGGTATAATTTTTGTGCATTCATTAGGGGAGGGAGTTTCCCCATCCTCCTATTCCACCATCTGTTCTCTTCCTATGCATAATTCATCTAATGGGACTGCAAGATGCAGAATTTATATCCAAATGCAACTTCCTCCTTTCTAGTCTTTCTCACTTCCCTTTAGATCATGTCAATGAAAGATATTCAGTACCTTATCCACTTTTTAAATCATTTAAACAATTAGTATTAAATATCATCTACTTTTTTCATCATCTTAATATATATCTTTGACTACTGAGGTTTTTTTTTTATTACTTTTGACAGAAACAGGTACTTTTGTGAACTCTTGTGTATCTGGAAGATTATTAAGATTTATTAGAATGTTTTATAATAATCAGAATAAATACTAACTGCATTGATATGATATGAACGTTATTTGTTGTTTTCATAATTATTTTTGATGACTACTTAGTTTAATTCAAACAAAAATGTTAAATCTGAGAATTTCATAGTAATATTAATAGCATAGAGTGGTCACATAAACATTTGATTCCAATAGTACATTTCCACAGAATTAATATCACATTGTGTATGCACTCTATGATAGCAGTTACATATAATATAGGTTATTCATTATATTTTACTGTTGATGTACTTTTACTTTTGTTTTACTTTTTTTTTTTTTTTGCCATACTGTGAGGCATGTGGGATCCTAGTTTACTGACCAGGGATTGAACCCATACCCCTTACACTGGAAGTGCAGAATCTTAAACACTGTACCACTATGAAAGTCCCTACATTACCTCTTATATTTATTTAGTTTGCTTCCTAAATGTTCATATTCACCAAAAAAATGGAGACAGATGTGTCCATGGCAATCCCTGAGAGATGGATCAAACTACTTCCTGACATACTTCTGAGAATATGTCTCTTGGGCAAGAGAGACAGGATACGGATTCAGAACAGGGAGAAGAAATGAAGTATAACATATTCATATACCTTTTTTTTTTCATGGTGAGAAAAGTTCAAATATATCATCATGTAATCAGCACAGCCCTTACGCATCCACATATGCATGTGCACGTGTGTGTGTGTGTAGTTGAGAGCATGGCAAGGAGGGACATAGTGCTCTCTGAGAAGACAATCATCCTGGGATCAGACGTGGCCCTGATTACAACAAAATCTTCCCAGTGCGTGGTCTTAGAAAAGAGGATTAGGGAGATATACATCCTCTGAATTTTGGGAGGTTATACAGAGAATATTTAGACAAAAATCGGGAGTGGCTTATCAAAAACAAATACTATCTACTTTTTTCTTCAAATATTAGGATTAAAGGTATGTGATATAACTGATACCTTAAAAGAAAAGAGCGTTGTAGAAAACAGTGGATTAAAATGTGCACATGGATAGACAATTACCAAAAGCATTATTCAGTTCTGGAGATTATTTTAATCAGTTCTTTTCTCCTTATCTGAAGAGTATAAGGATTTACTCAGTTTGCAGTATCCTTGTCATAAAATTGTTATAAGTTGTTCTAAAATAATTATTTCTCAGGAAATAAGCATACCTCTTATTGTTGGGTAATGCAAATGCCTAGATTATCCTGTAAATGTTACTCAAAACAAATGATAACATAGTTTCTGCTGAGCTATGTTAAGGCATCACCCAGCTAAATATTAGGTGCTTGATGAAAAGGCTATGGGTGAATTGTAGAAAGCAATAGGAAATCTTCTCTACAAAGTAATGACCAATTTATATAAATTGTATCTATTATTCAAGCATTTTGAAATGCAATTTCAGAATAACAAAAGATAATATTTATTGAGGTTTTTTTGTATGCAAGGCACTGTATTGTTTCAGGTAAAATATCTGATAATGTCCCTGACATTTTCCTTTGACTAATAGGAACCAAACATTTCATTATGAAAACTGAGATTAATCAGGGATTGAGTAAATTAAGGAGCATTTCTAATTATGTGGTGCTGACTCAAAATGAATCATTTCTGCTGGATTATTTCCAAAGCAGAACTATACAGAATGTGCTTGTCTTGGATCTTGAGGCTGGGTAAGGTGGTACATGATCCCAAGCCATTGAGTTATTAAAATTATCTTGTCTCTTTCCTCTGTCACTGAAACTCCATCTCAAGATTCAAACCTTCACACACATGTCAATGTCCAATGGCCACATAATCTTTTATCACTTTGAGTAGGAATAGGCAAATACAATTTAAAATAGGGCATGAAGCTCTTATGTCTTTATGTTAATATCACAGTGCATATTTGCTTGATGACTGAGTGAATATAGTTATTTTAATTATCTGGTGATAATAGGGAATACTGTAGGCCATATGAGTTGAGCTTAGATGATGATAAAAGTGAATTTTAATTCCTTATTTTTCATTCATGGTTTCCCTCTATAATGTTTCCATTTTAACTCAAAACAACTCAGCAAACAAGACTGGAAAGGCTTCATCATCCTTACTTCATACAGAAATGATTAATCAGAGGCTTTAGGTCAAGAAAATGTATCAGGTGAGAGACAGAAAAATGTCTGGTCCTTTCTGCAGATTCCTGACACCTGTCCTTGAGCATCTCACTCTTTTTCTGTAACAATGATTAAAATGAAACATTCTTGCTATGAACATAAAGCTGACCTCTACTACATGTATCTCAAGGTCACTGTACAAAGGTCAACAGAGCAAATCCTGAAAACAATAGAAAATGCAATGAAGAAATCAGATATTATCTGGTATAGTTTTATTAATATTCTTAAGTCAGTTTAAATATTTTGAAGCACTCACTTCACTATCTTGGACAACTTATTTTTTCAAATGTCCATGAATTTCATGAGGTTTTAAAAAGTACTTAACACAGGATGACTTTTTATTCATCCTGTGCATCTAAGAATATAGAATGACTAACAGCATGCATTAGCCTTTGTGCAGGCAACCCTCCCTGTGTGCCATCCACAACTAGGTTTCTCTCATTCCCCACATCCCCCGACTTTCCCTAACACAGGCATTTGCATTTATGTCTACAGCCAAATGGGACAAGGATACTTATGAAATGAAATCTTTGTGATATCACTACCTAGGAAAGAGTCAGGTATTCTTTTTTGGTCAGAATTTCCCCCTTGGTTCTTCCATCAGTGTCACTGAGAAAGCTGCAATTCTTCCCAAATACAGGAGGATAGAATTAGTTTTTTAAAAAATTGTGTGTTTAACTGACAAAACAGATGACAACTTCTCCACATCCAGAGCTTTTATGCAACAACATAGGCTATTATTTAGAAGTGAAGATATATAAGAAAGTGTTTGGGGTTTTAAAAAAAGATAAGTAAACAATTGTCTCTTTTTCTTGCCACAGCCTTAACAGAATTTCTTTGCTACATGTTGAATATAGATATTAAATTATATTAATTAATTTAATTAGATATAGTGCAAGGTAAATATATGAAAATTAGTTTAAATAATGTAAATGCATTATAATATTTTATGTGTGAGCAAATTTTTCAACAATCATACCCATCAAAGGTTCTTGTCATCATGCAGAGTTGTTACTCCATATTTAACAGAATTTTGAATCAGTCCACTTATTTCTGACCTTTTTTCCTACTGTTTAAATACCATGACAACAGTAATAATCTGCAAATACTCAATGTTCAATAAATGTTTGTTGAGTGAACAACTGAAGAAAGCAAGTAAGCAATCAAAGAAGAGGAAAGAAATAGAAATCATAAGACCTTTATTTGATTAAAATGAAGGGGTGAAAGAAAATTGTACTGAAAATTTTTTTTTCCAATTTATGCTTGCTGACTAGACATATATTGGACAAATCAACTGGTACAGTGAACATAGGATAGGATTTGGTTTCAGGATGAGTGTAACTACCAAACTGTTTAATTTTAAATTATAGGTAAGAAATGTATCTCTTTGACTCACTAGAGCTTGTTAAGAGTAATATAAGGATTTATATTTCTATCTGAGAGAATCTTTCTGATGACTTTGCCTTTCTTTTCTTCAGGTTATGAGTTTCAATTGTTCTTTGTGGCAAGACAACAGCATATCTGTGAAACACTTTGCATTTGTCAAATTCTCTGAGGTCACTGAACAGTGTTTCCTTTTATTTTCCCTCATTCTATTCATGTTTTTAGCATCACTGACAGGCAATGCTCTCATAGCTCTTGCCATCTGGACCAATCCAGTCCTCCATACCCCCATGTACTTCTTCCTGGCCAACTTATCTCTCTTGGAGATTGGCTACACTTGCTCTACTATACCCAAGATGCTGCAGAACCCGGTGAGTGAGGCCCGAGGAATCTCTCGGGAAGGCTGTGCTACACAGATGTTTTTCTTCACATTATTTGGTATCAGTGAGTGCTGTCTTTTGGCAGCCATGGCTTTTGATCGCTATATGGCCATATGCTCCCCACTTCACTATGCAACACGAATGAGTCATGGAGTGTGTGTCCATTTAGCAATGGTTTCTTGGGGAGTGGGTTGCATAGTAGGCTTGGGCCAAACCAACTATATTTTCTCTTTGGACTTCTGTGGCCCTTGTGAAATAGACCACTTCTTCTGTGATCTCCCGCCTATTCTGGCACTAGCCTGTGGGGATACATCCCATAATGAGGCTGCAGTCTTTGTTGCAGCCATTCTTTGCATTTCCAGTCCATTTTTATTAATCATTGCTTCTTATGGCAGAATTCTAGCTGCTGTGTTGGTCATGCCCTCCCCTGAAGGCCGTCAAAAAGCTCTTTCCACATGTTCTTCCCACCTACTGGTAGTAACACTCTTCTATGGCTCAGCATCTGTCAGCTACTTGAGGCCCAAGGCTAGCCATTCACCTGGGGTAGATAAACTCCTAGCCCTCTTCTATACTGTGGTGACATCCATGCTCAACCCTATCATCTACAGCTTACGGAACAAGGAAGTCAAGACAGCTCTTCAGAGAACTCTGGGCAAGAAAAATGTTTTGACTCATGGGTAGATACCAAAGTACCACATAAATTTCTTTGAAAAAGATGCACACTCAACCTCAGAGGAAGGAAAGAAAGAAAGAAGTAGGGATAAAGAGAGGGGGTATGGATGGAGGAAGGAAGGGTGGAAGGGGAGGAAGGAAGGGTGGAAAGAGAGAAGGAGAGAGGGAGTGTAGGAAGTTGGGGGGAAAGAAGGGAGGAAGACAGAAAGGAAGGAAGGAAGGAAACTCTGTACTTGTCAAGGTGTTTTTTAAGAAACTTCTTTAGTAACAGTGATTTTAATTTTGGAGATAGTTCTCTTCTTATAGCAAAAGTTCTGATTGCTAAATTCTGAAAGAAAATTGGCTAATAATGAATTTTAATAAGTGAATCTAATACTAGACTGGCTTTCTAAAACATTTCAGTCTAGGCTAAAGTACAGGCTTAGAGTATAAATTACCAGATTATATCTCAGAAGCCTAGGAAATTCTCACTCTATACTCTTAGGCATTTTCTCTCCTCTGAGAGGTCAATATGACTTCTGCCATGGTCACTAGGGTAGTGCTTCCACATATGCCAGTCCCACATGACTCTTAATTCCCTAATAACTCTATGATGTTCATTACTTTCTTCCATAAAAATGTTTTAAATTATTCATCCTTAATTATTGGTATATGAAGTAGTCAAATAATTCTTTTTTGATTTGTGGATACTATAAAAATGTGTAAACATTCACAAAAGCAAACTCTTAAAATTCAGAGGTAATTGTGGCAGAATATTAAAAGAAAAGCATGAGAAATTTTTACCAAGAGTCCCCATAGAAAAAATGTTTTTGAAAGAAAGAGAAATCATATTTAAATTCAAGGATGGAAGAAGAATACTGAGCTTAAAATAATTAATATAAATAATGTTAATGATTTTATGTAATTTACAACACGAACAAATGTGCAGATGAATCCTGGCAGGATATATTTGGAAATTATCCAAAACTTGCTCTTAAGAGAAATGAACATAGTTACAACAAAATCTAGTATCTCAAGGCATCTATAGAAGAAATTATCTTGGATTTGAACTCTAGTCCTTGGGGAAAAGCTGTGGTCTATGAGGATTTAGCAACTACCCATACAGTAGTGATAACATGACAGGAATGGAGAACTCAGCTGCCATGACAACTTACAAGTAGGATGAATAAATTTTAATGATCTAACATATAGCATGCTGACTGTAGTTAATAATACTGTATTGTATACTTGAAATTTGCTAAGAGAATAGACCTAAGTGTTCCTACCACACACATACACAAGAGATATCTACGTGAGGTGATATTATTTAAGTTGATTTTGGCAATCATTTCATAATGAACACATATATAAAATCATCACATTATCCACTTTAAGGGGTTTTTTTTGTTTTTGTTTTTGTTTTTTACAGTACTGTATTGGTTTTGCCATACATTGACATGAATCCGCCATGGTCCACCTTAAGTTTTAACTCTTGACAACTTTTTCCAGTTTATCTCTATAAAGCTGAAAAAGAAAAAGAAGATGTGATAATGCTACAATTAGGGGATGGTAGTGATGTTCACTAATGACCAAGATAGTTTTTGTTTTTGTTTTTTTACAGTACTGTATTGGTTTTGCCATACATTGACGTGAATCCGCCATGGTCCACCTTAAGCTTTAACTCTTGACAACTTTTTCCATTTTATCTCTATAAAGCTGAAAAAGAAAAAGAAGATGTGATAATGCTACAGTTAGGGGATGGTAGTGATGTTCACTAATGACCAAGATTTGTTTTACTGGACACATTTTACCAAAAGCTATACAATTCATTGAAGACCAAAACATAATATATTGCAGTTTTAATTTATATCTGTGTGCAAATTAACAAAAAATGGAAAGAATTTGAACATGAAAAAATAACTATTTTACAATTATGCTATAGAAATAGGCAGGAATTATATGCAGGCATTAGAGATTATTATTCAAAATATTAATCTAGAAAAATGATTATTAAAAATTAAAGCAAGTAAAAACAATTTGTATAGCATGATCATTTTTGCTTGGTTTACTAATTTTGTAAAGTCTTATAAGTTCAAAAATATCAAAAACTGGGCATAAAATATCCAAATAAAATATAAAAAACTGTAAAAGCATAAGATTAGAACATTTCCGCTCATCATACACAAAATGCAAATGTATACTCAAATAAGTATTTTTTTGAGTAGTATACTCAAAAGTATATTCAAAATGGATTAAAGACCTAAATGTAAAACCAGAAACCATAAAACTTCTAGAAGAGAACATAGGCAGAACACTCTTTCAGTAAAATCATAGCCATATTTGTTTAAAACTGTATGCTAAAAAGGCAAAAGAAAAAAAAAAGCAAGCAAACAAACAAATTGGACCTAAAATAAAAAACTGTAAAAGCATAAGATTAGAACATTTCCGCTCATCATACACAAAATGCAAATGTATACTCAAATAAGTATTTTTTTGAGTAGTATACTCAAAAGTATATTCAAAATGGATTAAAGACCTAAATGTAAAACCAGAAACCATAAAACTTCTAGAAGAGAACATAGGCAGAACACTCTTTCAGTAAAATCATAGCCATATTTGTTTAAAACTGTATGCTAAAAAGGCAAAAGAAAAAAAAAACCAAGCAAACAAACAAATTGGACCTAATTAATGTTAAAAGCTTTTTCACAGCAAAGAAAACAATCTATTCACAAAACAAAAGACAATCTACTAAGTGGGAGAAAATATTTTCAAATGATATGACTGGTATGGGATTAATATCCAAAATATATAAATACAACTCAGTATCAAAAAAAAATAATAATGCAATCAAAAAAATGGGCAGAAGGCATGAATAGACATTTTTCCAAAGAAGACATATAGATGGCTAACAAGCACATTAAAAGATCAACATTACAAATTATTAGTGAAAGGTAAATCAAAACCAGAATGAGATGTTACATCACACCCATCAAAACGGCTATCATCAAAAAAAAAAAATGTATGCACAACAAATGTTGGCAAGGATGTGGAGAAAAGAAAATTCCTCATGATGGGAATGTAAATTGGTGCAGTCACTATGAAAAACATTATGGAGGTTTCTCAAAAACTAAAATACAACATATACTACAATCCAGGATTTCCATTCCTAGGGATACATTTGAAGAAAAAAAAAAACTAATTTGAAAAGATACATGCAGTCCAATGTTCATAGCAGCATCTTCTTGCCAAGACATGAGAGCAACCTTACTCTTCATCAACAATTAAATGCATAAAGGAGATAAAGAATATACATATATATATTGAAATATTGATACAAATGCTCCATATCATCACTTCTATTGGAATCTAAAACATAAAACAAATGTATATAACAACAAACTCACAAATATAGAGAACAAACTAGAGATTCCCAAAGGAAAGAGGGAAAGGAGGGGCAAGACAGGAGTAAGTATGGGATTAATAGATACAAACTATGTATAAAATAGACAAGCAACAAGAATATATTGTACAACACAATCAACTATAGCCATTTTCTTGTAACAATTTTTAATAGAGTATAATCATTGGAAAGACAGATGCTGAAGCTGAAACCCCAATATTTTGGCCACATGATGCAAAAAACTGACTCACTGAAAAAGACCCTGATGTTGGGAAAGACTGAGGGTGGGAGGAGAAGGGGATGACAGAGGATGAGATGGTTGGATGGCATCACTGACTCAATGGACATGAGTAAGAGTAAACTCTGAGAGTTGGTGATGGACAGGAAGACCTGGAGCACTGCAGTCCATGAGGTCACAAAGAGTTGGACATGACTGAGTGACTGAACTGAACTGATAATCTATAAAAATACTGAGTCACTATATTATATACTTGAAACTTCTATAATATTCTAAAATAGCTATACTTCAATAAAATGCTAATAAGATAAAGGGAAAAGAGAGCACTATTTAGTTACACTGATAACAGAATAAAGACATAAAGACAAGAATTGTTACCACAGTCAAAAAATCTTTTCATAGTGATAAATTTATGCTATCCATCAAGAAGATATAATGGTTACAAACACATATGTATCTAGTAACAGATTGCAAAATATGTAAAGTAAAAAGTAACAAAAGTGATTGAAGAAATAGTTAATTCCATAATAATAGCTGAACTTCAATACCCCACTTAAAATAATGGAAAGAACAATTAGACATAAAATCAGCAAAGAAAGAGAAGATTTGAAAAATATAAGCAAACTAAAACTAACAGACATCTACATAACACTACATCCAACAAAAACAGAATACATATATTTCTCATTGCATATGGAACATTCTACAGAGTAGATCATTTGTTAGGCCATGAAAAAATCACAATAAATTTTAAGTGACTGAAAATGTGTTCTCTATGCACAATGAAATGATATTAGTATAAATTTTTAAAATATTGTGAAACATACAAGTATGTAGAAATTAGATAATGCACTCATACATAATAAATGTCTCAGAAGAAATAAATGTCTTAGCAAAAAATTTGAGAAGACTAAAAACACAGCATACCAAAATATATGGAATGTAGCAAAAGTATTCAGATATGTTTTGTATAAAAAAGAAATATATTTTAATTATTGATTTATCAATTTATCTGCCATGAAAAGGTTTATGTGTGTGTATAAAAATCAACTGACATAATATGTAGAAGATGACTCTGTTATACTTTTTGAGTTACTAGTGTCATGAAATTTACATCTTTCAGAGCAAAATAATTTTGGATATACTTGGAAAGCAAAATAATTTAGAAAATACATAGTCTTTTGATTGAAATTTTAAAAGAATATGATATTGAGATACTGGGTAGTAAATTCATATCAGGTATTCCTTCCTAGAAGGTGATCTTTAAACTCAAAACTGAAAGGAAGACGCCAGCCATGATGAATCAGGGAAACAGCATTTTAGGTGAGAGAAAAGGTAGTTTGAAAGTTCTGGAAGCCAACAGAGAAGGAGAAATACAGTATGACATCTCTTAAAAGTGGAAACTAAAAAGAAATGACACAAATGAACTTACAGAACAGAGACTCAAAGACTTAGAAAACAAACTTATGGTTGCCAGGGGGACAGGACAGTTGGGAGTTTGGAAAGGTCATGTACACACTGCCATATTCAAATTGGATAGCCAATAAGGACCTATTGTATAGCACAGGGAATTCTGCTCAATGTTATGTGCCAGCCTGAATAAGAGAGGTCTGGGGGAGAATGGATACATGTATATGTATGGCTGAGTCCCTTCACTGTTCACCTGAAACAACCACAACACTGATAATTGGCTATACCCCAATAAAAAATAAAAAGTTCAAAGTTTGGGG
>SJYX01009029.1:403614-417410 GCA_006410675.1 Oreotragus oreotragus
TGGAACCAGTCTGTTGTTCCATGTCCAGTTCTAACTGTTGCTTCCTGACCTGCATATAGGTTTCTCAAGAGGCAGGTCAGATGGTCTGGTATTTCCATCTCTTTCAGAATTTTCCACAGTTTATAGTGGTCCACACAGTCCAAGGCTTTGGCATAGTCAATAAAGCAGAAATAGATGTTTTTCTGGAACTCTCTTGCTTTTTTGATGATCCAGTAGATTTTGGCAATTTGATCTCTGGTTCCTCTGCCTTTTCTAAAACCAGCTTGAACATCTGGAAGTTCATGATTCATGTATTGCTGAAGCCTGGCTTGGAGAATTTTGAGCATTACTTTACTAGCATGTGAGATGAGTGCAATTGTGTGGTAGTTTGTGCATTCTTCGGCATTGCCTTTCTTTGTGATTGGAGTGAAAACTGACATTTTCAGTCCTGTGGCCACTGCTGAGATTTCCAAATTTGCTGGCATATTGAGTGCAGCACTTTCACAGCATCATCTTTAAGGATTTGAAATAGCTCAGCTGGAAATCCATCACCTCTAGTAGTGATGTTTCCTAAGGCCACAAGTTTATCAACCTCAATTTGTCTAAATGCTACTAATCCTTTAACAACACATTGTTACTCTAAGAAGCAAGTGTGCAATGTTTTATAATTTTAACTAAGGAATGTATCATTAAATATAAAATGAATAAAATACATGGACAAAACATATGGATTTCTTAATGTTCCTTGTATATATCATAAGCATGAGCCTTCTGAATCAGTGAGAGAACAGGATAGTGATATTAATAATGAACCACACATGGAACCATTTCATGTGTCATGGGAACAGCCAGGAATGCTTTTTGAAACTGTGCAAGAATCAGGATGAGAAAGAAATAATTTGTATTTCTAGAATAGAGAGCAAATTGATTGCTTCAACAAGGTAAGTATATTTTTGAGGCTTAGAATCTGTTTCGTTAAAAGTTGAAAGTGTCAAAATTAGTTCCAGGACTCACATCCAACTTCAAACTCTGTCATAAAACATCACATTTTTAAAAGCAAATTAAAGGATATTACATTTATTTGGTGTTTAAAATATGGTTAGAAATCAACATTATGGTGCTCCTCTGGTGGTGCAGTGGTAAAGAATCTGCCTGCCAATACAAAAATCAGCATAACATTGTATTGTGAAAAATTAATAGGTAAGAACAACAAGGGTAACTTAGATATTTCTGGCATGTCTTCTGGTCTAACAAATCAAAGCCTAAGCAAATTATTGGATGATAAAGCATATGTTTTCCTGAACAAGAATTAACTGAAATACAGATTCATTTTTTTGAAACAGAACAGACCATGCTTGGTGCTTGGTCCAGTTCTTGAGACAAATGGACTTTGGTATATTTACTTTGAAAATAATTCTAAACAACTTTAAAATTTGGCTAATAGGTGGCTGATGTGCCATAAAAAGTTTTTAAATTTGACACAAACATGCACACAAAGCAAGAAAAATAAAAATTCTGTGATGGTATATAATATTTCTGATCATTTTTATTAGTTAAATAACCTTTGTTTAACTTAATCTTATTTAGACAAAATGGTATCTTCTCTTTAGAGTACAAAATTCAAGATTTAAGTTGAAAACTTAGCTATAGAGACTGTTTAGAGCTGTTTAGATCACTTCTTTATCTTTTAGACCTATAAAGACAACTCATTTCAGAATTGTAATTTTTTTCCACTCAGAAATCAATAGTGACAAAATACAACTTCAAGAATGGGTTTCTGCCCTCTTAAGTTTTAAAGTTCACAAACTCATGACCAGTGCTCATCTTACAAACAAACAAACAAACAAAATCCATGGAGCACAAGAAGTCTTTGGAAGTGATGGTTTATATTGTTTGTGATGGCAGTATCATATATATAGGCCCATTTCCAAATTTATCAAAATGCATATATTAAATATATTCAACTTTTTGTGTATTAAGCATGTATGTGTGAAACTTGCTCTGCTGTTGCTGCAGTCACTTCAGTCATGTCCAACTCTTTGCGACACCATGGACTATACAGTCCATACAATTCTCCAGGCCAGAATACTGAAGTGGGTAGCTATTCCCTTCTCCAAGGGTCTCCCCAACCCAGGGATTGAACTCAGGTCTCCCACATCACAGGCAGATTCTTTATCAGCTCAGCCACCAGGGAAGCCCAACAATTTTTAAAGGACGCACAACAATTTTTAAAGGAATATGATGATACAGGGTGCTCAGGACTGGTGCACTGGGATAAACCAGAGGGATGGGTTGGGGAGGGAGGTGGGAGAGGGGTTCAGGATGGGGAACACAGGTACACCCATGGCAGAGTCATGTCAATGTATGGCAAAACCAATACAATATTGTAAAGTTAAATAAATAAATAAATTTTTAAAAAATAAAGGAATATGAATCTGAACAGAGGAATAAAGCTATATTCCCAAAAAAGAGGAAGAATTGAAACTTTTTCCCTAGAATTAGGTAGCAAAATTAGCTAGTGGGAAGCTGCTGTATAGCACAGGATTCTCTGTTTGGTGTTCTGTGAATAACTGGTAAGGGTGGAATTGTGGGTATGGAAGGGAGATTCACAATGGAGGGGATATGTATATACACATACGTAATTCACGTCCTTGTACAGCAGAAACTAACATTGTAAAGAAATTATACTCCAATTAAAAAAAAACAAATGACAACTTACTCTTCTGTAGGCTTTTTCCTTTGCCTTCATATCATGTCAGTAATAGGTATTTATTTTCTTATCCACTTTTTTATATCATTTAAAGAAAAAATATTAAGTATCATACAGTTTTTTCGTCATCATAATATATATCTTTGACTGTGTTTTTTTACTTTTGATACAAACAAAAAGCTACTTTGTCAAACTCATGTTACTAGAAGATTAGAAGATTATTATGATTTATTGAGTCTTTTATAATAATCAAAATAAATACTAACTGCATCAATATACTATTAATATGACATGAAAGCTATATCATTTTCATAATTACTTTTGATAACTACTTAGTTTAATTCAAACAAAAATTTAAATGTGAGTATTTTATATTAATAGTATAGAGTGGTCACATACATATTTGGTTCCAGTAGTAGATTTCCCTTGAATTAATATCACATTGTGTACCCAGTCTATGACAACAGCTATCTATACTATAGGTTATTCATTATATATTGCTGTTGATTTACTTTTATTTTTCTTTTTACATTATCTTTTATATTTATTTCTTTTGCTTCCTGAATATTCATACTCCCCAACAGACAGAGACAGACCTGTCCATGGCAATTCCTGAGAGAATCAAACTGCTTCCTGACATACTCTAGTGAGAAGAATATGTCTCCTGAGAAAGGAAGGCAGGATATGGATTCAGAACAAGAAGAAGAAATGAAGTATAAATATTCATAATTCTTAATGTTTCAGGATGAGAAATGTCCAAACATCATCATTATGTAATCAGCACAGTCTGGCATGCTTGTGTGTGTGTGTGTGTCTGTGTGTCTGTGTGTCTGTGTGTCTGTGTGTCTTTGTGTGTTAGGCGTGAGAGCATTGTAGGAAGGACATGATGCTCTAATAAGAGACACACAGCCTTCATGAAATCAGACATGGTCCTGACCACAGCAAAATCTTCTCAGTGCATGGTCTTAGGAGTGAGGATGTGGAGATTTACATCCTCTGAACTTTGGGAGGTTACATGGAGAGTGTGCAGACAAAATCAGCTACTGGCTCATCAGAAGTAAAATCCATTTACTTTTTGCACTCAAATTTTAGGATTAAAGGTATGTGATAAAACTGATATCTTGAAAAAAGAAGGTTGTGGAAGACAGTCTATTAAAATGCTAAAATGGATAGATAACACCCAAAGCATTATTCAGTTCTGGAGATTATTTTGAGGTCTTTTCTCCTTCTCTGAAGCATATAAAGATCTACTCAGTTTGCCAGTAGCTCTGTCATAATATTGTTGCAAATTGTTCCAAAATTACTTCTCAGGAAATAGATATATCTCTTATTGTTGGGTAATAGAAACCCCTAGATTATCTTGTGCAAGTTATTCCAATGAAACAATAACCTAGCTCGTCTGGGTTATGTTAAGGCATCACCCAGCTAAATATTAGGTCCTCAATGAAATGACTATGGGTGAATTGTGGAAAGCAATGGGAAATCTTCTCTACAAACTAATGACCAATTTACATAAACAGTACCTACTGCTCGATCATTTAGAAATGACAATTTCAGCATAACAAAGGTTAATATTTACTGGGGCTTCCCTGATAGCTCAGTTGGTAAAGAACCCACCTGCAAAGTGGGAGACCTGGGTTTGACCCCTGGGTTGGGAAGATCCCCTGAAGAATGGAAATGGTACCCACTCCAGTATTGTAGCCTGGAGAATTCAATGGACTGTACAGCCCATTGGGTTGCAAAGAGTTGAATATTTATTGAGTTTTTCTTGTATGCCAGGCACTGTACTAAGTGTTTCAGGTAAAATATCTAATAATGTCTCATGTTTTCCTTTGACTGATGGGAAACAAAGAAACATTTCATTAAGAGAACAGAGATTAATAAGGGACTGAATCAGTTAAGGAGCATTTCTGATTATGTGGCACAGACCCAAAATGAATCACTTGTGCTAGATTATTTCCAAAGCAGAACTATATAAAATGTACTCTTCTTGGATCTTGGGGCTGGGTAAGGTGGCACATGAAGCCAACCCGTTGAGCTATTAAAATCATCTTGTCTCCTTCGTCTATCTCTTCATACATCTAGCTATCACTGAAACTCCATTCCAAAATTCAAACCATCAGAATCTTGTCGATGTTCATTGGTCACTTAATCTCTTATCACATTGATAGAGATAGACTAATACAATTTATTATTGGGCATGAAACTCCTGTTTTTTAGATTAATATCGGTGCATATTTTCTTGATGACTGAATCTTAACATAGGCTTTTTATTGAAGTATAGTTGATTTAAGATGCTGTGTCAATCTCTGCTGTACAGCAAACTCATTTTTACACATATGTACATTAAATAGATTATTTTTACAGACTGGTTATAATAGAGGATATGGCACACATCATCCTATGAGTTTCTTAACATGAGACTAGTAAAAGGCAAGAGGTTTTGATGAAGTGCACTTTAATTCCTTATTTTTCATTCATGATTTGCCTCTGTAATATTTGCATTTTAATTCAAAACAACTCAGCAAGAAAGACAGGAAGGACTTCATCATATTTCTTCATAAAAGTGATTAATTTCAAGCTTTAAGTCCAGAAAATGTATGAGGTAAAAGCCTGAAGAATGTCTGTGCCAAGCCATCTGTTGTACTGCCGTGATGCTCCCATCTACAGACCCCTGACAATTGCCCTTGAGGACCCCCTTCTCTTTCAGTAGATAATGATTAAAATTAAATGTTCTTGATATGTACATAAAACTGGCTTCCACTACATGGATCTCAGGGTCCTTGGGCAAAGGTCAACAAAGAGTAAATCCTGAAATAAACAGAAAGTGTAATGAAAAAAAATCAGATTTTGCCTGGTGTAGTAATATTCCCAGTGACAGGGAGGGGGAAGGGAATTTGACTACATTTGTTTGTATTCTCACCTCAAGCAGACCCATACATTTATCTATGATGCAATAATTATTTATAGACAGAATACAATTCTTTATAAGTTTAATTATTTAGAGGCACTCACAGACCTTTCTGGACGTCTTATTTTTTCAATTATCTCTGAACTTTGTGAAGCTGAAAGAAGTACTTATCACAGGATAACTTTTTATTCATCCCGTGGAGCTAAGAATATCAAATGACTGACAGCATGCATTGGCCTTTGCACAGTCAGCCATCCAGTGTATCATCCACCAGTTGCTTTCTCCCATGCCTCACGACCCTGACTCTCACTCCCAACACAAGCATTTGCATTTACTGTCTGCAGTCTAAATGGGACAGTATATTTATGAAATGAAATCTTTGTGATGCCACTAATTAAGAAAGAGTGAGGCATTCTCTATTTCTGGTTTGGATTTCTTCCTTGTTTCCTCCATCAGTGTCACTAAGGAAATTGCAGTTCTTCCCAGGTACAGGAAGATAGAATTAGTAAGTATTATATTAATAACATATTTGTGTATTTACCTGATAAAAGAGATGACAACTTCTCCACAATCAGAGTTTTTATGCAACTGCATAGGCTATTATTGAGAACTGAAGATATTTAAGAAAATGTTTTGGGTTCAAAAAAAAGATAACAGATTATTATCTCTGTTTCTTTACTACAACCTTAACTGAATTGTGTTGCTGCATGGGGAATATATACATTAAACTATATTAATCAATTTAACTAGATACAGTGCATGGTAAATGTTTATAAATGCTTTAAGTATAAATGCATCATAATAGAATATATGATGTGTCAATAAATTTTGCAAAATCATATCCGCCAAGGGTTCTGTAATCATTCAGAGTTGTTACTTCATATTTAACAGAATTTTGAATGAGTCCACTTGTTTCCATCCTTTTTTGTCCATTGTTTAATCTCAGGACCCATGAACAGTAACTGAAAAATACTCTGAAAATACTCTGAATTCAATAAATACTTGTGGAATGAATGAGTGAAGAAAGCAAGTCAGTGGCAAGAAAATAGGAAATAAATATTTAGATATGATAACTTATTTGATAAAATAATGGGATAAAAGCTAATTGTGCTGAAATTTTTTTCATTTTATGCCTGCTGACTAGATTTGGCAACAGGATCAGTGTAACTTCCAAATTTTTTAAACTAGAGGTAAGAAATGTATCTCTGACTTGAGCTTGTTAAGAGCAATATAAAGATTTATATTTCCAGCTAAAAAAAATCTTTTAATGACCTGCCTTTCTTTTTTTCAGGTCATGAGCATCAATTGTTCCTTGTGGCAAGACAACAGCATGTCTGTGAAACACTTTGCATTTACCAAATTCTCTGAGGTCACTGAACAGTGTTGGCTCTTATTTTCCCTCATCTTACTCATGTTCTTAGCATCACTGACAGGCAATGTTCTCATAGCTCTTGCCATCTGGACCAATACAGTCCTCCATACCCCTATGTACTTCTTCCTGGCCAACTTGTCTCTCTTGGAGATTGGGTACACTTGCTCTGTCATACCCAAGATGCTGCAGAGCCTTGTGAGCGAGGCCCGAGGAATCTCTCGGGAGGGCTGTGCTACACAGATGTTTTTCTTTGCCTTATTTGGGATCAGTGAATGCTATCTTTTGGCAGCTATGGCTTTTGATCGCTATACGGCCATATGCTCCCCACTTCACTATGCAACACGAATGAGTCATGGAGTGTGTGTCCATTTAGCAATGGTTTCTTGGGGAGTGGGTTGCATAGTAAGCTTGGGCCAAACCAACTATATTTTCTCTTTGGACTTCTGTGGCCCCTGTGAAATAGACCACTTCTTCTGTGACCTCCCCCCTATTCTGGCACTAGCTTGTGGGGATACATCCCATAATGAGGCTGCAGTCTTTGTTGTGGCAACTCTTTGCATTTCCAGCCCATTTTTATTAATCATTGCTTCTTATGGCAGAATTCTAGCTGCTGTGCTCATCATGTCATCCCCTGAAGGTCGCCGAAAGGCTCTTTCCACCTGTTCTTCCCACCTACTGGTAGTAACACTCTTTTATGGCTCAGCATCTGTCAGCTATTTGAGGCCCAAGTCTAGCCATTCACCTGGGGTAGATAAACTCCTGGCCCTCTTCTACACAGTGGTGACATCTATGCTCAACCCTATCATCTACAGTTTACGAAACAAGGAAGTCAAGATAGCTCTTTGGAGAACTCTGGGCAAGAAAAAGCTTTGACTCATGAGTACAAATAACAACCCATTTAAACATTTTTCCTGGAATATCTCGTGGACAGAAGAGTCTTGCAGGGCACAATCCATGGTGTTGCAGAAGAGCTGGACACAACTTATTGCCTAAACAGCAACAACATACTAGAAGACCATAAAAATTTCTCTTTGAAAAAGATGCATACTCAATCTAAAAGGAAAGAAAGAAAAGGAAGGAAGGGAGAAAAAATGTACTTGTCCAACTGTTTTGTAATAACCTCCTTTAATAATAGCTATTGTAATTTTGGAGACAGCAGTCTTCTTATTGCTAAAGTTCAGATTGTCAAGTTCTGGAATGAAATTGGCTACCAAAGAATTTCGATACGTGAGTCCAGTACTAGACAGGTTTTCCAAAGACTTAAAATGGGGCTTCCCAGGAGCCACTAGTGGCAAAGATCCCACCTGCCAATGTAGGAGACATAAGAGACATGAGTTCAATCCCTGGGCTGGGAAGATCAGCTTCCTTCCCTGGGAAGGAAGCACAGCAACCCACTCCAGTATTCTTGCCTGGAGAATCCCATGGAGAGAGGATCCTGGTGGGTTATGGTCCACAGGGTCGGAAAGAGTCAGACACGACAATGCAACTTAGTCCACATGCATGCACAGGCTTAAAGTACAAATTACCAGATTTTATCTCAGTAGTCTAGGACATTCTCACCTATACCCTTAGGCATTTTCTTGTCCATGAGAGGAGAAAGCACTATAAGGGCTTCCCTTGTAGCTCAGTCAGTAAAGAATCTGCCTGCAACACAGGAGACCTGGGTTCGATTCCTGGGTATGGAAGATTCCCTGGAGAAGGAAATGGCAACCCACTCCAGTATTCTTGTCTGGAGAACCCCATAGACAGAGGAGCCTGGTGGGCTACAGTCCACAGGGTCGCAAGAGTCGAACATGACTTAACTACTAAACAACCACCACCACCACCAGTCCATGAGAGGTTCATATGACTTCTGCTCTGGTCACTGGGAGGGCTTGCCTCATAGCTCAGTTGGTAAAGTATACATCTGTAATGCAGGAGACCCTGGTTCCTTTCCTGGGTTGGGAAGATCCCCTAGAGAAGGGAAAGGCTACCCACTCCAGTATTCTGGCCTGGAGAATTCCATGGTCAGTCTATAGGGGTCACAAAGAGTCAGACAGGACTGAGCGACTTTCACTTTCACATTCTGGTCACTGGTAGTGCTTCCACAAATATCTGTCTCTCGTTACTCTTAGTTGCCCAACAACTCTATGATGTGAATTATTTCCTTCCATAAAAATATTTTTAAATTTTTTATCCTTACTAATTGGTACATGATATAGAGTTAAATAACTTTTTTTTTTTGGAGTTGTGGGTACTAAGAAAATATGTAACCATCCAAAAGAGCAAAGTCATAAAATTCAAAGGAATTTGTTGCAGAATAATATGAGAAATTTTTACCAAGAGTCCCCATAGTAAAAAAAAAATTTTTAAAGAAAGAGAAATCAGATTTAAATTCAAGGAAGGAAGAAGAAAGCTGAACTAAACATAATTAATAAAAGCAATTTTAATTTTTATGTAGTTTATAAAATGTACATATGTGCAGATGAATTCTGAAAGAATATATTTGGAACTCATTCAAAAACTTGCTCTTAAGAGAAATGAACATAGTTACAACATAATCAAGTACTTCTAGTCATCTATAGAAGCATTACTTTAAATGTGAACATCAAGTTCTGAGGGAGGTCCTGTGATCTATCAGTGATTAATAACTACTTATAGTAGTGATAATGTGACAAGGAGAGGAGAACTCTGACTGCGGCCATGACAATTTACAGATAGAATGAATAAGTTCTAGCAATCTAACACAGAGCGTGCTGACTGTAGTTAATAATACTGTATTGTATTTGAAATTTGCTAACAAAGTAGAACTTAACTGTTCCTATCACTCACATACACAAAGGATAGCTATGTGAGATGGTGAATGTTACTTAACTTGATTGTGATAATCATTTCACAATGGCAATATAAAATCATCACATTATCTACCTTAAGTCTAACTCTTGACAATTTTTATTATTTTATCTCAATAAAGCTGAGAAAAAGATGTGATAATGCTACAACCACAGGATGGTAGTGATATTTACTAATGACCAAGATGTGTTTTGCCAGATATGTTCATTTTACAAAAAGCTATTTAGTTCACCAAAGACCAAGACATAATACACTATGGTGTTTATTTGTATCTGTGTGCACCTAATGAAGAATAGAAATAATCTGAACATGTGAAAATAACGACTTAACAATTATGCTATAGAAGTAGGAAGGAGTTATCTGCAGGCATTAAAGATTATTACTTTTACATGTGTTTATTAATCTTGAAAAATGAATGATTTATTAAAAATTAAGGCAAGTAACAGGCTTCCTGGGGAGTTCAGTGGTAAAGAATCTGCCTGCAATGCAGAAGATGCAAGAGCTCCATCCTGCCACAGGCTCCATCTCTGAGCTGGGAAGATCCCCTGGAGAGGGGAATGGAAACCGACTCCAGTATTCTTGCCTTGGAGAATCCCATGGACAGAGGAGCCTATCAGGCTACAGTCCATAGGGTCGCACAGAGTTGAACACGATTGAAGTGACTGAGCATGGCATGGAAGGCAAGTTAAAAACAGTTTGTATAGCATCATCATATCTGTTTAGTTTACTAGTTTTGAAAAGTTTTATAAGTCTGAAATGATCAAAAACTGAACATTTATATGTAAAAGAATGTCTGCAACATTTCTATTCATCATATTAAAAAAAAAAAAAGATGCTCCACATCATTAATTATTAGAGAAATGCAAATCAAAACCAGAATGAGACATTACCTCATACCTATCAGAATGGTTATCATCCAAAACTTTACAAACAACAAATGTTGGCAAGAATGTGGATAAAAGAAACTCTTTTAGACTCTTGATGGGAATGTAAATGATACAGCCACTGTGGAAAACTTCCTAGAGGTTTTCAAACACTAAAAGTACAACTACTCTACAATCTAGCAATTCCATTCCTGAGTATGTATTTGAAGAAGAAAAGAAAAAAAAAAAAACACGAAACACTAATTTGAAGAGATATGTACAATCAAATGTTCATTGCAGCATTATTTACAATAGCCAAGATATGGGAGCAACCTTAGTGTTCAGCAACATTTGAATGAATAAAGGAGATAAAGGGGAGACTATAATACATATATATAACATATATATATTAAATATCAATATAAACACTCCATGTTATCACTTCTACATGGAATCTAGAAAAATTAAACATTTGGAAATGGGGAAGATGGAGGAGGACTAGGATGGGAAAGCCACATTCTTCCCCACAAATTCATCAAAAGATCATTTGAATGCTGAGCAAAACAACTTCCGAACGTTGGCAGAGGACACCAGGCACCCAGAAAGGCAGCCCATTCTCTTTAAAAGCAGGTAGGACAAAATACAAAAGACAAAAAGAGTTAAGGACAGAGACCCATACCAGGGAGGGAGTCGTGAAGAAGGAAAAGTTTCCAAACACCAGGAAACCCTCTACCAGCGGGCCTGTGGGGAGTTTTGGAATCTCAGAATGCAACATGCCTGGGAAGAAAAAAAAAAAAAAAAAAACCCACAGAACCACAACCCCCAGTGGAGAAGTAGCCCAGACACTCTCATCTGCCACCAGCGAGTGGGGGCTGAACAGGGAGGCACGGGTTGCAGGCTTAGGGTAAGGACCAGGCCTGAATGCCCTGAGGAGAATCTGAGGGAGCTAACATGAGATAGCAACCCAAACTGTGGGATAGCCAGAGAGAGGGAAAAAAAGAGACAGAAAGAGAACTTTCCCATGAAAAGCTCTAACCTAAGGCACAGCCTGGCCTGCTCACATAACAAAGGACTGAGTGAATACCAGAGGAGAGCTAGCCAACTGCGGACCGGCCCATCCACCCACGGGAGGCAGAGAGACAGGCTGGTGATAGCCAGAACCTAAAAAAAAAAAAAAAAAACCCACAGAACCACAACCCCCAGTGGAGAAGTAGCCCAGACACTCTCATCTGCCACCAGCGAGTGGGGGCTGAACAGGGAGGCACGGGTTGCAGGCTTAGGGTAAGGACCAGGCCTGAATGCCCTGAGGAGAATCTGAGGGAGCTAACATGAGATAGCAACCCAAACTGTGGGATAGCCAGAGAGAGGGAAAAAAAGAGACAGAAAGAGAATTTTCCCATGAAAAGCTCTAACCTAAGGCACAGCCTGGCCTGCTCACATAACAAAGGACTGAGTGAATACCAGAGGAGAGCTAGCCAACTGCGGACCGGCCCATCCACCCACGGGAGGCAGAGAGACAGGCTGGTGATAGCCAGAACCAGAAAGCAAAGGGCAATCTCGGCCCCAGAGATGGCATTCCCCCACCAAACTGCAAGCAGGCTAACCAAGTTAGTTGCTAACCTAGTTGCTAACCAAGTCTTCCTGGGATCCTGGACAGCTGACATCTGCCAGGAGGGTCACAGCCAGAGATCAGCTCCCCAGAGGAGACACACGGCACACCTGAGACAGCGCTCATGCGGCGCACCCAAAAAACCAAGTGGCCAGGATCGAGGAGGTGATTAAGATGCATGGTTCACCTGGGACAGTGTGCTTGCCAAGCACCTGGTCGCCTGAGCTGCTGGGACCTGGGAAGGGCACAAAACGCAGGCCCAACCGAGTTTGTGCCTTTGTGGAATACCCGAGAACCTGAATCTGAGTATCTTAGACCTAGGAAGTGCACGAAACCCAGGGCCCACTTTGGACAATTCCCCTGTAGAACAACCTGGAGCCTGAGCAGTGTAGACCAGAAAAGCACACACAACGTGAGCTGAGGCAAACCCAGTGTGGTCCTGACACTTGGGAGCACTCCCCACACATGCCAGTGACATTTGTTTACAGTGTTCTGCCCTCCCCACAGCACAAGTGAACAAGTGAGCCTAACTAAGTGACCACCTTCGCCCCCTTGTGTCAGGGCAGAAATTAGACACTGAAGAAACTTGAAAACAGAGGAAGCTAAAATAAACAAAGAAGAGGGAAACACTCTGGAAGTGAGAGGTGCAACAGATTAAAACCCTGTAGTTTGCATTGACTAAGCATTGGAAGGGACCTATAGACCTTGAGAAGAAGTATAAGCTGGAACAAGGAACTATCTGAAACTGAACTGACTCTACATTGCCCTCAAGAGCTCCAGAGAAATTCCTAGATATATTTTTACTATTATCATTTTTTTATTTTTTATTTTAAAGTTCTTTCTTACTCCTTTAATTCTCATTTTTTTTAATTTTTATTTACTTTTATTATATTTTATATTTTGACTACACAGCGTGGCATGTGGGATTTTTTTTTAATTTTAATTTTTACTTTATTTTACTTTACAGTACTCTATTGGTTTTGGCATACATTGACAGGAATCCGCCACGGGAGTACATGAACTCCCAAACATGAACCCCCCTCCCACCTCCCACCCCACATCATCCTTCCGGATCATCCCCATGCACCAGAGCCAAGCATCCTGCATCCAGCATCGAACATAGACTGGCGATTCGTTTCTTACATGATACTATACATATTTCAATGCTATTCTCCCAAATCATCCCATCCTCTCCCTCTCCCTCTCCCTCAGAGTCCAAAAATCCGCTCTACACCTCTGCGTCTCTTTTGCTGTCTTGCATACAGGGTCCTTATTACCTTCTTTCTAAATTCCATATATATGTGTTAGTATACTGTATTGGTGTTTTTCTTTCTGGCTTACTTCACTCTGTATAATTGGTTCCAGTTTCATCCATCTTATTAGAACTGATTCAAATGTATTCTTTTTAATGGCTGAGTAATACTCCATTGTGTATATATACCACAGCTTTCTTATCCATTCATCCGCTGATGGACATCTAGGTTGTTTCCATGTCCTGGCTATTATAAACAGTGCTGCAA